>CM057452.1:1085865000-1086335000 GCA_016271365.2 Neoceratodus forsteri
ACTGGTTCTTAGACACTGGCTAGACCAGTCATCTATCTCATACTGGGAATGGCTACATGATCTTTCCTTCTCTCTCCGGACTGAACGCCTGATTACCAAGTCCCATGATTGCCTGCCCTTTTTTAATAAGAAATGGGGCAAACTTTATGCCCTTTACTTGAATTTACTCCTTTTGGACTTTCTCTTGTTTCCCACCACATTCTGCTATAACATATGGTTTTTCATTATGCATTACCCTTTGGGTTATATAGCTGTTGGGGGTATTACACACTCCAGATGGGAAGAGGGCAGGGGGATGGGGGGCTGAGGGTAGGGTTGGCGGGTGTTTTGGGTTCCTTGTTCAGTGTTCTGTATTAATGTTCTGTTGATGGATTTTATATGCTTTAAAATAATAAAGTTGATTCAATTTAAAAAGAAAAAATTCCAAGAAATGACTGTGTTACAAGCATGCATTGCGCAGTTTCTACGCATGCTCGTAACTTTGAGAATTTTTAATATTTTCACTCCAGATTTTCAGCATTGCCATTTTTTCACACCTACTTATGAACAGTGCAGCTGTCATCTTTCACAACCTGCCTGAAATGTGTTTTCGCACATGTGGCGCACAATGGCGCGGTAGCCCTGGGAAATCAATGTTTGAGACAGATTAAGAAAATCACAGTGACACTGTTCATGAGTTGAGGTCCCAAAATGCCTATGTTGAAAATCTGGTGAGAAAATTCCCAAAATGATCAGGCAAGGGCGTATGTGCTGTACAGCTTACACACACGTGTCGTAACGCCAAGAATTTTCAATTTTTTCACCCAGATTTTCGACATTGCCATTTTTCACAATTTTTATGAATAGTACAGCTGCCACTTTCACATCCTGCCCAAAATGTGGTTTTGCAGATCTGGCACAGAATGGCATGGTCACTGTGGGACATCAACGTTTGGGACAGATTAAGAAAATCACAGTGCCACTGTTCATGAGCAGAGGTCCTAAATGCTTTTATGAGGTGGGGTCATGAAAAGCCCATGTTGACAATTTGCAGTACAAATACTAACAAACACCCAGGGTGTTAGGGTTTCTAACCATAACATCCCACCCTGTAGAGACTGACCGGCGTCAGGGGTGTGACTTTGGATTGTCGGCTGTAATGCTCATGCTATTCCACCCCCACCCCATCCCCACCCTGCAGCCACTGACAGGCATCAAGGTGTGCCTTGGACTCTTCTGCCCCAAAGTTCACCCCATTCTCCTATACTGCACCCATCTCAGCATATTTCCTTATTGAATGGGGTGGCTGCAGGCCCAAGGACCCCAAGGCACAACGCCGATACTTGTTGGAGTCTGCAGGGTAGGGTGAGCTGAAATGGCATGACTGTTATGGCTGACACCAAAGTAAGATATATAAGGCCTTAAATGAAAGACAAGGAGACTCAACCAACTCAATCAGGTTTAGATGGGAACAAGAACTGCAGGTACAATCAGTGAGCAGGACTGGAATGACTCTGCTTTACCAACTATAAAATATTTTCTCACCATACAGGCATGTATACATGTGGAAACTCCATTCTCATTTTTCTGCACACCAGCCTTGCTGGCTAGTATGGGAGCATTAGGGAGGACAGTGTTGAGAGAATGTGGGATGACAGAGCAAATTAGAGCCATGTCCTTTGGTCATGTCCTAAGCTATCCAAGTTTTGGAAGGAGATCCTCGAGGAGCTGAATACAATTTATGACACCACTGATTTATTCACTCCCACATTTATATTGACTTTTATTAAACCAAAAGGTCTATGAATTGACAAAACTTGCTGAAACAAATTTTAAAATTTATAACAGCAGCCCACAAAATCTCTTGTCTGTGCTATTTAAAAGGGAAGTCTTTTTGAAGTCAGAGGGAGGTAATTGTATGTCAATAGCTCGGTTTTGATTTGTTAATTTTATATCCTGCTAGCTTACCAAATGTTTGTAGCTGTTTCCATACCTCTGGGACAGATTGTTCAGGCTCGGAAACAGTCAGCAGAATATCATCAGCAAATAGTGATATCTTGTGCGGGTGACCTCCCAACGGAAGGCCCTCTATGTCCCGAGAAGATCTGATGGCAATGGCCAGGGGTTCGAGATATAGAGCAAACAACAATGGGGACATTGGGCATCCCTGGCATGTGCTCCTAGAGAGTTGGAATGTATCTGAAAGAGCCCCATCCACCTTAACATTTCCTTTAGGGGAGGCATAAATATTTTGTAATTGTTTTATAAGTTGTTCCGGGAATCCAAAGTGTTCCAGAGTCTGCCATAAAAAAGACCAGCTGACCCAGTTGAATGCCTTTTCAGCATCTAACCCCAGTAGCACTAAAGGGATTTGTCTTTCTATGACATAATTTACGAAGAAATGTGCATGCCTTATGTCATCGCGGCCTGTTGCGCTTAATAAAGCCCACTTGATGAGGGTCAATAATAGCTGGTAGTAAATGGTCTATTCTAGAGTCCATGGCTGACATGAACATTTTGTAATCATAATTTAGCATTGAAATGGGAGGAAATGAGGAGGGTGTTTAACATCTTTTATGGGGTTTAAGTATAGCTGATATGGTGGCATATTGCCATGGGGTGGGTGGGTTCTCCTCCTGACCAGCATGTGTGCCGGGAGTAATATGGGTAGTAGCTTTTTTGAATTTGTTATAAAATTCAGAGGGATACCCATCTGGAAGTGGCGCCTTCAGGGTCTGAGCTTTTTAGAACTTGGAGTAGTTCTCCTCTCTTGACTGGGACTAGCAAGACTTCAGCCTGTAGTGGGCTGATTCGTGGTATTGGTAAACTCTGTAAATATGATTTGATGTTGTCTAGGGAATTTCCTCTTCTTAGTGTACAACTCGTGGTAAAACCGCTCTAGGATAAGTCTAATTTCCTGGGGTCTTTTGCCAATCTCCTGTTTTAGGCTCTACCATGCTGTTTATGTTCGCTCTGGTTCTCCGTTCTCTCAATTTTCTTGTTAAATTTCTGGATGCCTTAGGTCCCCCCCTCATGGTGTCTTAACTTTAGATAAAATAGTTTTTGCTCTACCGATTGGTCTACTATTTTTGTAGCTTTTGTTTTACAATTCTTAATTGCTGTTGTATTGTGGGGTCCTTTGATCTGGCCAGTGCTGTAAATGTAATAGCTCCTCCTGCAGGTCTTTATGTGTTTTGTCCCTCTGCCATTTTTTAATGACAGAAAATCGTATGATCTCTCCTCTTAATACTACTTTTAAAGTATCCCACACAATTGTGGGGGCAACTGCATGTTGTGTGTTTTCTTGTTTAATTCTAGGTACAGCCTCCTGGACCAATTCAAGGAACTCTTAGTCCCTAAGATGGGCAAGGTTCAGGTGCCAATTGGTTTGCTTATATTGCGCCCCTAAGTCCACCCTGAGATATGAGGGAGCATGATCCGATAAGAAGGTAATCCCATGCCATACATCACAAATGGAGTCTAAATGCTCGACCGTGGTTATAAAGTAGTCCAGTCGAGCCCCACTTCCCATGTGCGGGGCCCAGTGGGTGTATTCCTTTGTCTTAGGAAAAAAATGTCTCCAGGTGTCCACCAAGCTCAGAGAAGTGATGGTCAGTTTTGTGTATTTTTGGAGAGCGTTAGATCTATGGGCCAGAGGAGTATCAGCATCCAAAGAGGGGTTTAAAGTGATATTCAAGTCTCCCCCCAGCAGCAATTGTCCCTCCATGAGGGACATTAAATCCACGAAGAATTTTACTGCTAAGGGCTTCCTTGACCAAGGAGGGAAATAGATGCCAGGGTAATGGGTCTTGAGTACAGCTTGCCTGTCACTATGGCATAGCGGCCCTCCGGGTCACTAGTCTCACTTTGTTTTTCAAAGGGCACCTCCTGGGAGAGTAGAATCATCAACCCTCTCCTTTTCCCACCCCTATAGGATGATTCAGTTACTACAGAATACCCACACCTCTGAAATGTTTTATGTTCGTCCAAGGACATGTGGGTTTCCTGCAGCATAATAAACCCCGGTCTCTCTTTTCTGAATAATTGAAATAATTGAGAGTGCTTTATCTGATTACCCATTCGCATTTAAAGATAAAATCAAAGTTGACTTAGCCATATCTACTTCTGATCAGTCCTTGTATGCATATTTCCTGCATGTTAAAAGTACAATATATCTCTTTCCTACCGTATGTATGCCTTTTCACCCCATGTTCAATAATATTGTATTATTAATTGCTTTATGTACTGTCACTGATATAAGCGAATTATAATGTCTGCCTGTTGTTCTATTCAAACACCATAACACTGTCCAAGTGTTTAAAACTACACAAGGATCTAAAAAATTCGGCACTAGGCCTATAACAACTAAACATGCAGGCCTGTTGCATTTTAACATTATACATGATGCTCAGTACTTTTAGGCCTGCCAAAATAACCAAATGCCAACAGGGCATCAACTTTTTTGTGCCAGCAAATTGTACCTGCTGTAACAGATCTCTAAACCTGGCAGAAAATTTAAGTGGCTCCCAAAGTAGGTAGAGGACAGATACCTCTCCTTTGAAGAGGCAGATGTATGCGCCCTGAGGGGGAGTGTCAAGGCAATGCCAAGGGCCCCCAGGACTACTATTTCCCTGGTACCTAGTGGTGCAGCAGGCCGCACTGGAAATAAAAATGAGGAACAGAGACCCCCAGGAAATGGTCCCTGTGTGCCTCATCTACAGTAAGGCCTTATGGATACGTCGACTGTTTAGGGATGGATTTCTGACCCTATAATGGTCAGGTGGACATGTAGTGCTGCAAAAATGCATTAAGTCATACCGCCTTTCCTGGGCTATGGCATAATTAAACAATAACTATGGGAGGACTGTCAGCAAGCTTTTTTTTGGGGATAATCCAAGGGAAATTCAGAAACATCCTTCTGATTCACTAACCTTTTTCCCATCTATAAGCTTGGGAATACAAACAGGATTTCCATTTCCCAATGTCCCCACCCCAAACAGACTTCCCAAGTTGCATTGTATTGTCCCTGTATGCAGAGTCAACTCTGCATCGATTACCGGTTTTAAGTCTGTGCAGAACCTCTCTTGCCACTCACTCTGGTGCAGGTCGCTGAAATCTTTGTAAACGTTTTTCATATCCTCTAGGTTGCTTGACTCTGTCTCTTTCTGGAACCTGGATCCCTAGCAGTGTCCCAAACAGCATCGCGGAGGCCTTGCCGAGTTTTCCTGAGTGAGAAATCTTCCTGGGTGGATTCAACCAGGCCCCTGAGTTGAAGAGTTTTCGTGCTTCATCTGGTGTCTCAAAGGCTTGGGGGCCATCTGGAAACATGATGACTAGTCGAGCAGGGTATGGAGTAGCAAATTTTAGTTGTTGTTGCTTTAAAAGATGGAGTATTGGAGCGTAGGCCCTGTGTTTGGTTGAAATAGATGGGGAGTAATCGCAAAATAAATGCGTTTCCTTTATACTTAGTATCCCTCATTCTCCAGGTTCTGGTAAGGATAGTTTGTTTAGTAGTATAGTTTAAAAACTTAATTATGATGGAGCGAGGTCATCTGTCTGTCTGAGTTGGTTTCAGCAATAGACCATATGGACTTGCTCTATGTCAGTTAAAAGCTGGGTCTAATTGCAGAGTTGTGGAGCTCCTCCACAAATGTAAAATATCTCTCCTTCTTCGCTTCTCCAGAATCACATGTATTCTCAAATTATTCCTGCCGATCTATTTTCCAAATCCTCACATTTCTTTAAAGCATGCTGCTCATCTAGCAAGTGCACTACCATGTGTTCCAGCCTGTCAGTCCGATCATCTTATTCAGTATGTTGTGCTTCAACCTCAGTAACTTGAGATGAAAGTTTACTGATTTCTGTAGTTAATTCTGACCGGAAAGTACGAACCTCAGTCCTGAATTCCTGTAACTCTGCTAGAATGGTAGCATTGCTGGGTTGTTGAGAGGAGGCCCCATTTGGAGCCACCATGTCTGGTTGAATCTCTGCAGAGCTTAATGAAGGGTGAGAGAATCCTGCCGAATCCTTGTTTCAGGGGGTGCATACAGTCCTTTTTTGGCCTCGCATTCAATGCTGTGACTTTCCCTGATACTCGTTTTTGTTTATTTTTGCGTTTTATTTGTGAGAGAGTCTGTTTTTAGCCCAGGATCAGCAGAGCTAAGTTTTAACCTTGTATCCTGATCGGTGACATCACCGGAAGTCCTCTAATGTGAATAAGGGTTTGTTTTAAATTTACTGCATCTGGGCTTTACAGTAAATCTTAGGCAGCGGTTTCCATATAAATAAATAAATACAGTTTTCCATAAATAAATGTGTGTACCTTATGTGTAACCTGTCCTGCCAGGGAATGACATAGAAACATAGAAACACAGTAGTTGACGGCAGATAAGGACCGCAAGGCCCATCCAGTCTGCCCATTTCTTTTTCTACCTTATAAATGTGCCATCGGCCTTTGCTCTGTCAATGGCCTATCTATTCATACTCATCTGTACTGCTCCCTTATGCCTATCCCATGCCTATTTGAAGCCCTGCACTGTATTCATATCCACCACTTCCTGAGGTAGGCCATTCCATGCATCCACCACCCTTTCTGTGAAAAAGAACTTCCTCACATTACCCCTTAATCAGCCTCCCTCTAATCTCATGCCGTGTCCTCTTGTCTTGCTATTTTTCTTATATTGAAACATGTTAGACTCTTTCACCTTGTTAATGCCCTTAAGGTGTTTGAATGTTTTGATCATATCCCCTCTTTCCCTCCTTTGCTCTAGGGTATACATACTGAGCTCCATTAATCTGTCCTCATATGTTTTCTGATGCAGTCCCTGCACCATTTTGGTTGCCCTTCTCTGGACTGCCTCAATTTGGTTACTGTTCTTGTGAAGGTGCACGCAGTACTCCAGATGGGGCCTAACCAGTGTCTTGTAAAAATGGATCATTGCCTCCTCTTCTGACTTGTGATACCTCACTAATAGACCCCAACATCCCACTAGCCTTACCTACTGCTTTAGTGGTCTGCTTGGATAATTTCAGGTCATCGGTGATGAGGATGCCCAAGTCTCTTTTTCCCTTGTAACTGTCAGCAACTCCCTCCCGGTGTCTCGTGGCACTCCCACTCTACGATCCATGTCCCCTACATGTTTCCTGTTGTCTAGTGCAACCTGCTTTCCAATCACCATCCTCTATATCTTTCCTTGGTGTCTAGTGGCACCCCTCACCCTCTGAACTCCATCCCCACATGTTTCCCTGGTGTCTAGTGGCCCCAGCCTCCAATCGCCATCCTGTGACCTGTAATAAAGAAAGCTGTGCCTCAATGTTTTTTTTCTTCTTTCCTTTCTTTAAACCTGTAAAAAAGGAAATGGCCCCTCACCGATCTGACTCCTGTCACCCCGACCTCCCATTCAGCACTTAATACCACCTTGGTTTGCCCCCAGACAGGGCCAGGATAGAGGGATATAATCCCAACTGTTGTACGTCATCAGGGGGGTAACGCAGAAGAGACCCAAGCCTGAATATACTGGGGTCCTTCTCATCCAGCATCAGGCCATTTTCCTGGATTTTCTTGTACCTACACTAGACACTTGTGTGGCATGATGCCAAGTGCCTGCACCTACTCTAATTGTGCCAATGCACGGCATCTGCTCACATCTCCATACCCCAAGGGAATCAAACAGCAGTTCAATCTTTCAGACAGGTGGCACTGCTTTGACAGCATTGCACTGTTTCTTTCTCCAGAGATGGAGAGCATCTTCTGGGATGCTGAGTTCTCCTCTTCCTGGTGAGCATCTTAAATCCCTTTCATAAAGCACTACTGCATTATTAGGATCAGTATCTGAGTCCATTGGGGATCTTTCAGGTTTGTCCTCACACCTTTGTACATCTGAGGAGCATTTTACCCAGAACAAGCTGCAGGAAGCATGCAACATTAGGAAATATTTATCCCTAAATGTTGAAATGCAAAGAAGAATATCACTAGGGGAGGCGTGGCTGAGCCCGAGCAAAATGGCTGCTAAGCAATAGAGCTCCACCTTGGTATTGTTAATATCGAATATAATCTCCTGTTGTATCTACAGCGATCTTCATAAAATTTACAAAAATAATTATTGGACAGCATCTAATTTAGTATGGGGATCCCTCAAAGAGATCAAGCAGCTGGATCTGGAGCAAAAAGCAGATCGAATACTCTGGCTCACACCACGCGCTCGGTGCAAGACCACATCGAGGAAAATGCTTCCGACACAGGGGAAGAAACTCTACAGACACTTGGAGTTAAGATAACCCACCTAATTTCTATTGTAGCAGGACTTGTAGATAAATTTGATGGTCTGACTAATCGTGTCGCTACCCTAGAATCTACAGTGGAAGCTATCCAGACGTAGTTGACTCCAAACGATCAGCTGATGCGGCTCTCGGAGCTGCCTCTACAGTGGTGAAAGAAACCACGCATATGAAAGCTAGGCCTGAAACACTCAAAAACCAAGTGAGAGCTGCAAATATACGACTAATTGGGCTGCCAGAAGGAGTTGAGGGTGATCACTTGCTCCTCTTTCTACACAATTGGATCCCACAACAACTGGGTGAAGAAGTAACCCCAAAGGTTCTGATGGTGCAAAAAGCTACCTTCAATGTGAAGCCTCCCACGAGGCCGACAAGTGAATCTTAAGCACCAGGGACTGCAGTCTTAGTAACTGGATGATATGGGCACTGAGACTACTTGCTGGCTACCTCTAAACAGAAAGGTCCCCTCATATGTGATGGAAACACCATACAAATATATTTGGACATTAGCTACGCCACAAGGCAAAAAAGGAAAAAAATGGATGGAGTGCAAGCTATGCTGAGAGAGGCCAGAATCCTGCATGGTATTTTATTTCCAGCAAGGCTGCGGATCATATTTGAGGGCAAGGTGTATATCTTCTCAGGCCCGATGGAGGTGCTTAAATGGAGCCAGAAGCATGCTCGAAGAGCTGATGAACGATCGACTAGAGAGGACATTTCTTCAGAAGAGGAAGAGACCTGAGTGGCCTGAGATTTGGAACTTTAATGAGACCAGAAATTTATGTGTGGGGAAAAAATTTCCAAAATTTCCCGGTGGACTGGAATTCAGCTAAGATTGAATTTTTCTTCCTTTTTTTCTCTTTTTGCCTAGTATACTACATACCGGTATTAATATATCATTTAAAACACCAGACTCTAGGCATTTACCAAAATGAATATAAGTAAGATGGTTGAAGGGTTGCTGGATAGATCTTTTCAGTTTGATTACCAAAGTTCCTATAGTTCTATGTTAAAGTGAATTGCTAGCAGAATGATAAATGGAATAGCATCAGTACAGATGCCTCAGCTTAGAGAAAGCATGTCTTGATCTACCTAAATTTTTAGGTGGTTATGTTAGAGGAGAAATTTTTTTTAACCTCTTTAGTAATTTTTGACCATGCAGCTCATGGGCTTAAATCAGCTAATGATGTTTATCTAAATATTGTTTCATTTATTGTAACCCCCCATTGATGTATCAATAAGAATGGGATGTACAATTTAGTGTATTAAGAGGTGTGGCGACCTTATTGTTATTTTTTTTAATGCCATGTACTAATCTTGGATATAAAATGTATGTTGTTTGACATAAAACAATAAACATAAAATAAAAAAAAAGAATATCATTTGATCAGCAACAATCACCTGAAAGGAAAGCAAATGACAGGATGTATGTACAGAATTCAAGCAGCGAACAGAGCTCCACTAAAACGTATTTCATGGAAAGGTCTCTAACATGCCTTTAATAGGTCTCTACATCACACCTAGCTTGATCAGGACAAGGGTGTCATAGTAAAGAACAAACTGAAATGGGACACAATGCAGTGGTGTAGAAAATCAAATAAAACCATAGCCTGTTTTAAGAGAAACTTGATAAGTAGATCAATAGATATAATAATGCCACTGTATAGATATCTGACTAAGCTCAATCTAAATTATAATGTACAGTTCTGGTCACTTACAGGACTGCAAAGCTGATTAGCTTCGTAAGAGGTACAGTATGCTTGGACATACAATATTCAACCTAGAGAAGGTGGAAAGAGAACATATGATAGGGCACTGTACTGTGCAGGGAAAACAGGAGCGGACTTGGAAGAAGCTTGCAGGATACTTACTTAAAATTGCAAATTTGGATTTCAAGTAATTTGTGATTGTTGAATGAAAAGAAAATGAAACTGTGGTATCTGGAACTAGACAGAAGTTAGATATGTTCGAAACAAATTAGAATCTGGGAATCTAGTAATCAATTACTAGATGCAGTTAAAATTTTTAGTTAATTGGGTATATTGTTAAACCAGACACTGGGTATTCAAGATCACTTGAATAATGTTACAAAGAAAGTAAATATCAAATTAGTCATTTGTATAGAAATAAAAAATGTTATTGGAGGAAATTAAAATCATAGCTACACAGGGTCTAACACTAGCCCTTGACTATAAATCACGGTTATTTTATAGTTTACCTGCCATTGCATAATGCATTGCAAAGGTATATTACCACATTTAAAGAGTGAGTGGACTTGGCATCCCTGTTGGTAGTTTCATATAGTGTATGTTAGAACGTTGTCTCTGAAACTCTGGCTTTCCCTAGACTTGTTGTACCATTGATGTGATAACACATTGTTGTTGGGTACCATCGTGAGTAATGGCCACAGTGGTAAGCAACAGCCCAGCTTATGCTTTTATGCATGCGCAAGTTGTGATTCGCGACATTTCGAAAATGCTCACAGCAGTTCACCGATGGCACAGGAGGATGGTATGCCTTTTAGTAAGTGCCATTTTCTTAAATAGTACCCAGCAAAAGCAGGACAGCAGCATTTCTTTTTAAAATTGAAGTAACACTATCTTTGTGGAACCAGAAGGAGTGGAGTGATTTTACGGACACAGACAGGGCGGGAGTCATCGACATCAGCTCCACCATGGAGGCAGTCATGCTGTTTCGCGGTTTACTTTTGCCCATGAAGACGAGAAAGACAGTGGATGGGCAACAGTAACAGCAACACGAAATACTTTCGAGGTTGTATGACAACCGAAACTTCTCGAGCTTTGTCTCATAAGGTTTGCTTGGTTGTCATGACAACCTCTCGAATTGAACAACAGTGTTATTGTTCACTGTTGCCCATCCACTATCCCCTATATTGTTTTTGAAAGTTCATCATTCAGTTTCATGAACATGAGCACTAAAATTTTCTTATGTTTTAACACACCTTTGCTATGTTATTTTTTTTAGACAGTATGTTTGTTGCTCCGTACTGCTCACTATCAGACCTACTAAAACTGCAAGTGATAGGCTGAAAGGACTGAAGCTGTTTCTAGAGTAATGTCAGGGCTGTGCGGACTACCTGGTGTCTGTCATACTTGGACCAATTACTGTGTATATTCATGTGTCTTTCTTCTTTTTTAGTTTATCTTTCCTTGTTACCATGTTAAATGAAGCAATGCTATTTATATTAATTTCTTGATGTGTTTGTAGTCCATGTTAGAGTCAGTAGTTGCCATTTTTATTCTCATGCTGCATATATTCTGAAACTTCTGATTTGTGTCTGTTAATAAACTGTCACTATATTAATTGTGGCCAGTCTGTTTATATGGCAGTTTGTGACTGAACTTTGTGTTCTGTCATAAAATTGTTTTGTCTTGCTAAACTGCCTTGTCTTGGTTTCACCATGGCAGGGCGTCGACGGTAGTGCCATCACCGGGTCATCACAGTGCCAAGTCTTGATTTCACCGACCCCTGTTTTTGTGTGGGGCTGTGCCCTCCATGCACCCCACACACATACACACCCTTCTAATTATTCTATCTCCGGGGGGTAGGATTTACAGGAGGAGGCAGCGAATCTGAACATCGGCACTGTGGTGCCCCAGCGTTGTAATACCAGTGCCCTAAAGACATGTAAGGCCTGTCATTACTGTTTACTGTCACTATTTTTTACCCTGGTGTGAGTACAATTTGTTTACTATGCCAAAGAACTGCATTGTTTAAGGCTGCAGTAATATTGCCAAGGAAGGAATTTCTCTTCATTTCTTTCCTAAAGATGAGGATTTAAAGAAAAAATGGATAGATTATGTATGCAGGAACAGACTTAATTTTACGTATCCTGCTCACTCAGTAATAAGCAGTGCTCACTTGGATACGATGCATTTGAGCCAAGGGCAGATTTGAAGGATATGTTTGGGATGTCAGTTAGACCCTGGTGAGAAGTTTTTATTTTTATTTCTCCTGTGTGTTCAAAAAGACAGCGCTGGTGTTGTTGGATACTATCTTAAAGTAAAGGAAAAAATGTTGCTGTGAATTGCAGTGACAGTTATTTGCATAGTTTTGAACTGTACAGTCTGTAGTTGGTTCAAACCCTCCCCTCTTCTTGTTATTCATGCACAAAATCACAGATCTTGCATGTGCAATGTGCTTAGTAATAAGTAAGCAATAACACATGAGAGGGTGTGCTGTTATTGAGGATTAACACACACCTGGGTGTGTTGTGAGGCATGAGCTTGAGGCTGAGTGTCCTCAATAACACCCAGGTGTGCAATAATCCCCAATAATAGCACACCCTGTAGTGGAATATTGCACTTATAATATGGGTTATGTTTAAGAAGCAAAACAATATCAAAAGATGTTTTTGCTGTTTAAACAACAAAACAGTACTGTATCCTGCCACCTTGCAAAATAGTCCCTTACTAAATACAAGTTTCCTGCACATACTTAGAAATGTCACAGATGCAGTGCTGAGGTGATCTGTGTCATTTCTTTTCATATCATCCTGTGGTACCATGCGAATAACATTCCTGTGCTCCCCATGCTCTGTGTGTGTGTGTGCCTCGCTCTCTCTCCTAGCAGTTGGTACTTGCATATGCTGTCTCCACTAGGTTCTCCCTAACACACCTAAGCTAAGAGAGAGGAGACACAGCATCCATTCAATGTTGCTTCCCCACTGTGCCTCTCACTCACTGTTGCTGCCCATGTCTCGTTCTCTCTATCTAATTGCCAAGCTCCACTCCTGAGAGCCCAAAAACAATGACATTTGTGCACTCTCTCTCTCTCTCTCATTGGGATGGGCAAACACAGGCTGCCTAATGTACGCACGGGTGGGGGAATGGCATGGAGGTTCCCACTCAGAGTTCACAGAGAGAGAGAGAGAGAATATAGACTTCAGTCCTGCATCGCTGCTGCAGACACTACCTGACCACACTGCTCTTGACTGGGGGTGAAGGGAACCCGGTGACAAGTACTGTACCAACTGCTGCACTTCACTCCTGATGTTTACTCTCTCACAGGACACCTCAGCACTTTTCCCGGTGATGTCTGTATATGGAGACATAACACAGAGACATTTTTACTAAACACTGCGCTGACTGCTTGCTCTCTCTGCCCTCTCCAATGCGCGCGACATCTCTTTCTGTCTCTGTCTCTCTCACTCTTACTGGTTTCTCTCCTTGTCTGTGTTGCTAGCTCATCCCTGGGACAGAAGGAGTTCAACCATAAACATTTATGAGAGATAGGACAGATAAGTTTACAAAAGAGGCAGAGACAGACCAAAAGGGGACACTGCACCACTTTACATTTACAACTTTAGAAGCTCTGTCTCTCTTTCTCTCTCTCTCTCTCTCTCTGCATGTCACTTTCCATCGTTATGTGCACCGCAGCTGTCTTTTTCCCAGCACACTGCTGTACTGCCAATACCACGCCTGGTGATTGCTACAAGGCAGACCACAGACTTAGCTATTGCGGTGACCCGAGGGACAGGTGGGTGGGGAGGACAACATTAATACTGGACAGGTGTGATAACTGGGCTAGACAGAACCCCATGTCTGAGATTCCACCAAACCTTCACTCCTTCTGTAGAGGACAATAACTTTGCAAGGACAGCTCTGTGTTGTATAGTTACAGTGGGAGTCCCTTAGGAATGATTGCAAATGGTTCCCTTTGCAAAATGACGTTCCCTTACAGAACAAGTGCAGGTGTGCCCAAGGATCTCACTTAAACTCCTTCACCCTAACTGTGCCAGTAAGGGTGCTTTAATGCACTGTCATCTGACCCCTATCAATAAATCAGCTAGCTCCCTCTCTGTACCCCATTTTATAAAACTTGTTATCATAGCTTGGTTCTGTGTAGTCTGAAACATGTTCAAACTTCAACCCTCTCATCAACCATTCATAGCTGTTATGCATAAGCACACAGATCCTACATATGCTTATTAGAGCAGGCCCCATTACCACCATTCCAACAGAGGTTTGACCATGCTGGCTCAATCGTTATGGGGTCCCTTTGCAGCTGCTATTTACTGGTGTTGTGTTTAACAGTCAGCATCTTCTCTTGCAAAACATCAGTTTGTGAGATTACATTTACTTTTCTTGCATTTAAGCTGTGGCGCTTCATCTTTTGCAGCCTGGCGTTTGGTGCTATTTTGTTGTGTTCTGCAATTTTTTTCAACCAAAATCCAGTATTTTTCTCTTGTGATTTAATTCCCTCTGCATTATATTGTAGCAGGTCCCCAATCACATCATTTCAATAGTTGTTTGCCCCACTATCTTAACCATCATTGGGACCCTTTTAAATTGATATATTTTTGGTAGTTTCATTTAGTATTCAGCATCCTTCCTGCAGGCCTCAGCTTAAGTATTATATTTAGTCTCCTTTTTACTTTTAGCATGGCATTTGATGCCTTTTTTCATGTTTTTTTTTTTTTTTTTTGCAGTCTTTGTATTTAATTCCCCCACCCAACCCCCTGTTTTTGTACTATACTCCAGCAGGTCCCCTCATCACATTATTTTAACAGTGGTTTGCCACACAGCTTAATCATTGTGGGATCCTTTTAAAGTTGCTATTTCTTTAGTATCTTATTTAACAGCCAGCATCATTTCTGTAGACATCACTTTATGAGATTACATTTACTTTTCTTCTATTTCAGCTTTGGCGCTTTACTTCTAGCAGCCTAGCGTCCAATGCTATTTTTTCATGTTTTTGCAATTTCAGCAATCAAAATTCATTAATTCGGACTTGAGTGATTTACTTGATCTCTTTATTACACCCTTGTCTTGCACTTTGACAGTGTTGGCTCAGTCACTATGGGGTCCTTTTGAAGCTATTATTTTTTCTGTCACCAACATCTTCCTGTAGGCATCACTTTAAAGGTTGCATTCACTTTTTCCTTTTATTTGGTGCTTCACTTGTAGCAGCCTGGTGCGCGATAACAGTTTTTCAATTTGTTGTTATTTTTATTATTTAAAGCTCATTATTCCTCTGTTGGACTTTATATATTCTTTTTGTTGGCTCTAGCACTTTATGAGTCTCTGTTCTCTTGAGTCCACTCATTCTCTTGTCATGCCTCTCCCTCCTCCTTCTCACGTGGCCTCCATCTAACCCAGGTGTCCCCATGGCGCCACAGGTCCCCTACTCTGGGGCCCCGGAGTCGCCTCCCTCCTTCTCTACTATCTCCTTGCACCCCAACCTATCATACCCTTCTCCCAGTCCCCACCTAGCTTCCCCCCTTTGCGCCTACGAGCAACTTAATGTACTAGCCTGCCCATCCTGTACCTCTTTGCCCACCCCTTGTGTCTCTAAGCTCTCCCACTCCTACTATCTCGCTCGAAGCAAAAATGCCTTCCACACCCCCCTGATCAGGGCTGTACTTCTCCTCCAACTCTTGTCAGGGAACATTCATCCCAATCCTGGCCCAACCCACAATAACTCCTTGACTAGATCCCCTGGGCTTCTTATTGCTTCTATGAATATCTGCAGTCTCCTGAAGAAATTTGACTCACTCAATGTTGGTCACTGTCCACAAACTTGACATCATCTCCCTAGTCCGAGCCTGGCTATCTGACTCTACCTGACTCCCTTGTCTCACTCCCTGGCTACTCCTCTTTCAAGAGACCCTGTGGAGCAGAGTGGAGGCTGTGCTATTTATATCAAAGACTCCCTTCCTGGAGTAGCCCTCCCAGCCCCTGTCCTTAACCTCAGGGCACAGGCCTTACTCCTAAAACTTACCCCCGACCCTCTAAAGGCCCCCTTTTCAACTCTCCGCCTACATTCCCCCAAAAAATCAAACTCAGGCCCTGGTCCCTCTAATAGAGTATCTCACCTCTCTACCACATTCCCCTGAGCATATTCTCATGGGTGATCTAAACATCAATTGGCTTAGCCCCGCATCCTCCTCCATCTGCGACTCCTTTACTGCTATTGACCTAACGCAACTTGTTACCCAACCAAGAAGGGTGAACCCCACAATGGGGTCGAGCACTCTTCTGGATGTAGTCCTCACCAATCGACCTAACCAAGTTTGCAATCTACAAGTCCTCCCGGATGGAATCAGTGACCACTCCCCTATTCTATTCCGTTGGATTACGTCCCTAACCAAACCCACTGCACAGGCCACCCTACGGCGGCGGTTGCGACCAGGTGGGCTGAGAGGTCTGAAGCAACTTCTAGCCCAAGTTGACTGGTATCCCATTGAGACTGCCCCTAACCTTGATTTGGCCCTGGCCTTCTTCACCTTAATATTTAACAAAGCTTGTGATATCTTCGCACCCCTAACCAAACTTCGTTCCAAGGTACAGCATACTGCCTGGTCACTCCTTCCCTACTCCAGCTCCTTAGAGCTGGGGATAACATGTGGCACCTAGCCATGGAAACTGGCTGCCCTGCCAACAGACCAGGCATATGCTGCTGCCCAAAATAAATGTACCTGGGCCATCACATGAAAGCAAGGCCGATCATTATCGGGCCTCACTCACCCTCGTCCTGGGAGAATGCTAGAACCTTCTGGGATAACATCAAACAACTAAATGGTGGTACCACGCCTCCGCCTTCCCAAATCAATATTGAGGTATTATCTCTACTGATCCTACCCTCATTGCTAACCATCTCAATAAATCCTCTCACTGACGTTAGCTCTGTACTCCTAGCAACTTTTAGACCCACCCCCACTCTCCTGACCCTGCTCCCTCACACGCATCTTTCCACTTCACCGGTTACTGTCAATGAAGTCAGACCGTATCTGACCAAGGCCCTAAGAAGCAACACCACTGGCAGTGACTCCTTGGACCCCAGACTCTCAGCCTGGCATTGGACCAGGTCATCGCCCCAATCACTAGCCTCTTCAACAAATCACTCTGTCTAGGGCAATTTCCATCTGCCTAGAAAATTGCCACTGTCACTCCCATACATAAGGGTGGAGATAGGGCCCTTTCCAGTAATTATCATCCCATCTCAATCCTCTTACCACTCTCAAAAACCTTAGAGAAAGTAGTATCCTCCCAAATATCTGAGTTTCTTACCAAATACAGTATCCTCTGCCCTGAACAACATGGCTTCCGTGCTGAGCACAGCACCAATACCGCCCTCATCGAGTTTTCTAACTTCCTCCATTCCTCCCTGGACTTGGGCTCTCTTGCTGGTGCAGTGTTCATTGATCTGTCAAAAGTCTTTGACACCGTATCCCAGCCTCTCCTGCTGGATGCACTCAGCCACGCTGGCTTTGCCACAGGACCTGTCTCATGGTGCTCCACCTATCTGTCTGCCCGGTCCCAGCGTGTAAAAATCAATGGCACCCTCTCTGACCTCTGCCCTATCTGATCTGGGGTTCCCCTGGGCTCTATTTTTGGGCCCCTGCTCTTTTCCCTTTATCTCAACACCCTGCCAGATGCCTGTACTGGTAAACTCCTCCTTTATGCTGATGATGCTGTTATCTTCGCTTCTGACCGTAACCCCACCACCCTCCAAGATTCCCTGCAATTATCCTATAAAGAAGTGGAAGCCTGGTTTAAAGAACATAGACTGGTTATCAACCTTAAAAAGACCAAATCTATGATCTTCTCCCACCCCCAAAACAAAGCTAGTAATTTCCAACTTCAAGTCTTCGCCAGCTCTATGTTCCCACTCGAACAAGTTTACACATACAAATACCTTGGGATAACCTTTGACCCTGCCCTCACATTCCAGGTGTCAGCGTGGCTCAGTTGGTAGCACATCTGCCTCTGGACCAGAAGGTCGTGGGTTCTCGTCCCACACCGGGATTGGACCTGCACCTAAAAATTGCTGGCATCCGAGTGCAGTATTGGGGGGTGCTGTACTGTTGGGGTGTGCCGTCCTTTGGATGAGACGTTAAACCGAGGTCCCTTCTGCCCATCCTGGTGGGTGTCCAGGTGGAAGTAAAAGAACCCAGGGCACTCTTCGTGAAGAGTAAGGAATACTCCCGGTGTCCTGGCCAACATTCCCCTTCCCATAAACCGGTTCATGCAATTATCCAGGCTGTGTGTGGGTGATGATGTGCGATATGGCCGCCACCACACATTCAGTCACTTCACTACCAGTCTAGCATTGCTTGTAAAGTGCTTTGGATGTAAGAAAAGCGCTATATAAATGCTGATTCTTCTTCTTCTTCTTCCATTCCCATATCTCCGCCTTAGCCTCCACCACCAATATTAGGTTGGGAATCCTTTACTGCCACAAACAATGTCCTCCACTCTGTCACTTGTTGACTATGGCTTACCAGTCTACGGGGCTGCTGACCAGACCTCGCTAAACAAAATCCGACTCACCTTAAATAAGGCCTGTCGACTAATCTTAGGTGCTCCCGGACTTACACATACCTGCCATCTTTATTCCCAGGCAAATCTGCTTAATCTTAATGAACGTCTTAGGTATCAAACCTGCATCCTTACAAAAAAAACTCTCCTTGGGCTCTGTCCTCCTGGTTTGACTGCCGTTATCCACCATGTAAACTCACTAGCTTCAACATGGTCCTCCTGTAAAACCAAGTTGAAGTTACCTAGGGCAAGGACCTCTCATGGACAACGAGCCATCCTCTACCGTGCCCCTTCTTGGTACAATTCCCTTCCTGCCAGTATCTCAGACACCCCTACAATCTCTTGCTTTAAAACTACCCTCTGGAACCACCTTCTCACTACTCGCAGCTGTTGCTGTTTCTAAGCTATCTTGCTCACTCTCTGACAAAGCCCCCTGTTGGCTGCTCAAATCCTTACCTTCTCTACCCTTGGTTCCTGTTACCTCCCTGTTGACTCCACTAAAACACACTGTATTGATAGCCTATGTTTTTCTGTTGTTATTTCCCTGAACAATGTTAACTTCACCAATCCTGTATGTTGTAAATTGTTGATCTCATTTGTCCTCCTGTATCCTCAAAAAAACTGTACACTGTTTCTCTGTACCAAGTTGTTATCACTGTATTGTCCTCTCTGTGACGAGTACTTTGTAAATGAGCCTCTGGCTCAAGGTTGTAAACTGATGCTTAATAAATAAAATAAATACCCCCTTTCCTCTTCCCCTTTTTTTTTGGTGTTATCTAAATGTGTGATATTCGTAATTTTGTTACTTCAATAAGATTGTAACATTAATTGATATATGAGAGGATCATTTTATCTGGTTTTAGGATAGTATTGATATCTGTGCTCGCACTGTTTATTATTCTGTGCTGTACTTGGTTCATTTGGTAGCAGTGAGCCCTTCAGGAGCTAGCAGCAGCTTGCTTGGTAAAGTTGCTTCCCTGTTACGTGTTCGGTGACAGAAATACAGACCAGGACTTGAATTCATTTTATGAAATTTAAAGTAATATGTCCAGTCCAGTCAACTCTATGTGTGACTGAGAACCATCACTGGCCCACTGTCCAGTTGGATTTCATGTGGTCACCCATCTGCCACTGTCAGGAACACAGAGCGATTGCAAATTATAAGTGTACAGTGAGGATGGTGCTCGATCATCAGGAGTTGGATCCACAGATGCGATCATGCACTGTGGCAGATAAGGCAAAAGGCAGATGTGCAGTCAGTGCCTCCTAGGTCAGAGGGGGTGAAGTTAGTGGACTCATAGTACTGGCGACGGAGACAAGACCCGCTATTTCCACCCAGTCAAATGGTCCTCCAAGGCTCAAGGAGTGGCCACCTAGGCTTAGTGAGTGAGTTAGTTAGCACTGTCAGCTGCCTTGGAACTGTCTGGGGCTTTGGGAGTGGGATTGGCTGAGAGAGAGAAATATGATCATCAGCATAGTGTTGGAGGAGTGAGGCAGAGATAGCAGGAATAGGATCAGCATGTAGCAGCAGTTTTCAATAGCAGCGGTGCAGCTTAGCTCACAGCCTTGCTGTCAGTGTTCTTTTTTGTTTCGGCAAAATCATGAGGGAGTGACATAACAGGCATGGAGAGACAGAGACAGTAACTAAGAAAATGGAGGGAGACCAGCCAGGGAATCATGAATTTCAGCAGACTTTTTTGATCCTATGCTGCTGCTGTTTCATATCAAACTACTTTGTAGTATACATACCATCAGATTTAAGTGTTCTGCAGCACAGCTGATCTCATACAGATTCATCAACTGATGTGCAAGGGTGGGGTGCTTCCACAAAGGGTCATACTTATACCAAGGGGACCCAGATTTCTCTTGAGCCAAGTGCCCCAGTTACCTTAATCTGGACCTGATCATCACACCACAAAGTTACCATAATCTGGATCTGATCATCGCCCCACAAAGTTACCATAATCTGGATCTGATCATCGCACCACAAGATTGAAAATTACATGTGTGACATCGTGTGTGTGTGCTCGTGTGTGTGTGTGCATGCGTGTGTGTGTGCATGTATAAGTGTATGCCTGTGTGTGTGACTGTGTATGTATGCGTTGTAGCTCGTAGGTGTATAACTGAGTGTACCATCGTGACTACAGCTGCCCTGTTCCATGACACAGGATATGTCTCTTCATGACAAGCCACAAATCTCCACCACACCCAAATACAGAACAGCAAGTGATGTATAAAAAAAAAGGGGAGAGCAGAACATTGCAAAAATCAAACAGAATAATAATCTGACTTCAGAGCCGCTCCACTCCTGGTAAATTACTGTAATAAAACAACACACAAACAGCCATGCCATAAGCATATCATTATATGAAAAAATATAAACTATCACATAGCACCTCAAAATCCAAAAGCTTTCACACACTGACCTCAGTTTCCTCATCACCGACTGCCAATGCTAAGCCACAAGTTTGAACAATTCACATCACAATCATCCACAACTACACACACACAAAACACTGACGCTCCAACACACTGCCAGCATGTGCAATAGATCTGAGCCGAACAGCACAGTATCCTGTAAAGCTGCAGAACATTAGGAAAAATATGGTACAACATGCATGAAAACACAAAGATACAGCTAGTCTGCAACTGGAGAGTTGTGTTCAATTTGCCTGACAATCCCAGATTAGATAACTATCTTTGTAGCTTTAGATTGATCCTGTGGAGAACACAATCAACATTAATGACACTTTCTGTGATAAGATTATTCATTTAGTGATTAAATACATAATGGCCACATTTTGAAGTTAAAAAGAACTAGCTCTTACACTGAGAGAACTTTGCTCTGATCACAGATACCGTGGCGATCCTCTCATCATGCAACTTCCAGTTCACACTGCAGTCCCCATGTGCTCTGCATAGCAGGACCAAATCTTTCAATGTTCTGACTGCAGCCATAACAAATAAATGAGATATGCAATGAGGACAAGTGGAATACATGATTTATCTGCACAAGAGTAGACTGACCTCGGGTAACCTTTCAAGTGGCGTAAGCCACGAGTGAGGTGTCCAAGGTTAAACTGCTCAAGTGCAGATAAATTATGTATTCCATGATGTCTCCATTGCACATTCATTTATGTAATAGGGATGCTTTTTTGGTGCAGTTATTTGTTTATTTTTTCGTTTCTATGGCTTTTCTTTAAACGAAATAGGAGGGATTATGTTCTGGTTTCTAGTGCGTTAATGTGTACTTCGCTAGAGGTTGCTGGGGGTGGATACATGGTTGCGGAGTCCACATCCGTATGTTAACAGAGCATGTTATTATTGGCTGTGTTAAGTGTGGAGGGCCAGAGGTTTGGGAAAACATGGCAGCTTCATCTCTCACTTAGCGAGAGTGATAAGTAATCACTGTAGTGTGGGCATGGCTGTTTGTTTTCTAAGTTTAATGTAATACATTGCACTTCATTTATCTGGCTTATCACGTCCATTTATCTGGCTGATCCTGCACTTTACAGTCTACTTTTTTTTTTTTTTTTACTTGTGAGCAATCAACCGTGTAGGTGTCAGATAAAAGGCCAAGAGTTTGCAGTCAGAGAGTATGCCAGTTAGTCCTGAGGACTGTAGTCCAGAGTGCTCTAATGAGGGGAGCCCAGAGGAGAGAGAAGAAAATAGAGGCACAAAAAAAAAACAGCTGCATTGGATTGTGGGCATTGAGAGAGAGGTTGTTTTTAAGAACTGAGACTTTGCTGGCTGGCTGTGCAAGTGCTGTCTGTGGCATAAAACTATTGCTAAGTAGTGCCAACTGACTGACACTGTGTTTGACATTAAGTTATTGAATAAATGGTGGTTGATTGATGTTAAGATGTTGGATAAATCTTAGAACCATTGTTTATTCAACACCAGTGAGAATAAAGGAATTTAAGTAATGGGTTTACCCACCCACACCTATTGCATAAATATAAATAGCACAAGAAAACATTCACAATATTAACATAAAGGGACACACAGTGACATATTATGATTAGGGCTGACATTTTTTCCCGGGTGAACAAATTTCATGATTTCCGTGAAATCGGTAGTCCCCCGTGAAAATCACCAGTGCACAATTCCTAAAAATTGCTTTAAAAAACACAGATTTGCTCATTCTGTGTAAGTACCTTGCCTTAGCAACTAGCACGTATGAGCGGACCATGACTCCTACTCCTTCTCTTCTGACCAAACGCCCGGGAACTGCCAGTTGAAGCTGCCTAAAATATAAAGAACTACCCAAACTATGAGGTTATTCATTGGAAAAAGGTAACATCTCTGCATATTTTAAAATAAAAGAGACAGCAAGCACTAGCAAGGAAAGGGGTTCGAAGCCACAACAGCAGCCCGTGCAGTTAGTTTTAAAAGGGGCGATGTCCCAAAGCAGGTAGAAAACACTTTGTTATTACCTGAATGTAACTGTTTTATCGACATTGAGGGAACAGAAATGCCCAAAACAGTGATAGGGAAGACAACATAATCAAACAGAGCTACACTATGTTGTGCAGTGCATGAGCCATGAAAATAACATTTTTTTACCATGCAGGACCCGTGAAATACACAAGTTTTTACCATGAAAAAATTTCAGCCCTGATTATGATTCTCCACAACCATCGAAAACACTAAAACTTTCAATATACTTGCTTCTTTAATAATATTTGAAGATTCACAACAATGTTGTCCATACCTCTCAACTGTACCTCATTAGTAGGAACGCCCTCATTTTACTTCATAAAAGCTCCTGTTCCACATTGTGAGGACTTGTCCCACATTCAGTGTCAACATTTGAAAGCAAAAATCTTTAGTAAATGGTGCAACAAATATATTATTCAATTAATAACAGACTTTCGGAACATAAATGCAAACATGTTAACAGTGTTCTGAGATTCTTAGGTAAAGATTTGATTAAGTGTTCCACATTTTGCTCATTTGTTCCACATTTTGAGATACAATGTTCCACATTTGGAGGAGAAAAGGTTGAGAGGTATGATGTTGTCCAAGTTGACCCATTATTGTCAGTTGTATTCACAATTAGGTGTTCTCCCTCTCCAGTTCAGTGAGCTGAACAAATGACTGTGAATTTTACACACAGAATTTTGGCTACCAGTATTCCCAAAATACTTGGTGGCAAGTTACAACTCACAGAAGGAATGATGTCTTTGAGAAAAACCACAGCCAAATGTTTTCATGAATGAATGTCAAAAACCAAAATTGCTGAGCATCTATTTACATGCTATGGATGAAACTTGTTGAGGTTTGCTGTTGGTTTCGAATGTAATCCCCATTTGAAAATTACTACAGTATTTTTAAACAAACATTTAAAGCCAGCTAAATAACAACTCTAGCTGCAACTGCAGTGGTAGATAGTGATCTATATTTTATGTAAATGCATAATTTTGTACATATTTTATGTGCATATGTTTTTTTTTATTTTTTTGTAGAAAATGGGTAGAGATTTCCTGCCTCTGACTGGCTGAACCCCTTGCCAAGGAGTATATTTATCATACAACAGAGACCGGGAAATAACAAGTGCCAGGCACCCTGCCTCATCACATGGTAGTACTGCTAGTATTCATGAGCCATGAGTTTGAAGCCATAAGAAGCCGCAACTGTTTTCTCCATGTAGTTAACGAGAGCCCCCTCAGAAGTTTACTGATTGTTGTTGTTTACCATGAGTGAATGACTGAGTAAGCCATCCCTCCTCACAATGCAATATCCCTTTTATCTGAAGTGAAAAAACAAAAAATATCTTCCTTTTCTGTGAACCCTGCTACAATCCATTTCTCAGCCCACACCGCAAAGCCAACTGTTTCTCAGCTGTGGTCTTGCCTTGTGCTCTGCCACTATCCTGGCCGCATATTCTCAGCCATTTCTCCACAGTCCTCCACATTCACGATGCTCAGCACTAAATGAAAAAAAAAATCATTCAGCCACAAATCCTTGTCTGTGTTGGTGGTGGCAGAATTCAAACATGGAAATGGGAGCTTCAAGCATGCTCCCATCCCACTCCAGCACTACACTCCCATTCTGCTCCACTTCTTGCAGTGTTAGAATCCCACTTCGGCCCCAGGTGCAGTTACAAACTGCACACCATGCTTTTGTATCTATTTTATCATGTTTCTGGTGAGGGGAGGGGGCACCGTCTGCATAGAGATGTCCTGGAAGAATATTGAACAGAAATAAATACTACTACACAGATCACTCTCTATTGCCACATGCAGCAGCAGAGGGACTATTTTACAACAACTCGCTTCTTCATTTTATGTTGCTTGCACATGTGCAAGAAACATAGTGCTATCATCCGAGTTTTCGGAGGTGTGGCAGCCCTCTTCCAATTCAGTCAGTGTGTTTGCAGGCGCGGCCGCAGTTCTCCAATCGCTGCTGGAGCTGTCTATGACAGCAGTCGAAAATGCAGTGGAGTACAGTTGAAAGGGGGAGCTACGCTTCAGTGAGCAGCGATAAGATATTGCCTGCTCATACGCGCCCCCTACACACACACACACACACGCACGCATACTGCATGCTCGCTTCCCCACGCACACACTGTATAGCTGACAGGGTGCTCAATCCCTCGCCCGGCAGTGCTGTGCCCCCCAAACAGAGTTTCATATGCCATGCTGGGTGCCCACCCCAGCACGGCAACACATTTATAGCGACGGGTGCCCAATCCCCCGCCGGGCTCCACTGTCCCCCCCAGAGCATAGGGTGCCACGCCTGGTAGCCCACCCCAGCTTGGCAACAGATGCTGTTGCTGATGGGGCACCCAATCCCCATTGGCTCTACAGCCCCCAAACAGCCATCCTTGTGCCATGCTGGGAGCCCACCCCAGCGTGGCAAACATCCCGTGTTGTCCTCCTGTTTTTCATAAAAAAAACTGCAACACAAAATGGTCCCTTACTGTCTGGGCCCCACCCGCACCCACCCACTGCACACGCCTCCCCACACACCCTCACCCCATACTTACCTCCGACTCGGCGATGATTCGTGACTGGGAACATCATTTACACTTTAGCAGTCGACTGAACTGGAGGAAATGCGTAAGCTGTATAATGTAATAAATAGGGTTTTCAACTTTGCTGCATATCTCAGGTATTTTTGGAATTTTGCACCAAATTTTCAACATGGGGTTTTGGGACCCCTTCTCATGAATGCTCTCACTGTCATGGCGTTAATCGGGCCCGAAGGGTGGTTGCGCAGTCACTCTGTGAAATCACCTTTGGCACTGATTAACAAAATAACAGTGCCAGTGTTCATAAGGTGGGCTCTCAAAAGCCAATGTTGAAAATTTGATGAAAAATTCTAAAAATGTTGTTTCTGGCGTTGTGCAGTTCCTATGGCGTAAGTTCATGAATTTTCAATATTTTTACTCCAGATTTTCAACATTGTCATTTTACCACACTCTCCTTATGAACAGTACAGCTGTCATTTTTCACATCTCGCCCAAAATGTGTTTCTGCCATGTAGGCTATCAATGGCGTAGTAGTCAGTGCCGAAATCACTGTATGGGACACATTAAGAAAATCACAGTGACACTGTTCATGAGAAAAGGTCTTAAAATGGCTATGTTGAAAATTTGGTCAAAAAATTCCTAAAAATGACTGTTTTACGAGCCTGCGTTGCGCGGTTCCTACGCACGCTCGTACGTTAGCGAATTTTCAATATTTTCACTCAGATTTCCAACATTGCCATTTTACACACTCCCTTATGAGCAGTACAGCTGTCATTTTTCACATCTCAGCCACAACGTGTTTCCTCATCTCCAGCTTACCAATGCAGAGTCGGTGTGAAATCAATGTATGGGACAGCATTAAGAAAATCACAGTGACACTTTTCATGAGCAGAGGTCTTAAAATGGCTATGCTGAAAATTTGGTCACAAACTTCCTAAAAATAACTGTTTCACGAGCCTGCATTGCGCAGTTCCTACGCATGCTAGTAAGTTTGCAAATTTTCAATATTTGCACTCCACTGACTTCCAAATACCTACACAGCACATACAAGCAAGCAACATTCAGCACTGACAAATGTTTGTTTAATTACTTTTACTATGTTTTTACATCTTTCACACATTTTATTTATAGTGTAACAAAAACGCCATTTTCTAAGCGCAGTAATACCCTCCAGGGTGAGTAGTATTAGGCTATACCAAACTTTCAAGGGGCTATAAGGGCCCTAACCTGTGGCATCGGGCCTCATTACACCCCTTGGGCAATCTGATATTGTCTAATACTGCCCCCCCATCAGATATTATTGCTTGCATATTGTTTATGTACTGAATTTTTGTATGTTTCATTTATTGTTGTACCCTATTCCCCAGGCATGGCCAAAAATGGATCCATGACCCAGTTCACCTCCCCGGTAAAACAAAATAAATAAAACATGATTGTGGTTTTCTGAATACTAACAGAAATAGATAGGAGGAAGTGTGTACCAGTCTTTGAGCTTGTGAATATAAGAAGAACTAGTACAGGGCATGCCCTCAAACTAAGAGGGAGAGGGCTGAATAAGGGAAAATATTACAAAAAGCATTAATTTACACAGAGTGCAATTAAGATGTAGAATAGGCTGGGCAGTGAAGTTGTGGGAACTTGTACTGTTCAGGCTTTCATAGTAGAACTAGGCAGATTCCTTTTGGGAAATTACACTGAAGGTTGCACAGCCTGAGTAGGGTAATATTCTGGCTGTTTTGATTGGATGTGTGTCCATACTGAAACTGGGCTATAGTAAGTGCTGTATGGCAGGAGGCGTGGACTAGAGGGACCTTACATCACTTCTGTCTTCACAATACCATGCTTTTTCTACTTTGCTTTCTAAAAGAAATGCAGATGATACGTTGGATAGATGGTATCAATCATTTAAACAATAACAGACAAACTGACCCGAGGTTGTCATCCACACAGAAAAAAAAATTAAGTGAGGAAATTATGGCCACCAAATTCAAGTGCAGCTGCTTGGTATTGTTCACTTTTCAGTATTACAAATGTATGCACCATTTGAGTGCTTCTACAGAATAGGAAATAACACATATCATACAGTAACAAAAGAAAACATCAGCTAAAAGAGTGGAGGTGGTGCTGCTAGTAAACAATACACAAGTCCAAAGAAAGAAAAGCTATCTCAGCAACACACACTGAACACAGATTAAATGGCATTATCCAATCAGTGAGGAACTGTACTCTTATCAGTGGCGGAGCTGGGGCTGGGGCTGGGGCGCCTCCTAGCTGCCCAAGTGTTAGTAGTGATGCCCTGCCACCATCTTTATTCACTGTTTAGTGCCCATTGTGAGCCCATGACTGACTGAATGCCCCCCGGCTCCCAAATTCCTCCCAAACCTGGTCTGCCACTGCCTCTTATTCTTGTATAGTTGTTCCCTTGCACTGTGTGTTTGATATGCTCACTCCCTATCATGCGGTCACCACATCATTGCCACCAAATGTCCATTAACTCATAATTCTCTCCACCCCCCAAAAAACACAAACCTTCTCATCCTATGGCCTCCACACCACTGCATCAAGCAGATACTCAAATGGCCTCTGCATGACTGTGCCAAATGAAAACAGATGCCAGCTCACTGATCATCTCCACAATAGAAGACATTGGGTGAAACCATTAATATACACACAGGGGAACTGCTCAGGAATCACAAATACAACAGCCACAAAACACAAAAATAGAGATTAGAAAACTCAACATTTGCATGTAATTGGTGATCCCTAGGGCTTGGTGGACCAGGGAGGCGAATGCCGGGTGGGGTGGAGCATGGCAATGCTGAACAGCTGTCTGTGATGGGCCACAGGGCAAAAAATATAAATGAAAAAATAAAATACCAGAAACAGCTTAGGATAGAGTAGGACTTGTCATATTTTGCTTTTAAAAGGAGGATCATTGGTCCTCTTGCTTTAGCCAGTTACATCCACATTTCTGCAGTCTAGCAGTTGCAAGCAATACCCAGCTACATAGTAGTCTGTCTGTACTACCAGATCTTTGCCCATGACCATACTTACTGAGAACTGAGCCAAAGATGGAGGGACATTATTTACACAAAAGGCATTCATGTGGCAATATAGATTGCCATGGAGGTGTTTATTGTGATTATGACATGGTGTTCCTCTTCTCAGAATTATCATGTGTTTCTCTTATTTATTAAGGATATTTGTGTGTATACTAAATGCAGGAATATTCGTAGTTTTAAACTTTTTACACTGATTGTAAAGATTCTAAATTCAAGATGGACTGTTCTATATATTTATATACTTAACCATTGCTGGGTCTGCTGTGGGTATGATTAGACGTTGGTGCTTGTTCAAGACTTTTAAAACCACAAGGGTCCTTATGTGCAAGTTACAAAATATGGATTTTCCCACTTTTTTATTCACCCAAACTTTTTATTTTTCACTGTTTAAATAAACTGGACAATTTATAAACTATTGCATATGGTGAGGCGTCTCTGCATTTGTCAAGAGTGTTGTCTTTCATCATCTTAAAAGAATGCTTGAGGTGACACTCAGGGTTCAGATAATTTATTTTTTGTGAAGTCAAAAACTTCCATGAGTCAAAATCATGGTCATTCCAATTTTTGGAAGCCATAATACTTCCTAGATCTCATAATTTGAAAGCCAGTATTCTAAGAAGGATCGGTTTGTGGATGTTAATACAAACATTAGTGGTAAAATACAATTGCTTTTAGAAAAATTCATAATTTCTTAGCTTCTGTGCCTTCAGTTTTGGAAGTCATCCAATTTTGTTTTTTTACATTTGGAAGTCAATGACTTCCTCCCCCTTTATTTTGGAAGTTTTTGACTTATTTTTGGGAGTCAAATACTCCCAAACTGGAGTTAACTGAAGCCCTGGTGACACTCTTAATGAGTGTAGAAATGCTGTGGCCTCCATACTTGCATATTAGGAGTGTCTTCTTGCAGTTCTTTGGGTCAGGGAATTGTGAAACACAGCTGTGAGGCTTTGGCTATCCAATGGGATGTAGCAATACACTTTATCAGCCACATGAGACCCAGTAACTGTAAATAAAGATGTATTGTACATCATGTTGAATAGTTTTGTGAAAATTGAGTTTTCTTTTCAAGAAAAATGTTTCATCTAACAGAAAACCTGGAGACTCCAATAACAGATATGGGTACTCCAATAGAATGTAAGCATTTTGAAGCTACTAACATGAGACACCCCTTTAAAGAAAAAAATAAGAGTTTTTGATACAAAAACTGGTGGAAAGTTTTGAAATAATCCATTCTGATTGGTTACAAACCATTCCATAACAGATAATACATTGGACCAATAAAGGAACAATTCCTGTGCCTAACCCTACTGTTATTGATAGCTTATCTGTCATGCATTTCACCCATCTCCCCCTCACTTCCTCCCCTGCCTGGTGTGACCCCACTGAGCACTTACCACAATGCCCCCTCTTTATCCCCCCTGCCTTTCTGCTCTCTCTTTACAAATATTACCTCCCCATATTCACCCCTCCCCCAGTTTCCCTCACCTCACCCCTCACATTAAAACCCTTTTCCATATACTCTCTCCTCCCACATTACCCAGCCTTGCCCTATCACCTACTTGCATAACCCTGGGTAGATTCCTATCCAATGCCACTCCTCTGACCACTCTGCCCCTTATCTGTCACCCCTTTGTTTCTGCCCCACCCTTCCCTGCTCTCATCTATTCTGTCTTCCCTCCTTTGGTCACCACCACTTCTGACCCTCCTTAACTCTACCTGCACCCTCTAAAGCTCAGCTACCACTATAAATTGCTTGTCCACCTTAGGTATGCTCTAAATACTGTTGCAATAAAGTTGACCTCTCATACTTGATGAATTTTAACTTTACTTGCTTGAATCTGTATCTGTATGTACCATAATGTACTTGCCTGCTGTATATACCCCTATCTATTTTGTAATGTCTGCGTATCTTGTCTGTTGCCTTATAACATGGAACTTTTGTAAACAAGCTTTTAGCTCAAAGGTGTTAATCCGAGATTCCAATAAATCCATTGCCTTATAATATGTATATGGGTGTTGTGGGTCTGATGGGCACTGGTTGGGCAGAAAGAACTGCTCAGCTTTATTTGTGGTCTTCCTGCCCAACCTGCATGAAAGCTGTTGTTAAACCTTAAGAGGCAACAGTTATTACTCCCATATTCTTATAAACAGGCATGAAGTTTGATTCTTGAGAAAATGCTCATGTGTGAAACGTTGAGACAACAAGTCTAGCATTCTCTCTGCACTCCCTGCATGCTGGGATTAGTTGATGAATAAAACTGCTCTTTATCAGCAATCAAGAATCAGAATTGGTGCATATTTCTGTGTTCAGTGTGGGTGAGTGAGCCATTTTTATGTTGCTTGCACGCATGTGCAAGAAACATAGTGCCATCATCGGAGATTTCGGAGGTGTGTCATCTCCTCTTCCAATTCAGTCAGTGAGCTGGCAGGCGTGGCCCCTGTAAGCCAATGCATTTTGGAGCTGTCTATGTATGCTCCAAAATGCAGTGGCATACAGTTGAAAGGGGAGCACGCTCAGTGAGCAGAGATAAGAAGCGTAGCTATCCCACCCCTGACACACAGGCGCGCATGCGCCTCACACGTGCACTGTGTAGCCGATGGCTCAATCCCCGCCAGCTGAGCCGCGCCTCCCCCAGTTAGGGTGCCACGCTGGGAGCCCACCCAGCGTGACAATCAGTCCACAGGCCGGCGGGTGCCTTAATCCCCGCCGGCTGAACGCCCCAATATCCTTGTGCCATGCTGGGAGCCCACCCAGCATGGCAAACGGTCCCACGACGTCTTTTTAAATTTTAACCTGAAAATGAAAACGGTCCATGGAGCGCCTCCCGACCCCTCCCACAACCCGCACCCACCCACTGCGCACCCAGCCTCCCCACACCCCCACCCCATACTTACCTCGGACTCGTGAGACGATCTTCGTGGACCAGGAACACGCCTGCACTCTTCAAAGCCGACCGCAACTGAGGAAATGCCGTAAGCTGTATAATGGCCTAGATAGGGGTTTCAACTTTGTTGCATATCTCAGGCATTTTGGAATTTTTGCACCAATTTTCAACATAGGGTTTTGGGACCCTTCTCATGAATGATGTCACTGTCATGGTGTTAAGTCAGGCCCGAAGGGTGATTTCGCGCAGTGACTGTGCAGTGACTGCGAAATCACCCTTCAGGCCTGAATACCACAATGACTGTGACATCATTCATGAGAAGGGGTCCCCAAAACTCCATGTTGAAACTTGGTGCAAAAATTCCAAAAAATGACTGTTTTACGAGTGAGCGTTGCACAGTTCCTACGCAGGCTCGTAAGTTCGCGAAATTTCAATATTTTCACTCCAGATTTTCAACATTGCCATTTTACCACACCTTCTTACGAGTAGTACAGCTGTCATTTTTCACATCTCACCCAAAATGTGTTTCCGCCCATGTAGCGCACAATGGCGCAGTCGGTGTGTGAAATCAATGTACGGGACAAATTAAGAAAATCACAGTGACACTGTTCATGAGCAGAGAAATGGCTATGTTGAAAATTTGGTGAAAAAATTCCTAAAAATGACTGTTTTACGAGCGTGCGTTGCGCAGTTCCTATGCAGGCTCGTAAGTTCGCAAATTTTCAATATTTTCAGTCCAGATTTTCAACATTGCCATTTTACCACACCTCCTCATGAGCAGTACAGCTGTCATTTTTCACATCCTGCCCATGTAGCGCACAATGGCGCAGTCGGTGTGCAAACTCAATGTATGGGACACATTAACAAAATCACAGTGACACTGTTCATGAGCAGAGGTCTTAAAATGGCTATGTTGAAAATTTGGTGAAAAAATTCCTAAAAATGACTGTTTTATGAGCGTGCGTTGTGCAGTTCCTACACACGCTCGTAAGTTAGCAAATTTTCAATATTTGCACTCCAATGACTTCCAAATACCTAAACAGCACATAGAAGCAAGCAACATTCGGCATTGACAAATGCTTGTTTGTCTTTGTGTACTTGCACAAGAAAACACCTTGGGCACCTTGGGACAGTATTGCATTTCAGAGGTGTGTCAGGGACGAGACCAATGCAGCGCACTGCACAGTGGGCGTGATCGTGACACACCAATGAACGATGAAGCCCACTGTGACAGCCGTTGGAATTCCACAGTGGGAGCTGACCTTCACGTGAGAGAAATAAACCACACCAATGAGAGAGTGCAATTCCTCTCATTTGCATAGCAGCCATTACAACCCAAATCCCTCCTTCTGCTGCTGTCATCCCTGGTCCCTCGTCCTTACATCCTATTATCAATCAAATCTTTCTCCTCCACAAATAAGATGGTTTGCAGTTGCATGCTCTTGGTTTGTACGGAGAAGACAAGTGTGGCTGTGCAGAGCGCTTTATGCAGTGGAGGTTGGAAGTGACAGCCTGCTGGTGGCATTGAATCTCTCAGCCTTCAAGACATCATGCTGCTGGGGTTAGGCTCTCACGCGTTCTCCTTGTTGGATGTAAGCTTCCTAATGTTCTGCCATTGCCAGGCAAATGGACAAAGAAAGAGGGAAGCGAGAGGCAAGGGAAGGAAAAGTGAGGACCGCTGCTACTTCGCCAAAACACCCTGAAGCTCTGTCTAGTGGCTCGCCAGCCCCACAGCCAGCTCACAGACACACTCAGCAGCAGGATCGCCAGGACTTATTTGTTACTGTCAGTTCTCCTGAAAGTGTCTCTTTTTCTGTAGTGACAGTGCTCGGCATTCAGCAGGTAAGCAAGGCTAGACTGCTGTGGTGCAGGGTTCCACCTGGAAATCTGCTGAAGGATCACCTGGAAACTGTGTACTACTTACTGAGGGCCCAGGGGTTGGCAGGCACTCGTGTGTGAGCAACATACTACTTCACTGTGGACACCAGCTCCATGTCTGTATTCTGTATTAACTTCCAGATTTCAGAAGAAATCCATTTAATTAGAAAACGGGCTTAGGTAAATGGGTTTGTAGAATGGGGGAGGGGTTTACCAACCAGAGGTATCCATATCCAAGTGGACCAGAAAGACATTTACAGTTGTCTTGCTGCTTCTTAAAAGCTGTCATAGTACAGCAGGGTGTTATTCAGAATTCCTTTAATATATACGTGAACATACATATGTAAATCATGCCTGAAGTCTAATACTGTGTAGCATGTTAGCTACCCCCTGAACTTATTAGCCAAAATACAAAACTTTTTAGTCAGACCTTAAAAAAAGAAAATGAACTTTGATCTGAAGCCTGTGGAAATGCAGTAGCAATTTGGCTGCTTCAACAATGTTATTTGGCAGATTAAAACGGTAGTGATTAGCAAAATGCTGTTTGACTTGTGGCAGCCTATATATAGCAGTGTGTGTGTGTGTTTAAATTTGATAATTAATTTTTGCACTTTCTGGTACATTTGACATGGGTCATGGTGAGGGAATAGTTCTTGCTATGCACTTTGTGCACTTTAATAATCGCATACAGTTGTAAAGAGGCCGACCTGAGAGACCAGCATTACAAATGGGGAGTTACATTGAGTTTTAACTTCTCAGAAGTGGAGCTAAAAACATAATGTGGACTAGTGCTACAGTGTGCTCTAGAACTGACACTACAGAAAGTTTATTTTGTATTTGCACTCACTGTCTTTCATTTTTACTGTGATGACCTAGGAGTAAAAATCAGCACTCAGGAAGAATAGATCAAATGGCTTTTCCATTGACACCAGTAGGGAAAAGTAAATATTTTTCTTTGCCATTTTTGTGTTTGCTTGCACAAGAAAACACCTTGCGATAGTACCGCATTTCAGAGGCGTGTCAGGGAAGAGTCCAATGCACTGTTGGCATGACCGTGATGCACCAATGAACGTTGAAGCCCACTGTTACAGCCGTTGGAATTTCACAGCAGGAGCTGGCCTTCACATGAGAGAAATGAACTGGTCCAATGAAAGAGTGCTCTTCATTCCTCTCATTTGCATAGTGGCCATTACAACCCAAATCCCTCCCCCTGCTGCTGTCGCCCCCAGTCCCTCATTCCCCAGCTAACCCTCTGGCTGCAAATCAATCCCTCCCACTTCCACCCTCTGCTGCTGTCCTCCCCACTCCCTCGTTTTATATGTTTCACATACTATGCAAATATTTCTTTGCCTTCTGGGATGCAGTTGCTAGGCCTTGTGTAAGCAGGAGGAGCCCATCTCTACCACTAGTCGGATGCCTAGCCAATTTCTCGAGCTCCAGCTCTGCAGATAATTGTGACATTTGAAACTTTGCTGTCTGCATCCACATAGTTTCTACCGTTATCTCAAAGAAGACACTATTCTTGCACTTTGTGATGTTGTACCGCGATAGTCATTATGGTGATCAAAGTTTACATCGCATCTTCTTCTGGATCTACAGCAGTAAGAAAGCATTTTCTAAATGAAATACTCTGTTCTGTATCAAGTTGATCATAAAATGCAACTTTTAATGTTATAGGAAGTGATGTGTTTCAGAGATGAACATGGTCTTTTTATTGTAGAAATTAAATTCTTGCCGGCAACTTGGGTCTTTTCAGCCATGCCAAGTTTGTCAAGTCAAGTCAAATCAAGTCAGTTTTATTTAAAAAGATGCCCAATCCCAAAGGCTCTGGGCGCCGCACAATAAAAGAAGTAGAGAAATTATTACAGCATTTCATGCCATATAAGTACATAACAGAAAGAAACACATATACGTAATCATAATCAAACCCCAAAAGCATGTGAGAATAGGTGAGTCTTTAGGCAAACCTTGAAGGTAGTAAGGTTCAGGGCCTCCCTAACTGCAGCTGGCAATGAATTCCAAAAAGCGGGAGTGGCAACACTGAATGCTCGGTTGCCCATGAGATTTTAACTCGCCTTGGAACAGTTAGAAGGTCGGCACCAGAAGAGCGGAGATTACGGGAAGAGGAGGATGGTATCAGGAGATCTGACAGGTAACCAGGGCCCTGTCCGTGAAGGGCCTTATAGGTGAGAAGCCCCACCTTGAAGAGCACTCTCCACCTGACAGGCAGCCAGTGCAGTTCGCGTAGCACAGGTGTAATATGACAAAATCTACTCTGCCCTGTTAAAAGCCGGGCAGCAGCATTCTGCATGAGCTACAGTCTGCGGAGAGAGCCCCCAGAGATCCCGAGATAGAGGGCATTACAGTAGTCAAGCCTAGAAGTGACTAAGGCATGTATCAGGGTAGGGAGGTCCAGAGGCAGAACAAGGGGCTTAATCCTGGCAATGTTACGAAGATGGAAAAAACAGGAACAAACCACGGAAGAAATCTGAACCTCCATGGTCAAATTCCTGTCAAACATCATGCCAAGATTTTGCACCCAAGGGGAGGCCATCAATGATGCGGCCCCTAGCACAAGGCCAGTTGCCGAATCAGAGGCCATTCCATCACGAACTCTGTTCGACTCCACTACCAATACCTCAGTCTTATCAGGGTTCAATCTAAGCCAGCTGGAGGCCATCCAGTCGCTAATCTCAGCCAGACAGATGTTCAGCACATCTACTGCGTTGGGTGTTCCTGGAGCAAAAGATAAGTATAGCTGAGTATCATCGGCATAGCAATGAAAACTCAGCCCATACTTTCTAATGATCCCCCCCAAGGGCAGCATATACACTGCGAACAGCATTGGGGCCAACACCGAACTCTGAGGGACTCCACACAAAAGGATGTGATAGATACATTCTTCAGTCATGCTGAACTTTTTGCAGAAGTATTTTCTGTTCTTTTCCAAAGGGCACATCAGAGGGCCTGTATCAAAAGTACCCATGATCGCTTTGTTAATTTCTGCATTATCAATATCACAAGTAGGGTATTGTATTAACTTTTGTAACAATCTGTGTGTGTAGGATAACCTGGCAATGAGAGCTAATCCTGTCACAGGCATGCACGGGGTGGGTTGGGAACTCTAGGTGTCCGCAGCCCCCCACCCAACTTTGGAAAACTTAAAAAAAATATGTTGGGTGGGAGGAATAAGTTTGGGGAGGAGACAGGCAATAAAAGGGTCTTTTTTTCATCTTGCCCCCACCACAAAAAATATTTCACCCTGCCTGTCCAACTGGAGCCTTTACTAAAATCAAGCAAGTGTGACTACCCACACGGCCTACACTAAATTAGTAACATTCGTATTCGAACTGGTACAGGCTTGATAGAACCCCTTCACTAAATAATGAGCATGCAGTTAGCTGGTGGCTGGTGTTCTATTTTAATAGAAAAAAATGTAAGTGTTTCCTGCAACAGTAAGGCGTTGTGTACAGGGGGACTGATCTGTGAAGCTGCAGTGCAAGGTATCCAGTGCCAGACACAAAAGACCCATTTAGTGTTATTGCAGAGCTCGCCACCTGGACTAACTTCAGGAACAGGGAAAAGCCAAAAGTAATCATTCCAGCAAAATGAATCATTTTTGCAGTGCTGCATTTGAACACACTTTTTTTTTTTCTGTCCCATGGGCTCACCAAAACTCAGAAATGTAGGAAGAAGTTCCACTGACCATTATCCTCATACTGGATGTTATTTTTTCCAGTCTAAAATTATCTTTTTTGTGTACAGTTGTGATTTTATCTGCTTAATGGTAAGAAGTCTACTGCAATGCTGAGTGACTCCTTTTATGTCCAGTTGAACCAGACATGGGTGATGGGTAAACCTCTTCTGGTTCTAAACTCTTTTCACCTGTATGTGACTATTTCTGCTGGAATATGTTACCCTGGTGACAGATGTCACCCTCCCAGGGACCCCCATGAAAATGAGAGTATACATCTTCATGGGGTTATCCCAGTTTAAGTAATTTCAAATAAAATAAATAACAGTAAATAGAACATTATAACATTCTTATCAAGCCTATTTTCTAACACACTAGTGTGTGTGTGTGTGTGTGTGTGTGTGTGTGTCTGTGACCTCGTGTCTTACAATGCACCCAAGGTGTGGATTAATCCCCAATAACCCCATACCCTGTCGTGGGTTATTGCTTATTTATTATTAGCATGTTGCTGGATGATTTGCATTTTGAATTACTGTAACAGGTTTCAAGTATAGAGATCTCTCCCATTTACTAGGAAGTGAATTTTAATGGGGAACTTTAATTTAAATTGGAAATCTAACCAAGAGCTGCCCGTATTAAATTTGTTTCAAGATTTGGGTGTTCAACAAATGATCGATCAAGTAACAAGGTATAATTATAAATCTCACGGGGGAATGATATTGGACTGGATAGTTGTTACTCACCCTGAAAAGATTTTAAGTTCAGGAGGATTAGCAGATGGGATAAGTGATCATTGCCCCGTGTATTGTAATTGGTCTGCAAAACAAGGGAAGAGTCCACCACAGTATATTGAAACCAGGAATTTAAAGTCTTTAACTGAGAAAGCTGTTAATAGGGTCCGTGAGAGGGTTGATTGGTCCATATTAGATTCAATGGTTGCTATAGATATGTTGTTGGAAACTTTTGGGGGGTTATTAAATCATGTAACAGACTAACTGGCCCCTCTGAAAAAAATGAGGATTAAGGCAAATAACAATGAATGGGTGTCTAAAGGCCTATTGAACTGGATGAGAAAAACGGATAAAGCTTGGAAGCAATTTAAGAGTTGGAAGCCAGTGTTCACTTCAGGCTTATAAAACACTTGGAAAATAAACGCAAGAATTTGGTTAGAAAGCCAAAAATTGGGTTCTTTAAAAATGAGCAGTTAAATGCATTAGGCAATTCAAAAAAGATATGGCACACATTAAATACTTTGGTAGAAAAGTGGGTACAGAACACTATAATTTCTTTAATGGATGGCAATCAATTAGTAAGTAATCCAACACAGGTGGCTAAAATCTTTAATGATTATTTTGGGGATTTGTCCAGGCTTCAAACGACAGATATTCCTATAAAAAATAAAAAAAAATTCTGATATTCAATTAGAGGTTAATTATTCTAAGTTTTATTTTTCTGTGGTTACTGTGGAACAGGTAAACGATTATATTTTGAGATATAAACCAAAAGCCATCAGTAGGACAGGATAAAATTGATTTTAGAATCTTAAAATTAGGGATAGATGTCCTAGCTAGGCCATTAACAACTATTTTTAATTTTTAATTTTGCCTTGGGGTTTTTTCCAAAATGCTGGAAGTCTGCTATAATAAGGCATATACATAAAACTGGTTCAAAAAACTTGGTTTCCAATTATAGACCGATCTCTCACTTGGCACCATTATCAAAGTTTACGGAGAGAATGGTATTTGACCAAATCCAAGAATTTTTGTTAAAGTATAACTTACAAACTGGTTCACAGTATGGATTTAGATTACAACATAATACAGAGACAGCCTTGGTGTGGTTCACATGTGGTATACAGGGTGCCCTTGATTTAGGGCACTCCGTTGCTGGAGTGTTTGTGGACCTCATCAAGGCTTTCACCTTAGTTGATCATTCTTTATTTTTGGACTCTTGGTGTGAGTTTTATTTTGCAGAGGAAGTGATAACCTGGTTTGAGAAGTATTTGTCGCATAAGGAGTTTAGGACAGCTATAGGACAGGAATATTCAGACCTGGGGTTGATTACCTCTGGTGTACCACAGGGCTCAATTTTAGGCCCGTTATTGTTTTCATTATTGACAAATTCTGCACCAAAAGTATGCAGTGAGTCCCAGATAACACTATACGCAGACAATGTGGTTTTATCTGTGGCAGGCCCAAATCCAAACCAAGCGTTATTGAAGATTCAAAGTGATTCTGATAACTTTCAGAAGTGGCTTCTAGATCATAAGCTTATCCAGACCACAACCAAGACAAAGGTGGTGGTTTTTACTGGCCCAAGAGTAATTAGAGATATAAATGTGTCAATTGTTGATTTTGGGGGAAATAAAATTGAGTTAGTAGATAGCTTTTGTTATTCAGGGATTACACTGAGTCCAATCTTACATTTGAATTCCATGTTAAGAACTTGATTAAGAGGGTACATCAAAGGTTAGGAATGTTATTTAGAAAAAAATCTTCAAGTCCAGAATCACGTAGACTATTGGCACATAGTTTTTTAATTAATACATTGGATTATGGATTAATAGTTTACTCGGGAACACATGATAGGGTGTTAAAAAAACTACAATCAACATATCATTCAGTTTTGAGGTTTATGACTGGCCTTTCTCAAAGAACACATCACTGTGAATTGTTAACAAAAGCAAAATGTCCATCTTTCCAGGATAGAATTGACTTTAAATTATCTATTTTTGTGTTTAAAAGTCTGAAGGGTTTACTTCCATTGTCCAGTCAAACTTTATTTGTTAAATTGAGTGGGGAAAAACTACAAGGTCTTTAACCTTGGGACTTTTAAAGGTCCCTCTTTATAAAAAACGATACGCCAGAGATGTGCATCTTATAGGGCCTCAACTTTTTTTAATAAGATACCAAGAGAGATTGTAAACTGTAGAATAGTAAATTCCTTTAAGGTGAATGCTTTGAAGTGGATTAACTCAATCACCAAGTGTCTGTGTTTTAAACAAATGTAAATGGATAAGTGAATATTTGTATTATTGTCTGTTTTTCTATCTTTTATATTGTTATTGGTTAGTGAATGTTGTTATTTATTGCACTAACTGATGATGTATGACCCTGTCTACTAAATGTTAAATGTAACTTGCCACTTGTGAAAATGGGCTTTTAGCTCATCTAGCCAACAAGTATAACAAATAAAAATGAAAAAAAATGAAAAAAAAGAGAGGTTTTCATGCTAAATGTTGAGGTTTTATTTTTAGAACTGGTTTTTTTCCATCTCTACCATCCACTGGAGAAATAATCCTGAATTTCTTTCTTCCAATCTCTAGCTTTAACTAGAGAATATCTGTATATATATATATATATATATATATGTGTGTGTGTGTGTGTGTGTGTGTGTATATATATATATATATATATATATATATATACATATATATATATATGGACAAAGACCCTCTGTGCAAACACTGAGGCAAGGGTTACCCTAAAGGGCATTTGGCTGGGAAGCCAAGTTTCAAGAAAATACAAAATCACACATGCCCACTTACACAAAGCATCATGGGCTGTGGAGATTGCATATGCAGCCCATGATGCTTTGTATTGTGTGGGCATGTGTGATTTTGTATTATATATATATATATATATATACACACTCACACAGAGATGGTAAATAACAGAAAAAGGCTACAAGTCCATGTTCTTCATATGTGCTGGTGTAGTCTGTCAGATTGATATGCAGTTTAATAGTTTCAGACGTCATTGAAGTGACAAGCCCACAGTGTGGGTCACTGTCGCTCAGAGTTGCAGTCACTTCTGGGCCAGAAGGTTGTGCGTGGCACTGCAAGTGCAGTTGAGTGGGGTGGGGCAGGGTAGAGGGTTACAAGTACTGCCCTGAGTGACAGAGATAAGTCATTAAACTAAGCTTTGCTCTGCTTTCTGCTTCACCCCTAAATTAAATGGAAGTCAATGCAAAGTGTAGATCTGAGCTGCATTTCCCTGGAATGTAAAGATCCCATTCGCCATTTTGTGTTGCTCAGATATAGGTACAGCCAGTTGAACTGCGAGGAGACTGGCCTGTTAAGTTCAGTTCTAGGTGCTTGTGTGGAATGTAATGATCCACTGGGATTTGTTAAAAACACAAGAGGATTACTCCTGCTCAGCATTCCCATTCGCCATAAACAAAATGCTCTAATGCAGTTATCGATGACTGTGTTTGGTATATAGCCGAGCACTTGAAGGCTGCTCCATTTGTTTGCATACGGTCACTGCACTACTAGTATAACTCAAACAGAGTGCAACAGTTACATAATGAATAGGGATGGGCAGTAGGCAATGGGGAGAAACAAAACTTGATGACTAGGGTCCACAATGTTGCACCTCTCTAAAATCAACTATTAGCCACCATGACTTATTTGGCATATGTATTCCTGCACCCATGATCTGACTCATTGCTTTATAAAGCTCTCTGAGTTTTATTGTGTGTGTGAAAAACTGTTATGTAAAACCAAATTCTCCTCCCTTGAACTATCCAAATGCTTTATCAACTGATTAGCTCATGAAACCTTATTTCTTAGATGCTACACGCCTTGACTTATACTTCATTTCTTAGCTACCACACACCTTTGCACATCCAAGGATGTTGTGGTGTGGAGTAGAAATACATTGGCATGTCAGACCGAACAGGAAAGTGCACTGATGAAGTAATTAGAGCTCACTGGTCTGCTACTGTAGACCCTATGTTTGTACTAGGCCTGTAGCCAGTACAGAAATTGTAAGATGATGGTTGGGGGTGCTGGACCTGATTAGTTAGATGGAGTATGGCTCTGCCTTGGCCAGACACTTTTTGAATCTGCTTACCTGCCTGGAGTGGTGCAGCTAGGTATGTGCCCACCTGCCTGCAGTGGTGTAGCTAGAAAAATAACATATGTAAGCCAGGGCCCTTTAGTGCCTATTTGTGCCCCCCCAACGGGTTGTACACATACCCATATTTGTTACCCAGACCCCTTGTACACACCATATTAATTAGTTGTTGTTTTTTTTTTTGCAGTTAGCATTATGTGATGCTTGATTCAAAGACAGCACTGTCATATTATAACACAAGTAGGAGTGGATATCAGACTGTAGGAGTAACCAGAATCGGTGCTCACGTCCTAAAATGCCACCTCCCCTTCAACAAACTTGTAAGTTTGGGCTGGTAGTATAGCCTAGAGGTTACAGTAACGAGCTGTGACTAAGCTTGGTACATCCAGCAGACCTGAGTTTGATTCCCACAATCTCCACTTGCATAGTGTGTAACTCTGAGCAAGTCACTTAACTGCTGCAGTGCTCCCGGGTCACCCCTGAAAACAGGCACTTATGCCTAGTGGGCTGTACCTGGTTACAAAGTCATGGCTTACTTGGAGTATGTGTTCCTCACAGAGAGAGAGAGAGAGACTGACTCTGAGGGAGAGAGAGAGAGAGACAGAGAGAGAGGAGGGAGGGAGAGAGAGAATGTTTTTTGTTTAGGTGGGAGGGAGTTTGTGTTTTGTATACAAAAGCAGTAATTAAGATGTCATCACATCGTGAAGCGTTTGGATTGTACCCTGTGGGCAGACATTTAGATTGTACCCTGTGAGCAGACATTTGGGTCACAGAATGTCTGGCTCCCAGAGCACCAAGAGAAGGAATTTTTCCTTGCAGATCTGTTACATTTTGGGAAGATGGGAAAAACAGAAGGGCTTGCAATTACAAGTGCTCGAAGTACCATTGAAGAAGTAGTGGAACAGTTTACAGGGCCTTTCTTTGGCCTATGGTATGTCATATTTCTGGTTCTAAAAGGAGCATTTGACATTTATATTCCTGTCCTGATAATGTGAGGATCGCTATTTCTAAATAAATATTTAATTTTGTTTTAATTATTGGCATTTTTAGATGCCCCCAATAACCCTGTATGGGCAGTGTGCTATTAAAGTCAATATACAACACACATGGCTTCAGGGGTGCCACTTGGTACAATACAGTTTGAAGCAAATTCTGGCCTAGACCCAGAGGTTATAATTGTCAACTTCAATAGCATGCTGGCCAGTGGAGTTTTATGTGAGACATCTAATCAAATACCAACAAACAAAAGAGAAGTATATACTATACTATACTATACTATACTATACTATACTATACTATACTATACTATACCAGTACAGGAACTATAAGCACCTGTTAAAGGTATTGTAAGAACTCCCTATCTTTGTAAATCCTATCTAGGGTAAGATTTACAAGAGGGTGACAAAGGAAAACTTATAAAACACTGTCTAGGGTCAGGTGATAAGAGGGTAAGATAACTGGGGGGGACAAAAAGGAAACTTCCTATCTAGGGTAGGGGTAAGAAGGGAGTGACAGAGTAAAAACCTGAGAAATCCTATCTAGGTTCAGGTGATAAGGATTAAATTAAACTTAAAGGGGAAAGCTAGTAAAGTCTTACAATGTGAAAGTTAAATAGAACCAACCTATCAAGGGTATAGCTACAACCAATCAGAAAAGGGGAACACTATCTGGGGTAAAGACGTTAAGTTATTAAGGGCATAGGGATAGTAGTATTGAGAATGATAGGAGAGGTGCAGTGCAGTGGCTGTTGAGTGGCAGTCTTCAGGGAGACCTTCTGGAGACTGAGGTGCTGTCCCATCTGCATGCACCTCTCTGGGTTGAAGGAGGAGGTCACTAGATTGCAGGTTGAGTTGGCTGGGATTTGGGAGACCTCATCCCCCACCGGGGGCTACTTATTCCACCATTGTTGCCTCAGACAGTGCAAAGAAATATGGCTAACTGGATTGTGGTGGGCTCTGGAAGGTGGGGTGGAGCGTTGGGAACATACTCCTCAGCTGGTGCCACTACACAACTCTTTCACTGTTCTGGTGGGATGGGACTGCCAAGAGGAGGCACTCATGTTAGTAGCAAGGGAGGATGTGAGGGTCCTCCAGAGGGGAGGTCCCAAGGTGGGAGGCAGATGGCTTTCACTGATGTGCTACCTGTATATGGCCAGAGGGAGGAGAGGGAACATCACATCAGTGTCTTCAGTGACTGGTTGAAGACATGGTGCAGGGTGCAGGGGGGTTGGCTACTTCGGGGACTCTGTCCTACCTGAGAGGGTTGAGGCCTTTACAGAGGAGATAATTTCCTTCCATCCATGAGAGGAGCAGCATTTCTGGGTGGAAGATTTAAATGCTACTTCTTTGGGCATTTAAACTAGCCAAGAGGGGAAGTATAAATGATAGGAAGGCAGTGAATGCACCCCCCCCCCAAAGTGGAGCATCAGAGAGAAGCCATGGGGAAATAAATTCCCGTGGGGTTGAGGGCCATGGGGACAAGCAGGGGGAAGAGTAGGGAGGTGGGTCTATGGGTGAGAGAGGAATTAGGTAGGGTGGACAGAGGATGGTTAAAAAAGGGGAAGACAGTACCGGGGACATAGGAAGGGTGAAGAATGGACTAGGGAATGGAGAGCAGAGTAGAGTCATGTGTGCCATCACAAAGGGTTTAGAAAACAGCATTTGTGACCTTAAGGCAACCATTGCAGAGGTGGACCTGGACCTAGTGGTAATAACAGAATCATGGTGCACCAACAACCACAGCTGGGATGTGCCATTCTGAGTTGTACAATGTTTTGTAAGAATAGGGCAAGGAGGAAAGGGGGTTGGGGGTCCATTTATAAGATATTTTTGTCTAATGTTCTTTTCCCAAAATGGATGACATTACACTTATTCCTGTTAAACATCACACTGTTTTTCTGTACCCGTAGTGATAGTTTATCTAGATCTTGTTGTAGTAAATCTATTTCCAGCCTCATGCTAGCTGCACTACCTAATTTTCTGTCAGCAACACATTTTAATTCCCTGTTATGGATGACCTCGTGTATATCTGATATAAACATACTAAATCATCCTTTTCTCACTCTTTGTTAACTCTCTTCTTTCTAAACTGTCAGATTGCTGCAAGATCATGTATGCAGATGATCTTGTCTTACTCAGGAGCGACAACAGCCATCTTAAGCTATCTCGAACCCTATCTGATTAGTTCTCCTCCTCGATTACCTGGTTTACAGCACAAAGACTAATTAGTTAATGCAAAAAAAACTAAATCTATGGTATTTGGCTCTAATCATTGGCTCGCTAGATGCTCCTTGAGTCCTATGTACACCTTACACATCCGGGCCGCTGATGGACCCCCGACAACGTTATCTCCTGTTCCTGTGGCTGCCTCAGTTAATAAGCCCAACATACCTCCACCCTAGTCTTAGCCTCCCTCTTCCTAGCACCTATATCTCTCAATATTCCTTTCCTCCCACCCCCTTGCCTTTCCCACCTCCCTTACACCAGCACTTCTCTGTTTTGCTATCGACAATGCCCCTGGCTGCTCCAATCACCTCTGCCCCCCAACCATCCTCTTTCCCCACTGTCTTTAGTTAAGGTCCTCCATCTTTTGTTTTCCTAAAACCTCATGTGAATCAATCACAAATAACTGATTGTTGCTCTTGTATATGAACATTGCTCTTGTATTGTGTTTTTTTCCTTTTTGTTTGTTTCCTTATTAATTGTATTGTACTGTAATCTGACATGGAACCTTTGTAAAAGAGCCTTGGCTCAAAGGTAATTGTGATACTAGACCTAAATAAATAAAAATTAAATACCTGGGGGTCACACTTGATCCCACCCTCTCCTTCACAAATCATACTGTACTGGTCGTGAAATGGGTCATCCAGCAACTGGCTGTTTGCTATCACCTGAAGCACCTCGTAAACACAGAAACGAGACTGGCTATGGGACAGGGCACCCTTCTTCCTCTCCTTGACTACTGTTCACCCATCATCTCCCCATCTTCTCACTCACCTCAACACAGCCTACAACAACATCTGCAGGTTCGTCACCCAAGCCCCCCGTAAAACCCCCATTGTTCACTCTACTCGTCACTTGAATGGCTCTCCCCACAGGCCCATAGGGACTTCCTGTTTGGCTCACTCATATTTAAATTCCTCCATGAAAGGTGCTAACTCCCCATCATCTGGACTGCTAAATATCAAACAGGACTTATGACACCTGAGGTCCTCCACCCACTGCCTTCTGGCCTGCCTCTGGTTTAATATTGATATGGGACAGAGAGCCTTCGCTGGTGCCACTCCTAAGGTCTGGACCACCCTCCCAGATGTGCTTCACTCCTCAGGGTCGCCCCATATTTTCAAGGAACACTACAGTAGCCCCCTACTATCGAACTTGTCATGCAACTGCAACTCATGATCTCTGATACCCAAGCTCCTTTTATGGTCCCCCTGTTGTATCTCGGTACTCTGACTGCCTTGGTAATTGTATGCAATTATTTTTTCTGTCAGGTGCTTTAAACTGCTCATGTGAGAAATGAGTTTTTAAATTGTTTAATCTTGAAATACCATGATATGTTGCTTTCAATCCTTTCCTGTACCTGTATATAGAATTTGTTCCTGTATCTCTTATTTTCCTAAATTGTGCTGTACGTGCCAAGCCCAGTCATACCTGAAAACTGTCCCTGTGACCAGTGTACTTATCCAGTTATCAAATATATAAATAAAAATAAATAAACAAATAAACAGGGCTGGCCCCAGAACTGATTCTAGAGGTATGTCACTACTTATTTCTAAGTCAGAGGAATAGATTCCGCATATTCTCCCTGCTTACGTTCAATCTCTTAATCAGTTCTTTACAAATGTTACAGTGCTATAAACTGTAGTTATATGATTGCATCTTGTTGATTAATGTGTCATAAGGTACTTTGTCAAAAGCCTTACAGAAATGTAGGTAAAAGACGTCCACTGGCACCCCTTTATCTTACATTTCACTAACTGGTTCATAAACAAAACAAAACAGGTTTCTAACATACAATCTTCGCTCTTTAAATCCAGGCTGAGTTGTGTCCTGTAATCCCATCTTTACTGATTGCCTTACCATATAATGTGGTCCTTCAGAAAGGATTCAAATGTCTTACTAACTAGGGAAGTTAGCCTTTTCAGTCAATAATTTCTACACTGCAATCTGCTACACTTTTTTTTTTATATGGGAATCACTGTTGCTGTTTTCCAGTCTCCTGGTATCTTGGCTGTGCCATCGAAGATAACCTTCAGGATCAGGACAATTCCACTGCTAATTCTTTCGGTAATTGTGGGTGCAGAAATCTAACATGGTTCCATATCATTATCTGTTGATATTTCTTCCTCTATTCACCAGTGTGCTGTGCTTCATTACTTGGTATTACTCGGTACAGTTAGGCAGAAGGAGGCACAAGGGTCATTGGGACTGCCTCCCCTCACTATGTGGGGGAATTTAACCATTGTTTCCAAAGAGGTATTTATCAGGTTCAACACTGAACCTGATAAAGTCGATAATATCTACCAAGTTCTGAGGCAATGAGTTCCATAACTTCAAACCCTTATTGTAAAGAAATATTTTCTTTTTTCGGAAAAACATGATGAATGTGCAACCATCTATTATGGGATCTCAAATATATTAAATTTCTTATTAAAGAGTGAATAAAAGTATTTATTAAAGCCCTGTGCCATTTGTGTATTTATTTTTTTAACCTTTAAAATGATTGATTCTATACCCCAGTGTTAGATTTCTTTGAATTAATGTATACATAACAATCCATAATAAACTTCTATTAGTTGCCAATCTGTGTTTCATATTGTGTTATTCTTGTCTCATAGTTTCAGTCAGAGCCACTTTGTCTTTCCCTTGGTCCTGAAGGGATCCTGATTTCCTCAGTACTTTGCAAGATTGTTCTTTTACTCTTACCTTTTTCCGTATTTTCCTTGTTAACCACTGTGGTTTTCTTCCCTTTTTATGTTGCTTGCACGCATGTGCAAGAAACATAGTGCCATCATCGGAGATTTCGGAGGTGTGTCACCTCCTCCTCCAATTCAGTCATTGAGCTGGCAGGCGCGGCCCCTGTAAGCCAATGCATTTTGGAGCTGTCTATGACACGCTCAAAATGCAGTACGCTCACAGTTGAAAAGGGAGCTATGTATCAGTGAGCAGAGATAAGTAGCCCACTGAAGCTTAGCTCCCCACACACACAGGTGTGCTACCAAGACGTGATTGTGTAGCCGACGGGTGCCCAATCCCCGCCGGCTGAGCTGCGCCTCCACCCAGTTAGGTGCCACGCTGGGAGCCCACCCCAGCATGGCAATCAGTCCTTGGCTGACGCAAGTGCCCAATCCCGTCAGCTGAATGCCCCTGTCCTTGTGCCGCATGCTGGGAGCCCACCCGGCATGGCAAATGGTCCCACAATGTCTTTTTTTAATTTTAACCTGAAAAACGAAAACGGTCCTGGAGCGCCTCCTGACCCTCCCACAACCCGCACCATCCACTGCGCACCAGCCTCCCCACGCCACCCTCACCCCATACTTGCCTCCGGACTTCGATGACGATCTTCAGTGGACGGGAACACGTCTGCGCTCTTCAAAGCCAACGCCCGAACTGAAAATGCTGGTAAGCTGTATAATGGCCTAGATGGGGGTTTTAACTTTTGCATATCTCAGGCATTTTTGGAATTTTTGCACAAATTTTCAACATGGGGTTTTGGGACCCCTTCTCATGAATGATGTCACTGTCTTGGGTGTTATTTGGGCTATGAAGGGTGATTTCGGCGTGACTGCACAGTGACTGCAAAATCACCCTTCCCCAGCCTGCATACTTCCGCCCAGCAGTGACATCGATGTGAAGGGCATAATTGATATACAGTCAAACATTATTCTGACGTCGTTGGAAAGGATTTCGCGGGCTGTTAGAGTTCTTAATTTCAATATTTTGCTCCAGATTTTAAAATTGCCATTTTACAACACCTTCTTATGAGTAGTACAGCTGTCATTTTCACATCTCACCCAAAATGTGTTTCCACCCATATAGCGCACAATGGCGCAGTGGTGTGCGAAATCAATGTAAGGACAAATTAAGAAAATCACAGTGACACTGCTCATGAGCAGAGGTCTTAAAATGGCTATGTTGAAATTCGGTGAAAAAATTCTAAAATGACTGTTTTACGAGCGCGTTGCGCAGTTCCTACGCACGCTCGTAAGTTGCAAATTTTCAATATTTTCACTCCAGATTTTCAACATTGCCATTTTACCACACCTCCTTATGAGCAGTACAGCTGTCATTTTTCACATCCTGCCCAAAATGTGTTTCCGCCCATCTAGCGCACAATGGCGCAGTCGGTGTGCAAACTCAATGTATGGGACACATTAACAAAATCACAGTGACACTGTTCATGAGCAGAGGTCTTAAAATGGCTATGTTGAAAATTTGGTGAAAAAATTCCTTAAAATGACTGTTTTACAAGCGTGCGTTGCGCAGTTCCTATGCACGCTCGTAAGTTCGCAAATTTTCAATATTTGCACTCCAATGACTTCCAAATACCTAAACAGCACATAGAAGCAAGCAACATTCGGCATTGACAAATGCTTGTTATACTTCTTGTGCTAGGCACAAACCTTCACAGAAGTTTATGTAGTTTGTCATTTAGTGTTTGGTGATCTACTTCCTACACTATCTGTCCTCTCCCACATATGTAGTTACTCTTTTATTTTAGTCCAGCCTGCCTTCATATAGTTCAAAATATTTTCTTGTCCATACTAGCACCTCTTAACCCTTTTCCACTCAATGTGTACTAACTTGTTATCACTGCTGTCAAGGTCCATGGTTCCTTGACAGCACAGTTAATCATATTAATTTGAATACTAGTCAGGGCTAGATCTAAGGTGTTGGTACCTCTTGTAGGACCATGTACTATTTGTATCAAACCACTCTGTTCTAATAAATAGAGGGATTCCTTCTCTTTTCCACTTGTAGAGTTTTGCAGTTGACTTCAGGGTAGTTAAAGTTCCCTGTAATCATCACTTGATTCCTGTTGGATACCGCTAATATTTCTATATTAATTCAATCGGTGATTATATTATTACACTCCGCCAGTCTATAATTCTGTGACTGCTATTAGATCTATAGATCCCAGTTCACTCAGAATTTCTAGGTGTTCATTTTGCTTCTGTAAACTTCTTGCATTTGCCATTATTACTTTTATGCCCAAATGACTAACAGCCACAGGTATGGATTGAGTCTTATCACAAAAATGTTCTCCCCTTAGCCACTCATGATGTATACTGATATTGCCATGGAGACCACTCTTACTGTTGTAAGAGTGGTCTTACACACATTGTTAGGGTATGAGAATTCTGAACCAAAGCTGAGTGGTTCTGATACCCTAAGAATGTAAGTGAGACCATTTTTTTACAGCCATAACAATGGTCTCCAAGGCAGTATTTAATATATTATTGATTGAGCTTGATTAATAATATATAAATTTTATTTGAAAAACACTCCCAGAATGTGACTGTTTCCTGGGCATCTGTGTGTGAAACACTCTTCACAGAATAAGAGTGTCTCTCATGCAAAGGGTTGGAGTGCTCTAACTGGTCAGGAACACTCCCTCAATTTATAATTTAGTTTGGGGCATATTGCTGAGCAGCTTTGATTCTCCTACTACTGCCTTTCCCCTCTCATATTTAAACAAACTCTCTCCCCTCCATAAAGATACTTCCTGCTTTAAAAGCTGTACCACTGTTCGAAAGTGCCATGTCCCTAGAGTTTTGCCCAGTGTTTTGGCCAGTGATTGATATTTCTTGTTGCTTACTGTCTTTTGTACCACACCCTTGGAACTGGCATTTCTGAAAATGAGATTTTGCAACTTCTCTTTTGCAGCCTATTAGCTACCTCCATAGAATCACTTTTGATATTCTCCTTAGGTTTCCTTCCTGTGTCATTTGTTTCAGGTGGATAGCAATCGTGGTTGTCAGCCCTGAAGTACTTAACATGTCCTTTACCCTTAGGTTTATATCTCGTATTCTTGTCACCAGTAATCAGGACACCACTGTGTCTGCCTTGTTATCTTTGCAGATCTGTCTATTGGTATATTGAATCATGGAGTTACCCAATATGACTCTTTGGCATTTATTATTGATAGATGAATTAACTTACCCTCCACCTTCGACTATAATTTCCCCTCTTGTCTCCTTATCAGGATTCCAAACTTGTTTGAAGTATTGAGTGAGAAGTTCTTTGACCTTCTTCCCCTTTTAAATTTCCTACCTTCCTTCACCAAATACCAATCACTGTCAATATCTGTCTTGTTTTCTCTATTCCTTTTTATGACTAGTTTCTTTGTCCATGGTTTCATTTCAGTAGATTGTGTGTATGGCTTTGCCTGGATGCTAACAGTTATTGGGGGGGGGGGAGTTATATGACTGCTGCTATTAATGGAGAGTGGGGGGGGACCTTTGATACAATAGGTACCAGATCATTTGTTACAGGTTGTCTACCTAACTGTCTAGAGTATCCATATTCCATATCCATGTTTAATATAGATAGATCAACAAATAATCCTAATTCCCTGATTTCATTCATTGTCAGGATTTATGACATTAATTCAATTAATTTAATCAGTACTTGTCAATTTGGGTGCACTAACCACAAGTAAAAGTGTTAATGGAGGCCCCTGCTTCAGCTGTGATTTTAATAAACATTTCAGAAACATTACATTTCTTACAACCATCCCCTTCCATTGTTATTGGCAAAAGGTTATGTTTGCCCATCTGATTTCTAATTATGGTACCTGTCCAATTAGATCCTGATGTTGTCAAAGTATTCTGTCCTCCTGGCCACCCCTGGTCGACGCTGGCAAACACGCAGCACCTCTGCCAGCATCAGGTTGACACAACAACACTCACATAGGCACCAGTGCCTATACCTGTAGGATCACTCTGTAGCCCTCACAAGGGCTATAGCTTGATAGGTGATCCTCCACTGTCTCACAGCTCCTACCTTTGGGCCTTTGCAAATAGAGAAGAGTTGCATTTTTTTTTCATTTTTTCTGTTTAGATGGAGAGGCTGGGTCGATAGAAAAAAAGAGAGCCATACATACAAACAGTAATTTTCTCTGAAGTGCCAAGCTCAAATTGCATTTCCTGTCCTCAGGTCACCTTTTTCAGGAGATGAAACTTATCTCCCCTAAGGCAGCTAAGCCGAAGAGGGAGGAATGGATTGGTCTTCAAGTCCATAGCTCTGCTCTGTTCAAAACACGTGAGATTTAAATTCTGATATATTTGGTATATAAATCTCTGTGCTGGACCTTGAAGGATGCTGACATAGACAAAGAGGGCAGGTGGGTGCTGGCCCTTACTGAAACCCAGTCTGTCTTCCTGATACTGAGCAATTTATATGGTTCCAATGCAAACTGCCCCAATTGCTTCAGCAGACTTGTGTAAGTCCATCTTGTTTCAGTCCAGACAATGCACCAGTTCTGCTAGGTGATGACTTCAATTTCACTCTAGAGCCTGCTCTGGACTGCAGTCATGGATCACAAAAAAACCATGGCTGGGTAGCATGGGCCCTACAACTCCTAATGCAGGAGCATGCCTACCAAACATATGGCACTTCTTAACTCCCAGGACAAAGATTATTCTTGTTACTCACTGCACACAGCTCCTATAGAAGGCTGGATTATTGCTGACCTCACCATAAGTGTCCCCAGAGGTGGTCAGCTCTAATATGACTCCCCTCCTTGTATGAGATTATGTACCCATACAGTTGCTCTTGCTCTGGGACCCTTCTATGGCTCGCTCCTCTTCTGGGAAGCTTGATACAGTACTCCTGCAGCAGGACCCCCACATTTTGACCTGTTTACTTTTGTAGTAATGGTATGGGAGAGCTCCCTGTGGGTAGGTTCTGGGAGGCCTTCAAAGCCTTACTGTGGGGCAAGATCATGCTGTATGTTGTGCATAGGAGAGAGAAGGGAGAGAAGGGATTATTTGAGCCTGAATCTTGGCTAAACTCAGAGGGAAGCTAAATTCAAGGCCTCAGCGTCCCAGAACATCGACACAGATTTACATACAGAAATTGTGCCACTCAGGCTTCAATTTAATTCTTTCCTCTCAATAACGGCTAAAGTAGCCATTTTTGCCTGTGCCATACATACTGTGACATCGGAGAGAAGAGAAGAAAGTTGGGATGGGAGAACCTCCAAAGGTTCTGAGGTTCTAAAAGGTTCTGATAAGCAAAAAAAGGTTTGGATGCTTATCTGGGTTTTACTATGACGCTCCGACATCTGCAGCCCCTTCATCCCCGACAGTGACAGCCACAATGCCGAGTGTCGGCATCGCACTGTTGGGGATGCATCTGTGATATATCGGGGGGCTCCGCCCCCAATCCCCTCGGTCTCTAAATATCCAACTCTGAGCCGGAGTTGGACCGGGGAGGGGCACAATACCTGGAGCCGTACTGCCACTGTTTGCCTTGCACCAGCACAGTGACTCACCACAGACAGGCGAAATCTGTTGCTGTGCTGGTGTTTGTGCTGGGGGAGTCGACCTTGTGTCGGCACACCACTTATCTGAACCTTTAATAACCTTTATAGTTTTACGGTAACAGTATGTGAAAAAATCATTTTAGACAGCTTTTAATCAACATATCTGCAGAAAAAAGCAGTTAAATTTAGTAGTACTGTAAAAAACTGCATGATGAGTGAAGTGAGATGAGAAGCAGTGAATGATGTGACTGTGGATTTGCCTACTGGAAGTACGAGTACTGTAATACCTGCATGCTGAATCTCAGAACAGGCAACCACCTCCAAGAAGATGATGATGATGATGATAATTTTGTCCAAAGGCAGGAAAGTACCGGAACTCTGATCAGCCCTTATAGCTTTGCAGTTACAGTACCAATGTGAACCATGAAACTCTGACAGCCACCCACCACATACCATCTGTGAGATTTTGTCAAAAGGCAGGCAACTCCCAGAACACTCTCTAATCACTCTTCTGTTTCGGACATTTAAGTAATAGTAATACTGTGTATATAAAGTTATTAACAGTAGTGATTTCTATTTCTCAACATGCACCACTGTGAATGTCTCTCAGTTAAGTAATGAAGAAGAAGCCAGGAACACAAAAACAGCATCGGAGTAGAGCAGTGGGCAGCCAGCCAGACAGTCAGTCAGAGAGAGCCAGTCAGCCAGCTACCACTTCATGACTGCTACTACCCCCACCTACTACAATCAGGGGAAAACAGTAGTAGTCTACTAGCACTGAGATCAATATGGTTAAGGCACATTTACCAAAAAGGATTGCTTGGAAAATAATGAGAATGTGACTGTGATGATGAGCAAGTCCAAGACCAGATCTTTAGTTTGTAACCAGTATCCTGTGTCTGACTTTTCAGAAGGGGATAGTGTGTTTAATTCTACTTTGTAGAGGTACTTTACTAGTTGTATTTCTTAGTCAGAGGCACCACGTGTGTTTTGTTTAGCAGCAAGAGGTCTCGGTATGGAATGCATGTGAAGCAACATGAGAGAAGAGTACCAGGCAGTCTGAAAGTGGCCAATTCACCACTCTTAATACCACTACAATCGGGGGGGGGAAGGGGGACAGAGCTAGCAGCATTTATCAATATGGTTATTAGGTACATTCAGATAAATGATCACCCTAGAATGAGAAAGTGACTGTGAGAGAACAGGGATTTGTCTGACACAGTTGCTACCAGTACAGCAATGCACCTCCCACCTACCCCCAGGATGACAATGATTTGGTCCAAAGGCAGGCAAGCCCCAGATCTCTATTGTTTTTTTAACCAGTTTCCTAAGTCTGACTTTTGTAGAAGGGGATAGTGTATTTTTTTGGCACCAGTTATGTTTAGCAACAGCTCTCGGTATGGAATGGAATGTGAAGCAACATGAGAGAAGATCACCAGGGAGTCCAAAGTGACCACTTAACCACTGCTACTACCACTATTATCAGGGGTTAAAAACTGAGCTGGCAGCATGTATCAATGTGGTTAGTATAATTATAATTATTATTAGGTGCATTTAGCTGAATGATCTCAGAATGAGAAAGCAACTGTTTGTGTGAGAACAGGGATTTGTCTGCCACAGTTGCTACCAGTAAAATCATATCATGTACTAGCTGCGCTCCCACCCACTGCCAGGAGGATAATGATCTGGTTCAAAGGCAGGCAAGTCCCAGAGCTCTATTTCTTTAACCAGTCTCCTTTGTCTGACTTTTGTAGAAGAGGATAGTGTGTTTGGCAATTGGCACCACATTTTTTTTAGCAATGGCTCTCGGTATGGATGGAATGCAAGCATCATGAAGCAACCTGAGGGAAGACAGAGCACCTAGCAGTCCGAAAGTCACCTCTTCACTAATGCTACGACCACTACTATCAGGAGGGAAAAACAGAGCTAGCAGCATTTATTTTGTAATGACTCTGGTTAGGCACATTTAGCTAAATGATCTCCTCAGAATAAAAAAAGCAACTGTGTGTGAGAATAGGGACTTCTCTGCCACAGTTGCTACCAGTACAATCATGTCATGTACTGGCTGCAGCTCCCACCCACCCCCAGGATAACAATGATGTGGTCCAAAGGCAAGTACCAAATCTCTACTTTTACAGTGCAGTCTGAAAATTGAAAGCTGATGTGTCACTTAATCCACAGATGCAGCACAGGCACTTCCGTCAGTGTCATTTTCTTCAAGATTAGCATTACATATGTAGCCAGAGTTTGGCAAGTTAACCTTCAAGATCATTAATCTGCTTACATTGTCTGGTATTAGTCTTGTTTGTTTATCAGTTACAACATCCCCAGCAGAGCTAAGTAAATGTTTGGAACTGACACTGGACAGTCGACATCCGATATACTTACAAGCCAGGGTAACCAGCTTTGGCCAGCATGATTTTTTTTCTGTTGCCAGTACGTTAAAGGGTCATCTTTAATACTTATGTTGGACTCGGATAGATATGCATCTACCATGCTTACTACTGAGCATGCGCTTCTCCTTGTGGAATTTCAGTGTCCTGCAACTGGCCCCAAATGTCATCCACCTCATTGTCTGCTTGTTCTGTACTGGTTTTTGGAGCAGTCCTTTGAATTTGAGGTAGTGCCGGTGTAGTACTGCTTTGTAAAACCTCATCTACTGCATCAATCAAAAGCTGCCTATAGTTGAACTCCATCATATCCTCAGAAACAACATCAGGAAGGTGTCTGTTCTGGAAACATGGATCTAGCAATGTTGTTAAGATAAACTCTTTGCTCTGTGTCATGGCTGATAGTTTGTCATCATTGCTAAGTCTGGTAAGCATGTTATTGACTAGAGATTGGTTCATATCTAAGCTGTTCCTCATTTTCTCCAACCTTTTTTACGTTCGCTTGCGCACATGTGCAAGGAACGTTTTGGGAGAGTAGCACACTTTGGAGGTGTGCCTCTCCCTTTCAATCCACTGCTCCATTGAGCAGGCGTGGCAGTCCAGCACCAATGGGTGCGGGAGCTGTGTATGACAGCGGTGGTCTTCACTTCAAAGAAACCACCGCTGTCACTGGCTCTGGTAGCCTCCCCAAATCTTTGCTGCCACACTGGGGCCCACCCCAGCATGGCAAATGACCACATCGTCTGTCAATGGGGTGCCTAATCCCCGTCGACTCCACGGCCCCCACCAGAGCCATCCTTCTGCGCTGGGAGCCCACAGCGTGGCAAACGTCAGGCTGTCTGCCGATGGGGTGCCCAATCCACTGTCTGCTCTCAGCCCCCAAGTCATCCTTCTGCCACACTGGAGCCCACCCCAAGCGTGGCAAGCGTCCAATAGTCTTGTTTATTTTTTCACCTGTAAAGCAAAAATGGTCCCCACGGCGCTTCTCCCAGTCCCCTCCACAACCCGCCCACCCACTGCGCACCCAGCCTCCCTACACCCCCTCACTCCATACTTACCTCCGGAGCTCGGGCGCAGCGATCTTCAGTGGACCGGGAACCGTCTACACTCTTCAAAGCCGAGCGAACTGAGAAATGCGGTAAGCTGTATAATGGGATAGATAGGGGTTTCTCAACTTTATTGCATATCTCAGGCATTTTTGGGAATTTTGCACACAAATTTTCAACATTGGGTTTTGGTACCCTTCTCATGAATGATGTCACTGTCATGGCGTTATTGAGGCCGAAGGGTGATTTGTCAGTCACTGCGCGGTCACTGCATGAAATCACCCTTTGACCAAATAATGCCATGACAGTGACATCATTCATGAAAGGACAAACCTCATGTTTAAAATTTGGTGCAAAATCTAAAATGACTGTTTTACGAAAAGCGCAGCGCAGTTCCTACGCAGGCCCGTGTAAGTTCATGAATTTTCAATATTTTCACTCCAGATTTTCAAAATTGCCATTTTACCAACCTCCTCATGAGCAGTACAGCTGTCATTTTCACATCCTGCCCAAAACATGTTTCCACCCATGTAGTGCACAATGGCGCAGTCGGTGTGCAAACTCAATGTATGGGACACATTAAGAAAATCACAGTGACACTGATCATGAGCAGAAATCTTAAAATGGCATGTTGAAAATTGTGGAAAATTCTAAAAATGACTTTATGAAAGTTTGGCGCAGTTCCTTTGGTCACATATCGCTCGTAAGTCAGGAATTTTTCAATATTTTCAATCCAGATTTTCAACATTGCCATTTTACCACACCTTCTTATGAATAGTGCAGCTGTCATTTTTCACATCTCACCCAAAACGTGTTTCCACCCATATAGCGCACAATGGCGCAGGTCAGTGCTGCGAACTCAATGTATGGGACACATTAAGAAAATCACAGTGACACTGTTCATGAGCAGAGGTCTTAAAATGGCTGTGTTGAAAATTGGTGAAAATTCTAAAAATGACTGTTTCGAGTCTGCGTTGCGCAGATTCCTCGCCGACGCTCGTAGGTTTCTAATTTTCAATATTTTCACTCTAGATTTTCAACATTGCCATTTTACCACACCTCCTCATGAGCAGTACAGCTGTCATTTTTCATCCTGCCCAAAACATATTCCGCCCATATAGCGCACAATGGCGCGAGTCGGTGTGCGAACTCAATGTATGGGACACATTAAGAAAATCACAGTGACACTGTTCAGAGCAGAGGTCTTAAAATGGCTATGTTGAAAATTTGGTGAAAAATACCTAAAATAACTTTGTTTTACGGTGTGCGTTGTGCGGTTCCCCTCTTGGCGTAGTTTCAATTTTCAATATTTTCACTCCAGATTTTCAACATTGTCATTTTACCACACCTCCTTATGAGGAGTACAGCTGTCATTTTCACATCCTGCCCAAAACGTGTTTCTGTCCATGTAGTGCACAATGGCGCAGTCGGTGTGCGAAATCAATGTAAGGGACACAGTAAGAAAATCACAGTGACACTGTTCATGAGCAGAGATCTTAAAATGGCTGTGTTGAAAATTTGGTGACAAAATTCCTAAAAATGACTGTTTCACAGTGTTCATTGCGCAGTTCCTATGCACTCTCGTAGTTCTAATTTTCAATATTTTACTCCAGATTTTCAACATTGCCATTTTACCACACCTCCTTATGAGCAGTGCAGCTGTCATTTTTCACATCTTGCCCAAAACGTGTTTCTGCCCATGTAGCGCACAATGGCACAGTTGCTGTGCGAACTCAGTGTATGGGACACATTAAGAAAATCACAGTGTCACTGTTCATGAGCAGAGATCTTAAAATGGCTATGTTGAAAATTTGGTGAACAAATTCCTAAAATTAACTGTTTTACGAGCGTGCATTGTGCAGTTCCTACGCACGCTCATTAGTTTGTGAATCTTCAATATTTTCACTCCAGATTTTCAACTTTGCCATTTTACCACACCTCCTTATGAGCAGTACAGCTGTCATTTTTCACATCCTGCCCAAAACGTGTTTCCATCCATGTAGTGCACAATGGCGCAGTCGGTGTGTGAAATCAATGTATGGGACACAGCAAGAAAATCACAATGACACTGTTCATTAGCAGAGGTTTTAAAATGTCAATGTTGAAAATTTGGTGAAAAAATTCCTAACAATGACTGTTTTACGAGCATGCGTTGCACAGTTCCCACGCACGCTCGTAGGTTTGCGAATTTTCAATATTTCCACTCCAGATTTTCAACATTGCCATTTTACCACACTTCCTTATGAGCAGTACAGCTGTCATTTTTCACATCCTGCCCAAAACGTGTTTCCGCCTATGTAGCACACAATGGGGGTAACAAAAAGGTAATGCTGAAAATTTATTGTGCAAATACCAGCAATCACACAGGGCATTAGAGTAAAGCACCATACGTGCCAAACACCACTGCAAATACCTGCAAGCGAACGTTCGGCATTGACAAATTCTTGTTTAGAAGTAGAATGAGTGGAATAACTTGGCTAAAGGGTGCCTTTTCTGCACTGACCTCTTTTGTAGCACTCATGAATGGTTTCAGAATGCGACACAACTGTTCCAGCAGAGAACACTGAGTAGAATGAAGTACAGTGTCCTTCCCGATATCATTGTACATGATATACTCAGTGATACAAAATCACACATACCTCCATAATGCAAAGCATCATGGGATGCATATGCAAATCACCATGAGATTTTAAGCTGGTTTAGCTTTAAACAGGAATGCATGAAGGACCTCTCACACAATCTGCAAAGGGTGAGAACAGAAGACTCATACACATGTTTCATCCTACCCAGGACTCATCAGTGTGCCTCGGAAGCCCACCAAGATAGCAAGTATGGAATGGTGAGGAGTCAAAACAGCACACAAATTACAGCGAGTGCTGTATTGGCGACTGATGGTTCCCCTTCCTGAGAACTGCCACACCCCCCTGGAGTTGTTATATTAAGTAAGGGGGTGTGTGGGGGCACGAGGGTGAGAATCCCTGAAGACAGAAATGTCACAGATACGGCACATGCTGTAATGTATTGCCATTTTGCACATCGCTGTTCCAGTATTTGCTATATTTACATGGAACCGTGTGCCTCATCTGTATCACACCCCAGGAGAAATTAACCAGCCCTAAGTTGATCTTATGGGTTTGGGTCATGGTGAGCCCCCCCCCTCCAAAAAAGCTAAAAAACAAAGACCCTCAGTGCAAAAGCACAGGGGCAAGGGTTACCCCAAAGGGCACTGGCAATAAACCAAGTTTCAAAGAAATACAAAATCACACAAAGCATCATGGGATGTAAATGCAAACCCTCATGACATTTTAGGCTGGTTCAGCTTTAAGCAGGAATACATGGTGCCAAAGTGCCTCTCACATAATCTGCAAAGGGTGCGAACAGAAGACAAAGCACGTGTTTCGTCCCCAGGACTCATCAGTGCACCTCGTCTGTATCACTCCACAGGGGGAAATTAACCTGCCCTAAGTTGGTCTTGCAGATTTGGGTCATAGTGACTCCCAAAAAAACACAAGCTAAAAGACAAAGAACCTCAGTTTGTTCAAAGATGCATTCAATCATAAAGTAAGTTGAATTCCACCTTGTTGGTACATCCTGAATAAGCTAGAAACTGAGGAAGACCTTTGTTTTTCTGGATATCAGCAAGGATGTCATGGGCTTTACTATGGCCACATTTTGCGCACTGTTCCAACAGTAATTGATACTTGCCCGTCACTATCTGGGAAGCTTCTAATGATTAGGTTAAGACGATGTGCAAAACAGTGTATATGCACATAGTTGCCATCATGAAGTGCTTTTTAAGTTGGATCGCACTTGCGCACCAGCCAACATATTGCAGTAATAGCAGATTTGGAGGTGCAGTCACTGTGGGCGAATGCAGGGCACACATCAGTAGGTGGGTCCCTCATTCCCCAATAAGCCAGCTGCAGGTGCTGACACCCACAATACGTAATGTAGCCACCAGATCTACGAAAAATGCCAATGCAATGAGAGCCAAGCCTTCCAACGTGCCTTTCCTGGTGAAGCACATCACTAAACATGGCGGCACTGACTGTCACTGCCACTTCATTTGCCAACGGGGAGCTGCCTCCCCATCAGCATGATGCCCCCCCATTCCAAGTGTATGCAGAAGGGGTGCCTAATCCCCCTTGGCATCATGCACCCCCCAAAAGTCTTTCCTTGCTGATAGGGGCCCAGTCCCCATCAGCTTCAGTCCCCCCTGCCTAGTTTAGTTTGCTGACGGGGGAGCCTACTCCCCATTGGCATAATGTTCCCAGACCCCAATGTGTGCTGTGTGCTGAGGGGGTGCCCAATCCTCCTCCTCGGCATCATGCGTGCCCACCCCATCCATTTCTGTGCTGACAGGGGACCCAATCCCCATCGGCTGTGGTCCCCCTCCCCGTTATGCAGGTGGTACACTGGGAGCTCACCCCAGTGTACCAAACAAGCACCTGCAAAAAAAGAAAACCAACCCTTATTGTTTTTTGTTTTTTTTACCTGTAAAAGAAGAAAGCAGTCACTCGTCGTCTCTCCTGCCCCCTCCCCTAACCCACGCCCACCCTCTGTGTACCCTGCCTCCCCACACACACCCCTCACCCCATACTTACCTCTGGAGTCTGGCATGATCATCTTCGGTGGACCGGGAACATGTCTGCACTCTTCAAAGCCGACCGCGAACTGAAGAAATACCGGTAAGCTGTATAATGGCATAAATAGGGTTTTCTTCAACTTTGGTGGATATCTCGGGCATTTTGGGGAATTTATGCACCAAATTTTCAACATGGGGTTATTGGGGCCCCTCCTCATGAATCCAGTCACTGTCATGGCATTATTCAGTCCCGAAAGGTGATTTTGCAGTCACTGTGTGGAATCACCTTTTGGGATAATCTAAAATGACAGAGCCACTGTTCATGGTGGGCTCTCAAAAACCAATGTTACAAATTAGTGAAAAAATCAAAAATGACTGTTTTCTGACATGTATTGCGCCGATTTCCGCATACTTTCGTAACCCAGTAATTGTAATATTTTCACTTCAGTTGTGAACATTGGCATTTTGCCACCTCATTATGAACAGTACAGCTGTCATTTTACATATCCTGGCCAAAATGTGTTTTCGCACTTCTGGTGCAGAATAGCACGGTCGCTGTGGGAGATCACTTTAAAGGAAAGATTAAGAAAATGACAGTGGCACTGTTCATGAACAGAGGTCTTAAAATGCCTATGTTGAAAATTTGGTGATGGAAGTCCATAAAATGACTGCGTTACAAGCATGTGTTGCGCAGTTTCCATGCACCCTTGTAACTTCGCAAATTTGCAATATTTTCATGCCAGATTTTCAACACTGGCATTTTTTCACACCTCCTTATGAACAGTACAGCTGAATTTTTCCCATCTTGCCCAAAATGTGTTTTCTCACCTGAGGCGCAGGCGTGGTCGCAGTGGGAAATGAACATTTGAGACACATTAACAAAATTACAGTGCCACTGTTCATGACGGGAGGTCCCAAAATGCCTATGTTGAAAATGTGGTTAAAAAAAATCCCAGAAATAATCGGGTTACAGACGTGTGTTGTGCAGTTTCTATGCCTGCTCATGACTTCACCAATTTTGCATGTTTACACTCCAGATTTTCAATATTGCCATTTTTTTATGCCTCCTCATGAACAATATAGTTTTGTCATTTTTCCCACCCTGCCCAAAATGTGTTTGCATGCCTATGTCACTAAATGGCATAGTAGCTCTGCAAAACCACCTTTCAGCTAACAAACTGATAGTGCCGCTCGTCATGAGGTGGGGTCACAAAAAGCCCATGTTGAAAATTTGGAGTGAAAATACCAACGAACAGCTACATCATTAGGGTTTCCAACTGTAACACCCCACCCTGTAGAGACTGACAAGCATCAGGGGTGTGACTTGGGATCATTGGCTGTAATGCTCATGCCATTCCACCCCAGCCCCACCCTGCAGCCAGTCACAGGCATCGAGGTGTGTCTTGGCGTCATCGGCCCTAAAGTATACACCATTCTCCTATACTGCATCCATCTCAGCGTATTTCCTTATGGAATAGGGTAAGTATAAGGCCCAAAAACCCCAAAGCACACCACGGCATGTGTCAGTGTCTACAGGGTCAGATGAGGTTAAATGGCATGAGCGCTATAGCTGATGACACAAAGGCACACCCCAATGCCTGTCATTCTCTGCAGGGTGGGGATGGGGTTGGCGTCCGTTCAATACTTCACTGCCATTCCTATTATGCATCTCTACCTCCTGCACTACCAATGCCAGCGAGACAACATTCAGCATTGACAAATGCTTGTTTAAATATTTGAACCATTATCAGCAATAAAAAAAACAATGTTTAAACCCTGGAAGTGACCAAGCACTAACTAGTCTTTCCAGTTCCTGCTGAATGTGCTGTGCTGTGCTGTGTGTGTGTGTCTTGAAAGTGAGATACATGGAGAACTGCCATTTTCTGAAATGTAACAGGGTTTTTTTTTGAGCTGAGAGATAGTAGTGGTAGCAGTAGTACTGGTTGAAGTGGCAGGGATAACAGGCAGACTGGTGTGTGAGTATGACGTTACCCGCAAATCTAATCATCTGTGCAGTAAGAGAAAGATAGGCAATAGTTTGAGTTCTGGTCCACATATCAGTAGTAAAGTGAATTACCTTGTACTCAACCTCTCAGAGAGCATGCCTTACTTGAAGTACTAAGCTGTCATACATCCTGGGCACAGCAGTCACTGAGAAATATTTTCTACTTGGCATTAAATATCATGGCTCTACATATTTTATAAGCCTTCCTAAACCCACATCTTCCACAACAGAGTATGGCCGCAAATCAGGTACAATCATTCTGTTATTTTACAGTTTATTACTACTGCTATGGGATGGTTTCATGAATATTTAGACTTTCTTTCAAAAACTTTTAACTTCAATTGCCTCTTAACAGGGGTAAAGTTAGGTTTGGCTGGCGGTGTTGTACAACATGCCCTGCCTAATAAAACAGAGGACCTTACAGAATTATCTTGAGACAAAATTGGACTTTTGGATGTTGGCCGGTGATCGTCTCCCACTGTTTCAGCAGAATGTTCCTGTTCACCGAGAACCCTGCTACATTTCCATGCAGCGGTGTTAGAATGTTTATTTGAAACATGTTTAACGATGGGGTGAATTCACATAAAATGTCACATCATTGTTGTGATTCAAAGATGTCCTTTATTTTTCCTTCTACTAACACAAGTATTGCAATGCACACATATAGCTTGGCAAACATCCTTGGGGTTTATGTAAAAATTATTCCAGACCGTAGAGGTGGACAGTTTATGTCTAGTGATGAGCTCATTAGGGGTTGAGTGGCTGGGTTTAAGTGGGGAAGACATATTGGTGGAGGATGCAGATAAATCAGGTGAGACAATCATAACATCCTCTGCAGCACCATCATCATCATCTCTACTGTCAGACTTTGTTTCACTTTGTGCGGCTTGTGCCTTTAAATGTTTACCTTTTGAAAGTTTACTACTCTCTCTATCTTTATCCACATTGTCACTGTCAGAACCAAAATGAGACACAGCTAAAGGTAAAGTGACAAACTCATCTTCGTCATTATCAGATTTAGTAGAGCTAGCACTTGCAGTTCCAGATTGAGTTATTCGATATGCATGTGTTGCAAACCAAGTAACTCCACTGCAAGTTGTACCTGTAAGTGTTTTAAACTTTATAACTGGAATACTCTTTGTTTTTGCAATTTTCTCAGGTGGCTTGCTAGTAGATGTCTTGGATTCTTTCGAAAATGTGTTTGCTGTAGTGAGCCCTTCTGAGATGGATATTCCAAACCCCATTGCAAAGTTTTCAGTATTTTGAGAGTTAAACAGCACATAGATAGTAGCAGCATTTAGTTCAACCCCTTTAACAGACTGTGGTGCTTGTACTTTACTTTTAGGGCCACTCCTTTCTGGGCTCTTGAATAAACTGTTACGTTTACTTCCTTTGCCTCTGGCTTTTGCGTTACAGTTTGAATTTTTTGGAGTACTCATGATTTTTTATTTTATTTAAGTCTCAGAATTACAAAACTTTTGAGTTTGGGGCTCATTTTAAAAGGCTCCATATCATATCAGGAGGTAACAAAGGGACAAACAAGAGTGTCAGCTTAATAGTGTACAAGGTTGAAAGAGTTTACAGAGAGCATACAAATACATCAGTACCCAATAATTGTTACAAGAGTAAAATAGGTCAAAAGTTACAGTCATATTACAGATAAGATAATAGCAGCCAGGAATGTGACCTTGTCATAGCTGCACAGACTGTGGCATTGTGAGGGAGATAAAATAGTGAGGCTTAAAACAGTGGGGGCAGATTATAGACATCCAGAGGTAGGCCTTGTCCAGAGGTGAGTACAGGAAAGCCCTGCAATGGGGCAAGAGTGTGGAAATAGGGAGGGGTGTCAGGGAGTAGTGCACCTCTCAGTGAGGGTGGGGGTGGGAGGAGTGGGATATGGATCAGTGCAGCGGTAGGGAGGAGAGACAGTGTGAAGTGGGGGAGTGATGGGGTGAAGTGTGCAGGGGGAAGGGGAAGGGGTGGGGTATGTGGCTGAAGGAGGAATGTTAAACGAGAAAGAGGATGGGTTGGGCAAGGGGTGAGGGCGAATGATGCCAGACTATAGCGTGTTCAGGGTCAAAAATGCAAGTGGTGTTGGCTGTCAGATTAATTCACACAAAGGTCTGTCACATTCACACACAAAGTAGTTCACACACTGGATTTAGACTATAAGTGCTGGTGCTACAGCTGCTACCCACAGAGATTCAGGGACCTGGCCTAACCCTCTATGGCACAGTACTTTATTTTTTCTTCAAGGATGATTTATGTTTTATTTATTGCACGTGATGGAATGCCCACTGAACCAAAGCTTGTAGATTTACCCCACAGAGCACAGGGAGGAGGAGATGACTGCTGACTGACTTATTCGGGGGGGGGGGGTCACACGGACAGTATGCAAGACGTGGTACTGATGGCTGGCTGTCAGATTTTATTTCACACACAGTTCTGTCACACACAAGTTCACACACTGGACCTAGGTAATAAGGGCTGATGGTGCAGGCACTGCTACCCACAGAGATTCGGGGATTCCAGGTAAACGTTGCACTCCAATAATCCAGTAGCAAGACACAGGATGCAGTTTTGAATTCAAAACTTTTTATTCTGGTACAAAATGTTGTCTCCAAGTTATAGCCTGTTGAGGAGTAACTTCATTGCTCCAAACCACCAAACTCACTCCCCAGCACTTCTACCAGGGTGTGGTCTTCCTCAGAATAAAAAGTTTTGAATTCAAAACTGCATCATGCGTGTTTCTACTAGATTATTGGAGTGCACAGTTTACCTGGCTTCCTTGAGTAGCTGGGGCTAGCAACCCCTCTTTGCACCCGGTTCCCTAAATGGCTGTGCACACAGTGGAGGAGTAGTCTGAACTGTTGCACAGAGGTTCAAGGACCTGTTCTAACCCTCTATGATGCAGTATTTTATTTATTCCGTGTGACGGAATGCCCACAGAACCAAAGCTTCAAGATTTACCCCACAGAGCACAGGAAGGAGGAGGAGATGAGAGCTCATTGACATGTTTGGGGGGCATCACATAGATAGTATAAAAGAAGTGGCACTGGTGACTAACTGTCAGATTTTATTTCATACACAGGTCTGTCTCTCACACACACACACACACACACACACACACACTACTTCACACACTGGACTAGGATATAAGGGCTGGTGCTGCAGCTGCTACCCACAGAGATTCAGGAACCTGGCCTAACCCTCTCTGAGACAGTAATTTACTTTTCCTTTAAGGATTATATAGTTTTATTATTTATTCCATTTGACAAAATGCCCACTGAGCCAAAGCTTGTAGATTTACCCCAAGGAGCACATGGAGGAGATGAGAGCTGACTGACTTGTTTGGGGGGGAGGAGGTCACACAGAGAGTATGCAGGGAGTGGCACTGGTGGCTGGCTGGGAACTTATAACAAATTATATTTTTCAGACGCAGCTATTCAAACCCTAACACAAAATTTTTTGCCTTATAGTTTTATGTGCTTTTTTTTTTGTGTGTGCACAAAAAGTAGTTTGCAGGCAGTGCAATGCAGGACGGAAAAAGAAAAATAATTATTTCTCCTCCAGAGTCCTTTCTCCAAAGTTTATTCTTCACTGACTGTGCTGCTTGCTGCCAAAAAAAAAAAAAACTAGCTCTAAAGTCACGTGCCCCCTACTCTGTCTTCCCCTCCCTGACTCCCCACTCCCTGACTCCCAGTCTCCAGTCCCCAACCCCACCCTCCGAAGTGTTCCTTTTTCAAAAAATTTAACTTTTTCCCTAAATTTCTCTTGTTTGCTCGTTAAGGTTTTTTTTCCCTCTGCTTGCTGTCACTGATGATGAGTTGCTTCTGGTCCCAAAGACAAAAAGGCACAAAGCAGCAAGGAGCAATGTAACAGCTGCTGCTCCTTCTTTGCATCTCTATTCCTCTGCAGTCAGCTCCTAAGGTGGACCACGTAGGTTCCTAGACACAAACCCAATCAGTTGCCACCTTAGGAAGATGGACAGCATGCCTGTCCAATGAGGAACCAGAATCTTGTCTCTGGTCCCTCCTACACTCTAGCGCTTATCATGCGCATCATTCCCATGATGGAGCCAACCTCCAAACCCATTCTGAACAGCCAAAATTGTTCGGAAGTGGTTAACTTCCCTTTACTTCAGCTTGCTCAGGGCAGTTCAGATTTTCGCTGAACCGATTCACCCACCATTAGTATAAAGTTGCTCTGTTATTGCCTCAGAAAGGTGGAACATAAAATTGCTGGGCTGAGACACTCCACCAGCACCCACTTACTGATCAGGAAGTATCATTCATGTCATGTGGTCTTTCTATACCTCTGTCTGTGTTTCCCCTACCCCCAGTATGGAACATACAGTAGAAACATAGAATTTGTCAGCAGGAAAGGATTGCTAGGCTAACACATAGAGAGTCTGGATGGGCAACTGTGCAAAACCAATGTGTTCTGCCACAGATGAGTTCTGATTCCCTCTGACCTTGAGAGCAAAGCTCAAGAGGTCTGTGGGAATCAGAACCCCGAGGTGGCAGAACACACTGGTTGTGCATAAAGTTGCACATCCTGTATTTTTTATAGTGTATAGTATGTGAAATGTGCCCGCAATGGTTCTTTTGCTTTCAGAATGAAACTGACTTCTGTAGTCTCTAGAGGTTTCAGAATGTTGGTGTACCGGAGGAGGATACAATCACATTCCATGACCTTTGAACTATGGCACAACAAAATTTTTAAAGGAATGTAATTCTTTACAGAACAGTGTTCTACTATACACTATAAGCTGCTTAAGAGTTCCTTATATACTGTACCTCTGCAGACCTTCACCAGTCTCTAGGGACCCTCCCTCTCCCTCCTTGTTTCTGTACTAATATTTCCCTGTGTTTGTCCCATGCATACTTATAGCTTTACGCCATTCTAGTTTCCACAGATTCATCTGGCAGTTGGTTCCATGCTTTTATCAACCTTTCTGTGAAGAAGTATTTCCTCACATCTTTCCTGAAATCCACCCACTCCAAATTCATTGCATGCTCCCTAGTCCTAAAACTTGTTTTCTTTTAGAAGAGCTTCCTCCCTGCACTCTGTCTGTTCACCACTGTGAGGTGTGTGAAGGACCTGATTATGTCATCCCTCACTCTCCTGACCTTCAGGGTGTACATATTCATATCTCTCAGTCTTACCTCACAGGGGTTCCTTTGCAACCACTGCACCATCTTGACTGCCCTTCTCTGGACTGCCTCCACCATGTCTATGTCTTTCCAGAGGTGTGGTCTCCAAACCTGAACACAGTACTGCAGGTGTGGGCACACCAGACAGCAGTACAGTGGAACCACCATCTCCCTCCTCCTGCTGGTGATGCTGCTTCCTATGCACCACAGCATTCCAGAAGCCCTGCTCACAGCATTGTCACACTGGGCTGCCACCTTGAGGTCATCTGAAATAATAGCCCCAAGGTCCTTTTCCTGCCTAGTGACCACCACCTGCATCAAATACACAATACTGGGGTTCTTGTGCCCTGGGTGCATCATTTTGCAGTTGTTGGCACTGAACCCCAGCTGCTATGCCTTCAGCAACGTCTCTAGTTTCGCTAGATCCCTGTGCATTATCTGCACTTCCTCCTGGGTGGGACAGACCTTCTTCTCCAGTTCCTTTGCAATATCCTCTATATAGATATTGAAAAGGAGTGGTTCCAGAACTGAACCCTGTAGTACCCCATTGTTCACCCCACCATCCTTAGCATGTGTTCCATTTACCACTACCCTCTATGTCCTATCTTTTAGCCAGTTGTGAACCCACTCTACCATTTTGGCCCCGCCACCAAATTGGTTAGCTTCCAAATCAGAAATATATTAAGTTAATGAGTGTGACCTCCCCACATGAGTCCCTGCTGCCAGTATTCCTGCAATTCATTGGTTTACAGGTAATCAGTCAGTCTTTCTTTCAGTAGAGATTCAGTTTAGTTTCCCCACTACTGAAGTTAGGCTGACTGGCCTGCCATTACTAGATTCCTCCCTACTGCTACTCCTATGCAGAGGGACCATGGCAGCCCTTCTCCAGTCTTCCAGAACAACACCTGTTTTCAGTAAGCTGTTAAAAAAATACTGTCAGTGGAACAGCTAGCATCTACCTGAGCTCCCTCAGTACCCTGAGATGTAGCCCATCTGCTCCCATAGCCTAATTCACTTTGGTTCTATGTGATAATGGCGGAAAGGCAATTGCCATGAGGGCAAATGTACATCAGTGAAAATCAATTTCACCGATGTACACTCATGGCGCAAACCGAAAGGGCACTGAAAAGATAGATTTTTTTATTTTTGCAGGGAGCGGTACCCCCACCCCGCACCCTCCTGCTAAAGGATTCTCAACTCCAGGAGGATGCATGTTGGGGGGTGGTAAAAACAAACAAAACAAATTTACATGGACCAGCGCAAAAATCCCAACGTGCCCAGCACGAAACCCAGCACCCTCCCAACCATAGCCTGCCTCAAACCCACCATGCCACATGGCCAGCTCAGCAACCCACCGTTGCGCTACACCTCACAAGCCCTCCCTCCGCTTCCACCTGTCACAGCATGCTCACTCCCCCCTCACGTGTGCGTATATATATACATGTATATATATATGTGTATATATATAGTGACAGGATGTCGCTATACCCTTATTCGCCCCCCTGTCCACTAGCCCTGTGAACAGACACTGCTATTGAGTCACCCTTTTTGTAAGCACTCAATAGCGGATGCCTTTATCACGGGATACCATTCACATTCAGGGCTGCAAGTCCTTCTAGTATTCTTTCCTCTAAAATTGGTATGTGTCCACCACCTCCTCACCTCTGTTCTTTCATTCTCGGTGACCTATCCCCTTTCTCTCTATGGAACACACCAAGGAAAAATGCCTGTTAAAAATGTCAGTTTTTTTCTTGGTCTCCCTCCACCCAGTCTCCTCCCTCCACCCTTCTTATCCTTACTATCACTATAGGAACTATTTTACAACAAAATAGATTTGTATTATGTTTTTAACATTTATCACACCTAATATTTAATCTTTTATTTAATTTTATTAAAATTGTTATTAACATGCCATTTTCTAAGCATGATAATACCCTCCAGGTTGGGCAATTTTGGCCAATGCCAGACTTTCCCGGGACTATAAGGCCCTCCACCTGTGGTGTCAGGCCTCATTACTCCCTGGCTGGTTCGATATTGCCCAATACCACCCACCCTGTCAGGTATTATTGCTTACTTAAACTTTGCAGAGAATGCTGGCCCAGTTGTGCGGTGGTAACTCTACCACATGCCATATCGGTGACCCATCTTTGGGAGCAGACACGAGATGATGGAGGTCAGTTGGGGGGAGAGGATTGAGCATCCGATGGACTGCTCTCCTCTCCTGGGGGGAGGTTCTGCCTGCCCTGCGATCAAATGACACCAAGTGGAGGCCTAGTTGCAGTGCAGGCTGGGGCGACATGTAAGAGGAGGGGCTACCAGTTTGGCATGGTACCTGTGTGTCTCCATATGGCAGGCACCACAGCCTGTCCATGGCAGTGGGAGCAGGGCACACAGGAAATGGAAAAGTAGGACTGTGTGGGATAAATAAGCCTTGCCCATACACCCTCAGCCCGCTTTGTCGCCCAACATCTGGGAATCTAGATTTGTTGCAGGGGGGGAAGGCAATCTGTGGCAGACTACTCTGGAGGCTTGGGAGGTAAGGGCCAGTCAAGGAAGGTGGGGACAGGGCTCATGGCTCATTCGCACATTCTCTGCTGAGAAAAAGGCTTCATTGAAAAAAAAAAACTTTGCTAGGATATGAACATCTATTTAATATTCTCTCTCCATATGACTTATTACATTTCAGAGTACTGTCCCCTTTAGTTCCAAAGATCCTGAGAAAAATCTTGCTTTATTCCACTTTTGGCATCTTTGAATAGATAGTCGCTTTTGGCAGCCGTTGTTTGTAGAACCTTAAATTTGTCATCAGATCTTACTAATTTAACTATTACTGCCTTCTTTCTGTTATTTCCTATAAATGAAAAAGAGAGACTGTGCCTTAACTCATCTAACTGCTTTTCCTGCTTCCTTCTGCCGGGTCTGGTACATTAACTTGTCCTCCTCCCTTTGAGTTTTCTCATACATTTTGAAAGCTTCCCTTTTGACCTTCACTGCCTTTGTCACTTCTTTGGAGAACCATGGTGGTCTCCTTTTCCTCCGTGTGGATGCTTTCCTGTTGCTACTTCATCCTCCTAAGCTCTCTCCAGCACTATCAGCCCGGCTGAAAACCCTGCTAACTGTCCTGGAGATTGAGTTTGCCTTTGACTGCCTTAATTTCCACAGTGTTCCTGGCAGGAATGGGTTTCTGGTTGAGCTGTTCATACATCTTGCTCCCATTGTCTGCCCTGCACTGCAAAGAGGTTATGCCATCCTCATTCCACTCACTCTCTCTAACAGGCAAACAATTATAATGGTCCTCCCTCAAAAAGATGAGGATCCAACCCAGCCTGACCACAACAGGCCTATCTACTTCAGTAATGTGGATGCTAAAATCCTCACTAAAGCCCTGGCATTGTGCCTGGAATCCTTTCTCCCTTTGCTGATTCATCCAATACAAGAAGGCTGCGTCAGTGGGGCTCAGCTCAGATTACCTGTGATCTCTAATCAATGTTATATATAAACCCAAGGCAGCACCTACTCCATTTGCAACTGTGGCCATTGATTTTGAGAAAGCGTTTGACTCAGTGGAGTGGCGGTACCTTTATAGGATCCCACACCATATGGGATTTGGGCTTCTGTCCTTTTCTTAAGGGCAAATCCTGCACGCAGGTCCTTCCACCAGAGTATTAACCAACTCCACCCTCTTCCTCTCCCAAACTTCCAAAGCCACCAGGTGGGAATTTCATGAATTACTCGACATACGATTCCACCATTTCTTTTTATATGTCCGGGTTTTCCTGTTGCACAAAGTCTCAGCTTATAAGGGTGGTCCCTTACTATGCCTTTCTGAACAATCTAGATTTATCATGATTCTTTTCCCCCTTTTTACGTTCGCTTGTGTGCATGCGCAAGGAACATCTTGCAACAGTAGGACTTTTGGAGGTGTGTAACCCTTCTTGCCAATACAGTGCTGAGTGTAGCAGGTGCAAATCCAGGGGACCAATACATGCCAAGCTGTGTATGACAGCAGTTTGGCTGTGTTGGTCTTCACATCTAAGAAAAGGTCCGCTGCAATCAGCGGTCGTAGCATATGCAATTTGCATAACTACGTCAGTCGAACTGCTGTCACGCACAGCTTGGCGGCTGCAGCCACCCCCAAAAAAACAAGCAGTTGGCATGCTGGGAGCCTACCCCAGCATGCATTTGCTTCCCCCGCCACACTGTATGGCTGGCAGGGGTGCCCAATCCCCGCCAGCTCCAGTCCTCCCCAACAAACACATAGGTGCCACGTTGGGAGCCCTCCCCAGCGTACCAACAGTGTCCATTTTTTTTGTTTTCTTACAATTCCCATGAAACAAGAAAATGGTCCCTCAGTCAGTCCCTCGCCCACCCTCTACGCTCCCACCTCCCCACACACCCCCCTCACCTAGGTGGCACACTGGGAGCCCACCCCAGCATACCAAAAGCATCCATTTTTGTTTTTTGGTTTTAAAATCCTGTAAAACAAGAAAACAGTCCCTCGGTGAGTCTTTGGCCCCTCCAACCAACCCGCACCCACCCTCTGTGCACCCACCTCCCCACACACCCCCCACCTCATATTTACCTCCGGAGCCCGGCGCGATGATCTTCGGTGGACCAGGAACACATCTTCACTCTTCAAAGCTGACCACAAATTGAGGGAATGCCGGTAAGCTGTATAATGGCATAAAAAGGGCTTTTTCCAACTTAGGTAGATATCTCAGCCATTTTTTCAACTTCTGGCACCAAATTTTCAACATGGAGTTCTTGACACCCCTTCTCATGAATTCAGTCACTGTCATGGTATTATTCAGTCCTGAAAGGTGATTTTGCGGTCACTGCATGGAATCACCTTTCGGGACTGATTAATGAAACGACAGTGTCAGTGTTCATGAGGTGGGCTCTCAAAAAGCCTATGTTGCAAATTTGGTGAAACAATTCCAAATCAAGCATTTGTCAATGCTGAATGTTGCTTGCTTGTATGTGCTGTTTAGGTATCTGGAAGTGATAGTTACATGCCTTCCTCCCAAGTCATCCACTGTGTCTTTCCGCTCAGTATTCACAGAAGAGTGGGAGGGGCAAGGGCCACAGCAGTACAGCAGATGCCAAGAGAGTGAAGAGGTGGACAATAGTCCATTCAAAGGCAAAAGAGTCATGCAGGAGCTCACTAAATTGAAGGTGGACAAAGCGATGGAACCAGATGGCATACGCCCAAGGATATTAAGAAACTGCGAAGGGCGATAGCAGTACCTCTGGCAGCCATGTTCACTGAGTCATTCAACGTGAGTGAATTGGAGGAGGGCACATGTGGTCCCTCTACACAAATGCAGCAGCAGGGAGGAGGCAGGGAACAATAGGCCATTCAGCCTCACCTCAGTAGTGAGGAAGATCATGGAGGCATTGCTTAAAGAAAGGACAGTGGGACATCTAGAAGCCATCGGAGCCCAGGACCATAGATAACATGGATTCACAGTGGGGACATCATGTCAGACAAATCTAGTTGATTTCTTTGACTGGGTGACAAAGGAAGTGAATCAGGCTGGGGCAGTGGACAACGCTTACCTTGATTTCAGCAGTTTTGACACCATCCCACATAGGAGGCTGATAAACTAGCTGGGTAGGCTGGGCATGGGGAAAGGGTGGTAAACTGGGTTAGAAACTGGATAACAGACAGGAGGCAGAGAGTGGTGGTAAATGGGGTGCAGTCTAGGGAGAGGGGGTGACCAGTGGGGTGCTGCAGGGTCTTCATTAGTAACATTGCAGAACGGCTGAAGGGAATTTTTTCACCAAATTTTCAACATAGCCATTTTAAGACCTCTGCTCATGAACAGTGTCACTGTGATTTTCTTAATCTGTCCCAAACATTGATTGCTCACACTGACTGAGCCATTTATTTATTTATTTATTTAATTCATATATCGGATTTACAAACCTTTGAGTCAAAGACTCATTTACAAAGGCACCTCGGCGCAGGGAGGGGAGAAAATATATTTGTGAAGCAAGACAGTGGGGAACAGCACAGGTGAGATACATACAGCGTACAAAGCAGACATTTCAAAGAGCAAGTAAAAATAGGCAAGTTGCAGAAGAGCACACAAAAAATAAGTCATTTGCGGTCCCAGTGGGTCACACAAGATACAGTGTGTGGTGTACAGACTGAAAACAGGCTAATCGAGAAAACTAGTGCATACGTAATACTATAGGGACAGGTTGGTTTTGAAAGGCACTCTCAGAAAGCCCTATGATAGGCATATACAGCTCCGAGTGCTAATGAGGTGTTTGCGTAGGGCAGTTTTGAAGGGGCCAATTTTGGAGATGTTTGTGATGTGCGTGGGGAGGGAGTTATACCAGGATGGTGCTCTGTGGTGAAAGGACCTTTGGGCGAGTGAGGTCCTGGCTCTAGGCACCTGGAAGGTGGCTTTGGTAGTATTACGGGTGGTGACCGAGTGGGAGGCCCATAGAAGCGGTGTGGAGACTCCTGGGGGGCATAGCACAAGTAGAGCCTTTTTAGCCAGTATACAGGTGTGATATTGCAGGCGTTCTTCAAGATTGAGTATGTTTGAGGTGGAGTAGAGCTGGCATGTGTGAGTTCTGCTGGGGGACACCGGTCAGGAGCCTGCAGGCTTTGTTGATAGAGGTCTGGACTTTGGTGAGAGCAGTGGGGTCACCGGCTGCATGGGTGGGGAGTCCATAGTCAACCAAAGACAGGATGGAGGAAGTGATAGCCAGCCGTAGGGCGAACTCAGGGAGGCAGTCTTTGTGACGGTAGAGGGGTCCAATCTGGGCATTCATGGCAGAGGACAAAGCACTGACATGGGCATGGAAGGAGAAAGCCGAGTCGAAGGTGATGCCCAGGTATTTGTATGTTGATACCTGCTCAAGGGGGTGGAGGGTGCTGGGAATGATGCAAAGGGGAGCATTTTTGGAGTTACTTTGTCGGTGTGCAAAGATCATAGATTTTGTCTTATTGAGGTTCAGAACCAGGCGATGGTCGAGGAACCATTTTTCAGCTTGGCTGAAGAAGAGTTGCAGGGAGCTCTGGAGGGTGAGTGGGTCGGGGTGTGAGGCGACTAGGACTGCATCGCCAGCATATAGAAGCAGTCTGCCTGTGCAGGAGCTGGGAAGGGTGTTTAAAAAGAGACTGAATAATGTAGGGCCCAGGATGGAGCCTTGTGGGACCCCGGAGCATACAGGCAGTGCAGTAGATAGAATTCCATTTAATTTGACCCGTTGGGATCTATCCCAGAGGTAGCTGGAGAACCAGGCCAGAGGGCCAGATGAGAATCCCAGCTGACGGAGGGCGTCAAGCATTGATGGGTGACTCACAGTGTCGAAGGCCTTGGATAGGTCAATGAACACTGTCCCAGCAATCTCCCAGGCGTCAAGTGCAGAGTGTATTTGGTGGGAAAACTCCAGTAGGGCTGTGGTGGTGCTGTGACCAGGGTGGAAGCCATACTGTTCTGGGCACAGTATGTTGCAGCTGGATAGATAATCCATGAGTTGCGTGGATACCATTTTCTCCAGAGTCTTTGAGGGGGCGGGAGGATGGAGATAGGTCTGTAGTTGTTTGGTACTGTGCGGTCTCCGTTTTTATGGATAGGGGTGATTTCAGCCTGTTTCCATGCACTCGGGAATTGGCCGAGGCACAGGGATCGATTAAGAAGATCAGTGAGGGGGGCTAGCATGACATCCAGTGTCAGGCAGAGTATCCTAGAGTCAAGGGGGTCACAGCTCGGGTTGTGGGAGGAGAGGGCTTTTAGGAGGAGTGGTTTAGCATTGTGGGGGGAGATAGCCCTGAAGAGAAAAGTGGGACGAGAAACAGCTGGGTGGTTGGTTACAAGGATGGGGTCAAAGAAGTGGGCAGGAAGGACTGCACTTAGGTCAGAAAAAGTTGTGTTGAGGCAGTCAGCAACACGAGATAGGTCCGTATTAGTTGTGCCATTCATAACCATCTGCGAGGGAGGAGGGGAGCGGGTCTTCCCGTTTAACTCCTTTATGTTATCCCAGAAGGCTCGGCTGGAGCCCCAGGAAGAGGTCAAGGCAGTTTGATAGTAGTTGGCTTTGGCTTGTCTTATGGCCCAGGTGCACTGGTTGCGAAGCTGCATTATAGGCTTGCCTGTCTGCTGACCTGCCGGTCTCGACAGCAATGTGCCATAGGTTATCACGCTGCTTCAGTTGTTGGATCAGGGAGGGGGAAATCCAGGCAGCAGTGTGTCTCTTGGAGTGGGTGTTGGTGACAGGGGCAAAGATGTAACAGGCCTCGCAGAAGGCACTGGTGAGGAAAGCTAGAGCAGTATCTATATCCGTTGTGAGGGAGATCGGGGACCAGTCGAGCTGGGCAAGGTACTGCTTTAGCTTGTTAAGGCCCCCGGGGCGGAAGCATTGACGGGGGGTTGCTTTGTACGCAGGATTGAGCGTGGGGGTGGACCAGAAGCAGAGAATAGGTGAGTGGTCACTGAGGGAGTTGGCTAGGATGTTAACAGCCTTTACTTTGTGTGGGCGGTTTGAGAGCACGATGTCTAGTAGGGAGCTGGTCCCACTTGATTGGTTAAATCTGGTGGGCCGAGTCACTAATTGAGATAGGTCAAGGGCTGTGAAGTTGTCCTTGACCTATGCTGATGGAGCCAAGTCAGTTGATGTTGAGGTCTCCAAGGACAAGCTGTTCAGCCTGTGTGGCAGGAGTAGAGATAGTCGGTGAGGGGCGGATAGCTTGATTTTGTACACGTGGGGGCACGTAGGTGGTTGTGAGGTAAAGAGGGCCACGGCCTGGGACAGGGGTGATTTTTAGAGTGATGGCTTGGGCCCCGTGGTCGAGCTTGGGGGTAGGTAGTACGTGACCCAGGAGGGAGTTACCTAGGTAGACTGTGCATCCGCCACCATGCTTACCCTCACGATCTTCTCTAAAGAGGGTGAAGCCAGGGAAGGAGACAGCAGAGTCTGGAGTTGATTGAGAGAGCCAGGTCTCCACTATGGCAAGAATGTCGGGCTTGTGTTGAGAGACCCAACACTGGAGTGCAGCAGTCTTCCTTGGGAGACTGCAGATATTTATGGAGGCAATGCAGAGTCCATGACCTGTAGGGGGCGATGCAGCTGGTCCTGGTCCGGGGTTAGGGTGGACATTCTCAGAGAGCAGGAGGAGTAGGATGATGAGTCGGAGAAAAGGACTACGGCTGTAGTGGTAGGGGTGCTTGGGCAAATGCGAGGATCTGGGGGGGCCGTGCAGGGGATGGGTAGGGAGTTAAGGATGGGTAGGGCTAAGACAGAGGGAGACCACCGACCACTGTGTGTTGGGGGGTGGCACCGTGGTGGTGTGGTGGGGCGCAGGGTGGTCCAGAGTGTGGTGCGCTAGTGGTGAGTGGAAGGCAGATGGAGGGCTAGGAGCAGTGGGGGATGAGCTTTGGGTGGCTGAGATGCTGGCAGATGTGTGTATACAGGGGTGTTAGAGATTTTGACAGGGATGTTGGGGGATAGGATAGTGAGGAGCAATGTGAGTATACAGAGACCTAAGAGAGACATATTGCTGTATGAGATAAATGAAGGGAATAGGTGTTGGTAGGCAGGATCCCCAGTGTTCAGCGGGTATAACCTGCAGGTGGGAAAAGTGGGCTGATTGGTTCCAGAAGCCCCCACGTGACACCCTGCCACCCATATAATACAGAGCCGACCAAGGGTGGTGGTGGGGCAGGGGGAGCCGGGCACAGTGCCGGCGGGTCAAACAATGCACCTTGAACTGCTGCAGGCTGGTGCTGCTCCTACAGCCGCGTGTTCGCCGTACCTTAATTCAGTAGTCTGGGTGGGGGGGGCGAGTCCTGGTCCAATGTGGTCTGTGGGGAGGGCAGGCAGCGCTTCCTCCAGCCCTAGCGACCCTCCGGGAGCCTGTTAGCTAAGGGAGAGAGGGGAGACTACTATAGCAGAGCTGTAGGAGGCGGGGCAAGGTAAGAGCAAATGCAAACAGCTTACTCAATAGCAACTACAATTATAATGGCTTTATGGTAAACTGTCTTAAAGTACTTCTTCTACCGCCAGAAAATTAAAACTCTATGGGAAAGTGCAGCACAGACAAACAAGCACAGAAAAACAATCTGCAGTGCTGCGTCGACTTTCTGAATTTAAAGGCAGCTTTTTTTTTTTTCTTTAAAGGCAGTTTGTCCAGCTTTTCAAATGTTTTGGCGCCAAATCAAACAATGCACCTTGAACTGCTGCAGGCTGGTGCTGCTCCTGCAGCCACGTGTTCGCCGTACCTTAATTCGGTAGTCCGGGGAGGGGGCCGAGTCCTGGTCTGATGCGGTCTGTGGGGAGGGCAGGCAGCGCTTCCTCCAGCCCTCGCGACCCTCCGAGAGCCTGTTAGCTTAATTCGGTAGTCCGGGGGAGGGGCCGAGTCCTGGTCCAATGCGGTCTGTGGGGAGGGCAGGCAGCGCTTCCTCCAGCCCTCGCGACCGGAAGCCTGTTAGCTTAACTGCAGTCTGGGGGGGGCTGAGTCCTGGTCTGATGCGTCTGTGAGGAGGGCAGGCAGCGCTCCTCCAGCCTCGCTACATCCGAGCCTGTTAGCTTAATCTCGTAGTCTGGGGGGCCCGAACCTGGTCCGATGCTGTCTGTGGGGAGGGCAGGCACTACATGCACAGAAACCCATTTTGGGCGACATGTGAAAAATGACAGCTGTACTGCTGATAAGGAGGTGTGGTAAAATGTCAATGTTGAAAATCTGGAGTGCAAATATTACAAATTTGCAAACTTATGAGCGTGGGTAGGAACTGCGCAATGCACGCTCGTAAAACAGTCATTTTTAGGAATTTTTTCACCAAATTTTCAACATAGTCATTTTAAGACCTCTGCTCATGAACAGTGTCACTGTGATTTTCTTAATGTGTCCCATACATTGATTTCGCAGACCGACTGCATGCATTGTCGCTACATGGGCGGAAACACGTTTTGGGTGAGATGTGAAAATGACAGCTATGCACTAAGGAGGTGTGATAAAATGGCAATGTTGAAAATATGGAGTGAAAATATTGAAAATTGCGAACTTACAAGCAAGACGTAGGAACTGCGCAACGCACAATGTAGTGTTATTTTTAGATCTTTTCACTCAAATTTTCAACATAGACTTTTTGACAGCCCACCTATGAACACTGGCAGTGTCATTTCCTTTAATTGTCCCCGAAAGGTGATTTCACGCAGTGACCGTGAAATCACCCTTCAGGCCCGATTAATGCCGTGACAGTGCAAGAATTCATGAGGAGGGATCCTAAAAACCCCATGTTGAAAATTTGGGCACAAAATTCCCAAAAATGCCTGAGATATGCAACAAAGTTGAAAAAACTCTATTTATTCCTTTATACAGCTTACCGGCATTTCTTCAGTTCGCGGTCAGCTTTGAAGAGTGCAGACGTGTTCCCAGTCCACCGAAGATCGTCACGCCGAGCTCCGGAGGTAATTATGGGATGGGGGTGTGTGGGGAGCAGGATGTGCAGTGGGTGGGTGCAGGTTGTGGGGGGCAGGGAGGCTACGAGGGACCGTTTTTTGTTTACAGGTTGTTTTTTTTTATTAAGACAACACGGGAGGTTTGCCACGCTGGGGTGGGCTCACAACATGGCAGCTGGAAAGGCTGTTTAGGGGGCTGGAGCCAATGGGGGATTGGGCACCCCCGTCAGCCATAACAAGCTTTGCCACGCTTGGGTGGGCTCCAAGCGTGGCACCTGGAAAGCTTTTGGGGGTGGGCGTGCAGCCGTGGAGCCGGCGGTGGATTGGGCACCCCCGTCAGCTATAACAAGCTTTGCCACGCTGAGGTGGGCTCCCAGCATGGCACCTGGAAATCTTTTGGGGGGGCATGCAGCCATGGAGCTGGCGGGGGACTGGGCACCCCTGTCAGCTATAACAGTTTTTGCCACGCTGGGGTAGGCTCCCAGCGTGGCACCTGGACAGCTTTTGTGGGGGGGCTTGGAGCCAGCGGGGGATTGGACACCCCCATTGGCTATAACAAGCTTTGCCACGCTGGGGTGGGCTCCCAGCGTGGCACCTGGAAAGCTTTTGGGGGGGCATGCAGCCGTGGAGCTGGCGGGGAACTGGGTACCCCTGTCGGCTATAACAGTTTTTGCCACGCTGGGAGTAGGCTCCCCAGCGTGGCACCTGAGACAGCTTTTGTGGGGGGCTTGGAGCCGACGGGGATTAGGCACCCCCGTCAACCCTACAGTGTGTGCGTGGGGAGTGCATCAGCATGCAGTATGCATGCTTGCGTGTGTGTGTGTGGGAGGGGAGAGCTCTGCTCACTGAAGCGGAGCTCTCCCTTTCAACTGTACGACCACTGCATTTTCAACTGCTGTCATAGACAGCTGCAGCAGTGATTGGGGAACTGGGGCCGCGCCTGCAAACACACTAACTAAATTGGAAGACAGCTGCCACACCTCCAAAAACTCGGACGATGACTCTGTTTCTTGCACATGCGTGCAAGCAACATAAAAATAACTGTTTTACTAGCGTGCATTGCTCAGTTTCCACGCACACTCGTAAGTTCGCAAATTTGTAATATTTTCACTCCAGATTTTCAACATAGGCATATTTCCACACCTCCTTATGAACAGTGCATCCTGGCCGGAAGATGTTTTTGCGCTTCCGGGGCAAAATAGCATGATCGCTGCTGGAAATCAGTGTTCGCTACGGATTAGGACAATCACAGTGACAATGTTCATGAGCAGAGGTCCTAAAATGCCTATGTTGAAAATTTAGTGGCAAAAGTCCATAAAATAGCTGTGTTACGGCATGTGTTGCGCAGTTTCGACGCACACTCGTAAGTTTATGAATTTATAATATTTCCACTCCAAATTTTCAACATTGCCATTTTCCCACATCTCCTTATGACCAGTGCAGCTGTCATTTTTCACATCTGGGCCGAAATGTGTCTTCACACTTCCGGCGTACAATAGCGCAGTCGCTGTGGGAAATTGCTGTTCGGTACAGAGTAACAAATCACAGTGACACTGTTCATGAACAGATGTCCTAAAATACCTATGTTGAAAATTCAGTGAAAATATTCTATAAAATGCCTGTTAAATGAGCGTGCGTTGCGCAGTTCCTACATGCACTCGTAACTTCATGCATTTGTAATATCTTCACTCCAGATTTTCAGCATTTGCATTTTCCCACACCTCCTTATGAACAGTACAGCTATCGTTTTTTCACATCCTGGCCGAAACGTGTTTTCACACTTCTAGCGCAGAATAGCATGGTCCCTGTGGGAAATCAGTGTTCAGTACACAGTAAGAAAATCATAGTGCCAGTGTTCATGACCAGAGGTGACAAAATGCCTATGCTGAAAATTTGGTGAAACAATTCTACTGAATGACTGTGTTACAAGCGCGCTTTCCGCAGTTTCCACACAGGCTCATTCCCTTGAGCACAGCCAGGGCGTTAGGGTTCCTAAGACAGACACTTAGGAAGTATGAGGGTGGAATGTTAATCAGATGCAAGAGGAGTTGCAGAGAGGTACTCTGTTGGGATATGGATGCTGAAGGGACATGGATACAATGGGGGGCCTGCATAAATGCAAAACCAATGCAAATACCAGCAAGCGAACATTCGGCATTGACAAATGGTTGTTCCCTTTGCCCTCATCCTAGTCAGCTTAAATTTTCTGTGAGTTAGTTTAAGTTTTTTAACCCCAAAGAGCCAAGCACCTTTTCTACTTAAATGGAGTCTGTCACGTATAGACACCCTCTCCCATTAAAGCTGCCCCGATTTCTTATGAACTTGAATTTTTCCTGTTGGCACCACTATTTTAATCATTTATTAATTTTCCTAACTTGATTTTGTCTATGGAATAGGGCCCAAAGGATAGGCAGAACCTCTGACACAATAATTTTACCCCCATTTGCTTTTAGTTTTACACCTAGGGTTTTAAAGTCCTTTATTATCTATTTCTCTGTGATCTTTCTAACATTATTAATCCCTACGTGAATGGCAATTGTAGGGTTAGGTACTAATTCTTTAGAATATTATCCATTCTCATAGCTAGGTCTCCTATTTTTGCCCATGAAAAGCAGAAAACCATTGTGTTTATTTTATCATTTGTACAGATAGTAGAATCCATAATGGATAATCGAATCTCCAGTTACAATTTTTTGAACCACCTGCTGATCACTGTTTCAACTAGACTGAGGTATATTTTTTGACTCAGTATGTCCCATGACAGGCTGTTCACTTGCCTGACAGAAAAATCAGATGCTCTGCCCTTCTGAGTATTTGTGAGCACCTCACCTATCAGACAGCACCTTCAGGATTCCGATCTGTACACCTCATTTTTTTGTTTTATTTTTTCATTTCCCTGGGCTGGGATTATTTCATTTAGTGCCTCAAATCTACTTTGGGTTTGTATAGGGTGGGATTCAAACCTTTCTGCCCTCCTACCTCTCCCATTCCTTTGTTAACTTTGTACTGTGTGCACCAGTCGCCATCTTCTGAATCTTTATGTACAAGTAGGTTTGTCTTACCTTAGCTGTTTGTATGCACTCCTACTAGTACCCTCAGTCTCACCTTCCTGTTGTCTCTCTCCTGCCCCTTACACAGGCAAAGCCCCCTGTAGACACCCCTGCTTCAAGACACTCATGCTCCAGAAGCTTGAGTGGGACTGCCTTTGATGCAGTCAGCACCTCCTGTTGCCTGCGAATTGACCCCCCTGAATCAAGTACAACTCCTGTCGTGTGCACTACTGCCTCTTTGCTATGAAAAGTATGATTTTCACCCTCAGACCTCTGGGGATGATTTAAAAGACAAAGACCACGGTAGCAAAAAACATCAAAACAACACTGACTCCTCAGAGTATAATCCATGCTGATGCCCTAAGCCACTCATGCTAGTCAAGGCCACTCCCTGCATGCCCAACAACCAATTGCAACCCCTTTTATGCCCCCTGGATTGAGAATTCTAGAGGATGCAATCCTCCTTTGGGACAGGAGGGTCACTGCCTCCATCACTCTACTGCCACCTGGGTGACCACAGTTGATAGTGCAGCAGAGGTACTGCTGGGAGAGGGATGCTCAGCCAAATTCTGCCATGAGTACACTCACGTGCACATGCCTGGAGCTCCGAGGGTGCCAGCATTCCAGGGGTGGGTCAGAAAACAAGAAAACACCCTGAAGCATGCAGGATGATACAGGTATGCTCTGGTCCCACCTGCTGCTACTGGCCACTCCTCAACAAGAGAGGTCTGGAAAAGCTGAGAGAAAGGGAGAACATACCAACAAACTTCAAGCAGGAAAGGTAACTTATTTCATTTTATACTTAAAGGGTCTACGTGAGGAGGCAGAAATACAGTAAGTGTTTTTTATTCTGTTTTTTGGGGGCTGTTCTTTAAATTTTTATAGCTCTTACTAGCCTGGGAGGCGACATAACTGTGAGAATATTTGCAGTCTCTTGTGGGTTGAGTGGTTAGCTACAAGCTGGGAAACAGAAATTGTGGGAAGAGCTGATGAAGGCTTAGAGGAGACAAGGGATTTTAGCCCTACATCTGCCAGCATCTCATCTCTTGGCATCCCATTGTGTGAGCGTCATTATGAGAGTAGGAGTGTGGGGTTCCATGCCATAACAGTGAAAATAAAACAGCGCCTGTTATGATAGCAAGGTCACTTCGCTGAATAGTGATACGGCGACGGTGCACTACACAGAAAGCATAATCAGTGACAATCCCAACACACTCACTGGGACCAATATCTGGTATATTTTTATGCAGGCGACTATGCCCCTGCACCCCCCTTAATAATTATAATCAACTCCAAAGGGGGACCTGACACTGGGGTAAGGAGACAACTCAGGATGGGCAATTTTGGGGGGACTCAAATCATCAGAACGAGGGACGGGGGACCGTGGAGCACAAATGCAGGGATCGGGGAACTGCAGCCAAAAAAAAAAACTAAGTACCGACTACAAAATCAATATAATATATATGCCCCTCACCAACCCAGAACCCAGTACCTCCTGCACCACAGCCATACACCTCCTCCACCACACCAGGTGGCCAGCTTCTGTTTGCCTGCCAAACTACCTCTCATATCCTCAATTACATCAGCCCCTTCCTACCATTGCTCTTTCTTTCTATCATCGTTATTGCTCCCCTAGACTCACTCTTTCCACATTCGTCATCCTTCCATACTCGCTCTTTACACAAGTGATCAAACTGAGTTTTCTCAAATTGAGTTGATCAATTTGAATCACCCATATCACTGGACACCAAAGTGTGGCATCTGTCTAAGGGGCATCTGCAGAACTTCACAGAGTAAGATGTAATGTCTGTCTAAGAGGCATCTGTAGGACATAACAGAGTAGGAGTGTGGCATCTGTAGGATGACCGTAGGAAACCCGCAGGAGAACAGGGAGCTCTGCAGGTGCAGGATCCATTAAGCCACAGGTTGTAAGCAGACCAGTTTCTGAACGGGATTATAGTAATTCTCTACGTAAGGTACAACAACATTGTTTTTGAGTGTGTACACTTACAGTACTGAAACTGTACTAATAGCCATAGTTCAACTACCTATCCAGGGTAGGGGTAGAAGGGAGGCATAGACAATTACCTACATATCTAGGGTAGGAGTATAAAGGAGACACCCAGTGGCATATTCGGCAGGTAACTGTGTAAAGCAGTAACTTAGGCTAAACTCCCTACATAGGATAGGTCAGTTTGGGTCTAAGCTAAAAGGTAATAGATAAGCAGAAGGAAGAAGAGCAGTACCAACAGGCTAGCATTATTGTGTATAAGAAGACAGCTAACAGTATGAACAAAGGTACAGTAGTAATGTATTCAGCTGCAGGAACAGTGGGGTGCTCTTCTCCAGGGCAACAGTCTGGAAGAAGGAACTGCCCCATATGAAGGACCTTTGGGGTGCCCCATGATCAACTGGGAGCAGCAACAGGGGAGATATCTCAGCTGTGATACCAACTGAGCTGGTGCCCACACCTGACAGCCTTATTTCCCCAGAGGCCCTCTGGCCCGGGGAGCTGAAGGATTGTGGGGAAGGGAAGGGGAGTCAGGAGCAGTCACACAGTGGTTGCCAAACCCCATGCAATTCAAACAGCAAATCACTTTGCACCCCTGAAGGAGGCCCAGGTGCCTGACTCTGTCCAGTGGGGGACTCTGAGTAAACTGGGAAGAAAGTGCAGGGTGACTTGGTGGCACCCATGGATGACAGCAAGAGGAAGTTAAAGTATCTCAGTCATAGGGGACTCAATGATTAGATGGGTGGAAAAGGTAGTGGGTGGAGGGGGAAAGGGAAGGGGGATGGTCAGATATCTACCTGGAGCATCAGCCATCCAGGATATGGATAGGCTAGACAGGATGGTGCAGGAGATGGGGGAGCTGAGGATGCTGGTACACTTGAGTACCAAAGAAATGGTGAACCAGCCTGTGGAGACAGTGAAGCAGATCTTTCAAAGGTTGGGGGACAGACAGAAGGCAAACATAGCTTTACTGGCCTTTTCTGGGGTCATCCCTGTTTGGGATAGGGGGAATGGGGTCATCCCTGTTTGGGATAGGGGGAATGGGGAAGATAGAGTGAGGAAGGAGGGGACTGATTGGTTTAACAGGTGGTTGAAGGGAGGTTATCAGGAGGAGGGGTACCACTTTGTGGGGGACAGGGGAGCTTCTGGGACAGGAGGCTCTTCAAGGATGATAGTCTTTACCTAACAAGAGAGGTGACCAGTGTGCTGGGGCAGAAGTTTGAAGCCAACATTGGTGGACAGTTAAACTAACTGTGAGGAGGCTGAGGCTAGGGATACCACTGAGAAGGGATGGAAAGTGGGGAACCTAGCTGGGACTCTCCCTGAACCAGGTACTAGAAGTATTAAGGGCATGCATTAATTAAAGGTTAGGGAATGATGCCAGGGAGAGGGCTCACTAAACCTGCAAAAAATAGGATAAACAAGAAATTAAGGAGACTAGGGGAAAAATGAAGGGGGAGGCCAGATAAAGAACAAAAGTGTGGGAACAGGATGGAAGACAGTCTGCCTTCATGCTAGGAGCCTAGGAAACAAAATCCATGAGTTCCAGGCAATGACAGCAGATATTGGGCTGGACCATGTAGACATTATGGAAAGTTGAGTCACAGAGAACAATGATTAGAACCTGATGGTCCCAGGCTACACCACATATAAGCATGATAGTGGGAAACGTAAAGAAGGAGGGTAGCTCTCTTTGTCAGGGAAGGAATCGAGGCAGTGGAGGATGGCAACATCAGGCTAGGGAATGGGGTAATGGAATTACTGTGGAGGCAGCTCACAGAGGCATCAGGTAAGAAGTTTCACATGGGGGTGCTCTACAGACCACCAGGGCAGGGTGACATGAACAATAGGGAACTAGGGTCAGAAGTACAGAAGGAAGCAGTAAAGGGGGAGGTGATAGTAGTGGGAGAGCTCAATCTGCCAGATATGGACTGGGGCATTCCAGCAGGCAGCTCTGAGCGTCAGAAGCCAGGCCCTGCTAGATACACTGCAGGACAGCATGCTGGTGCAGCTGGTCAGGGAACTCACAAGGCAGGCTGCCATGCTCATGCTCTCCAACTCAAAAAGGGTAGAAGAAGAAGAATCAGCATTTATATAGCACTTCCATGCACACTGTATCCTAAAGTGCTATACATGCAGTGCTAGACTGGCAAAGAAGTGACTAAACATGTAGTGGCAGACTATTGTGCACATTAACACCCCCACACAGCCTTGAACAACTGTATGAACTAGTTTAATGAGAAGAGGAATGTTGTCCAAGGCACCAGAGGACGTCCCCTACTGTGGCTTAGGCCCTGTATTAATGCTTGGAATTGGAAGATGATAAGACTGTAGAAAGAGTTCAAACTTTACCAAGGTATGCAAAAGAGCAGATAAAAAGTAATTAGATGGGGGATTACAAATGACCATATACTGAGATTTGACATGAAGAAGTTATACGAAACAATTCTGCAGGCGGAAAGAATGGAAGGCGTAACTTTCCCACAATGCACTGTTACAAGGGTACAGACAGTACTGTCTCAGCTAACAAATGTTAGGGTACCAGCCTTTGTGTGGGACACCTTCTGGTTAAGTAGTCATGGAAAGCTGGAGATGAATCATAACAGTAAACACAAGCAAATAGAAGGCAGGTATTGTTCAAGAGAAACTTGTACAGTAATTCTAGAGCCACAAGAACATGCGTTCTTTGAATGCGAATATATCAAACCATTTTGGAGATCGCTTGCAAAAAAATTGGGAGAACCTTAACATTTAAAGAGCCACTGATGCCTCAAAGAAAACTTTAAAAAACATAATAATTAGGTACAATTCTGCCTGCATTCCACTTATATTTTATATATTTCTCCTCGGCATTATTTATTACTAAGGAAATTTGCATGAATAAATTATCTTTATCTCTTAGAGTTCCTTTAGAGTCCATCTACCTCTATAGCTTATTCCCTACTTCAAGTCATAATCCTCTGTTGTGACATCACAGCCTGTTGCCAAGGGAGTAACTGTGATACCACAAGCAGTGCTCTGTGACTTCATGTAGGGGGAAACCATCAGGAACAGACAAACTCTTCAGGAGCAAATATCCTGTTTTCCTACAGATGACCTCAGTAATAAAAAATGTGGAGGAGGAATACAGCACTAATAAGAAACACTGTACAAGCTGGACTGTGTTTAAATATTAGGTTTTGTTAAAGTTCTCCTGAACATGTCACCAGCTCTTTAACAATTTCTTACAGAGAATTGGTGTTAGGCATTATAACTGGTGGGTGGGCAAAATATACATAGGAAAACCTTCATGTGATCTTTTCTGTACTAAAGTATTATATTTAGCAGTCTAGGGGCCAGCTATTCAAACCCTTGCACCTGGAGCAAAGCCATGGTGCTGGAATAGCACTGGAATTGCACCAGGCTGCAATATTCAGAAGCCCGAATAGTGCCGGCGCTGTGTGGTAGCGCCAACACTAAAAGGAAATTTATGCAGGGGCAGGGTTAGGGGAGTGGCCAGGAATGTCGGCTGCACAGCATATTCAAACAGACAGTGCTGCGCTGCAGGCATTAGCACGACCTACAGCACGGCGCCAAATATCGCTGAAAAAAAGCTGGCGGTAATGCGGCCGTGCCTCCCCATCACGATCCCTGACCTTCGGTAGCCCTGTAAAGTACTCACATCCCTGGTGGTCTAGTGGTTCCCCCACCCCCTCAGCACAATCCCAGACCCCCAGTAGCCCCGAAAAGCACTGAAATTCCTGATGGTCTAGTGGCCCCCCCACACCCCAGCACAATCCCAGACCCCCAGTAGCCCTGAAAAGCACTGAAATCTCTGGTGGTCTAGTGGATCCCCCACCCGGCAGTGTGACACCCGTTAACACCATAAACAGCATATGTACAGAGCCAGCGACCGGCTCAGCCCTCCTCTCACCACCACGGCTGGCCGCCGACTGCAGTATGCATGAGCACCACTAAAATGAATGAGTGGACATGCTCATTCATTTCAGTAGCGCTCATGCATACCACAGTTGGCAGCCAGCCATGGTGGTGAGAGGAGGTCTGATCCAGTCGCCGGCTCTGTACTTATGCTGTTACGGGGTTAACGGGCATCGCACTGCCGGTTGTGGGGACCACTAGACCACCAGGTTATGCAGTGCTGTGGGGTCGGGGATTGTGTGTGGGGGGAGGGAACCTCTACATCACCAGGGAAATTTACATCTTGTCGGGGCTACTGGGGGTCTGGGATCCTGCTCGGTGGTGGGGGGACCACTAGACCACCAGGGATTTCAGTGCTTTTTGGGGCTACCAGGGGCCTGGGATCATGCTGGGGGGACCACTAGACCACCAGGGATTTCAGTGCTGTTTAGGGCTTCCAGGGGTCTGGGATTGTGCTGCGGGGATGGGGGGACCACTAGACCATCAGGGATTTCAGTGCTTTTCAGGGCTACTGGAGGTCTGGGATCGTGCTGGGGGTGGGGGTACCACTAGCCCACCAGGGAATCTAAGTGATATTCGGGGCTACCAGGGGTCTTGGATCGTGATGGGGGGGAACCTAGACTACCAGGGACTGTCTCCACCGTATGGGAATAGTGGCCTTGACAGATGAGATGGACTGCTTGGCCCACACAGTGTACCCAGTTCCCTGTAGTATGATGTTGCCATTCGGCCTAGTAGGCCTACAGCCTATGTCCTCCCCACCTTGCCTCATGCCTGTCCCATGCATCCTTGTCTCACCCCACTATTACTGCACCCACAACTGCTGTGGGATGCCAATGCTGGTGTTGGGGGTTGGGGGCTGTCCTCCAGGGCGTGTTTGGACGCAGGCAGTATGTTATTATATATCTTTATTGGTCTGTACTGCTGGCAGCGCTGCATGGGTGAGGTTTATGCACCGCTTGTACCTGCCAGCACCCATATCCTGCAGCATCCAGCCTGTACGTCCATTCGACCAACAGAGGATGCTGTGAGCACACATTGGCCTGCAGCGTCCAGCCTGTAATAGAAACATAGAAACATAGAAGTTGACGGCAGATAAGGACCGCAAGGCCCATCCAGTCTGCCCATTTCTTTTTCTACCTTATAAATGTGCCATCGGCCTTTGCTCTGTCAGTGACCTATCTATTCATAGTCATTTGTATTGCTCCTTATGCCTATCCCATGCCTGTTTGAAGCCCTGCACTGTATTCATAGCCACCACTTTGTGGTAAGCCATTCCATGCATCTACCACCCTTTCTGTGAAAAAGAATTTCACATTCCCCTTAATCGGCCTCCCCTAATCTCATGCTGTGTCCTCTTGTCCTGCTATTTCTTATATTTTAAACATGTTAGACTCTTTCACCTTGTTTATGCCCTTAAGGTGTTTGATTGCCTCGATCATATCACCTCTCTCCCTCCTTTGCTCAAGGGTATACATATTGAGCTCCGTTAATCTGTCCTCATATGTCTTCTGATGCAGTCCCTGCACCATTTTGGTTGCCCTTCTCTGGACTGCCTCAATTTGGTTAATGTCCTTGTGAAGGTGTGGCCTCCAATACTGCACTGCAGTACTCCAGATGGGGCTCAACCAATGTCTTGTACAGAGGATTGATACCTCCTCTTACGACTTAGGATACCCTGCTAATACACCCTAACACCCCTCTAGCCTTACCTACTGCTTTAGAGGTCTGCTTGGATGATTTTAGGTCATCAGTGATGATGATGCCCAAGTCTCTTTCTTCCTTTGTGACTGCTAGCAACTCCTCCCAGCCTATAAGTGGTTTCAGGGTTTCTCTTCCTATGTGCATGATTTTGCACTTCTTTGCATTAAATCCCAGTTGCCACTCTTCTGACCATTCTGCTAGTTTATCCAGATCTCTTCTCATTCTGCCCACCCCATCTGGATCATCTACCCTGTTGCAGATCTTGGTGTCATCTGCAAACAGACAAGCCTTACCTCTAGTCCATCTGCAAGGTCACTAATGAAGATGTTGAATAGGACTGGCCCCAGGACTGATCCCTGAGGTACCCACTTGTGACTTGCATCTCTTCTGACTGTATACCATTTACCACCACTCTCTGTTTTCTGCCAGTCAACCAGTTTGCCACCCAGTTGACCAACTTCGACCCACCCAGAGCCTACCCAGCTTATTTATCAATCTTCTATGTGGAACAGTGTCAAAGCTTTGCTGAAGTCAAGGTAGGCGACATCAACTGCTCCCCTTGGTCCACCACTCTGGTTACCCAGTCAAAGAAATCTATGAGATTAGTTTGACAGGACCTTCCTTTTGTAAACCCATGCTGTCTTGGATCCTGTGCCCTATGGATTCCAGGTGTTGCACTATCCTTTCCTTAAGGAGTGCCTCCATAATCTTGCCCACTACTGAGGTAAGACTGACTGGTCTGTAGTTCCCCGCCTCCTCCCTGCTACCACTCTTGTGGAGCGGGACACATGAGCCCTTCTCCAGTCTTCTGGGACCTCTCCTGTGCTCAGAGACTCACTAAACAATTCTGCTAATGGCTCTGCTAGTTCCTCCTTTAGCTCCTTAAGTACCCTGGGATGTATGCCATCAGGTCCCATTGCCTTATCCACCCTGAGCTTAGCAAGCTCTTGTGGGACCCTTTTCTTTGTGAAGGGAGTAGTGCTCACCTCCCTCCCCTGTGTCCATGATGCTGAGCTGTGGGCCCTGCCTCTACCTTCTCTTCAGTAAATACTGAGCAAAAGTATCTATTTAGGATAGATGCCTTTACAGGGTCCTCCTCCTCACATGCTCCCTTTTCTCCATTAGCTTAGCAATACCCTCTGGACTTTCTCCTTTCACTAATGTATCTATAGAAAGTCTTGTCACCTTCTTTTACTGTTCGTGCTAGTGTTTCCTCAGTTTGGGACTTTGCCTGCCTTACTGCCTTACCTGCTTCCCTTAGGGCAGTTTGGTATGCCTCCCTATCTTCATCCCGCTGTGTTCCCTTATATTTCCTGAAGGCCAGCCTTTTGGCTCTGACCTTTTCTGCTACTGTATTTGAGAACCAAAGTGGTTTCCTTCTTCTTTGCACTTCCTTTCTGTCTAACACAATGGGATGTTGCTTCAAGTATTGCATCCTTAATGCTTGCCCACTTTGCCTGTACCCCCTCACCTGTGTTTCTTTTTGCCAGGGCTAGCTTAACTCTGTTGGCCATCTTATCAAAGTCAGCTCCTCTGAAGTCCCATATTTTTGCCTTGGAATGGGATGATTTAGATGTAGTAGCCAAATTGAACCATACCATGTGATGGTCACTGGCCCCCAGGTGACCTTCTACCTGGAGATCTGTGATCTAGTCAGTACTAGATCTAGGATAGCCCTGTCTCTTGTGGGTTGCTGTACCAGTTGTTTGAGGCCCTCCCCCTGCAGGGAATCCACAATGAGTCTAGTTCTGGCAGATGTTCCTGCTGGTATTGACCAATCTGTATCCGGCATGTTGAAGTCTCCCATTATCAGAACCTCCCCTTTAGCTGTCATGTTTTGTATATCTTCTAACAGTAATGTGTCTATGTCCTCCTCTGGTCTGGGGGCCTGTAGACAACCCCAGTTCTTATGGCTGTCCCATTTCCTGTTTCCAGGGTGACCCACAGTTCTTCTGGCTCCTTATGTGTATTCTGAATTTCTGTAGCTTTGATATTTTCATTAACATACAGGGCCACTCCTCCCACCTTTTGCACCTCGGTCTCTTCTGAACAATACATAGCCAGGTACTGAAGTCTCCCAAGTGTGGTTACTGGTAAACCACGTCTCACTAATTGCTACTATGTCCAGTTTAGCCTCTGACATTATTGCCTGCAGGTCTGGGATCTTATTTCCCAGGCTGTGAGCATTTAGTACATGATTTTCCATTGGCCAGATTTTGGTGTGTTAGTTGTTGGGTGAAGTTTGGCATTACCCCTGTGCATCGTGGAGGAGACAAACCTTTTTCTTACCTGGTGATGCAAATGAACGGCAAACACGGAATTCCTGTTTGACCACTAGCTGAGGGGAGGGGTATCCTTCCCATTCGATGTATGGGGTGCTGCACCCCTCTCCCCATTTGCTAGTTTAAATATTCTGCAAAGACGTCAAACTTCTGCCCCAATGCACTGACTCCCTGTTTAGTCAGATGCAGTCCATCAAATTTAAAGAACTTTCGCCCCAGAACTGTTGCCAGTTCCCTACAAATCTGTGTCCTTTTTCCTGGCACCAGTCCTTGAGCCACGTGTTTAGCTCCCCATCTCCCTTCTCTGACCTTTCCGTCCATCTGCTCCCTCTTCCAGACTGGCAGGATCTCAGAGAAGGAGATGCCGGACTAAATAGATGATAGTTTGTCACCCAGCCTAGTCAGGTGTTCCTTGGTCTCCACAACTGACCGGCTGGCGAGATCATTAGTCCCTATGTGTACTAGGACATCAATGTTTTCTCCTGCTTTGTGAATAATTTAGTAGTGTGGTCAGTGTCTTCCATGCTGATGTACCTGGGAGACATCTGACCATCACCCTGGCTGGAGATGGTATCAACTCCCGAATCATGGAGTCTCCTATGATCAGAAGTTTTTGGATTTCCTTAGTGCTTGTTTAGTTTTGGTTCCTGATTTGGGTGAGTTTTGTTGTGCTAGCTCCTGTGCCTGCAGTGTCCTGCTCTGCAGTGTCTTCTGCCTCTTTATTTGATTTCAGAGATAGAGGCAGATACCTGTTTGTAGTGTTTATATGGTTTTGGAGGCAATGTGTTGGAGAGCAGAGGTGATGGGGCTCTGATTTGCTCCTCCTAACCACCTGCCAACCTCCTGGACCAACTACCATCTGCGGTCGAGGTTTTCTGTTGGATGCAGGGGAAATGGCGGTGGTTCTTATAATGTATTTCCTCTTCAATATGAAATTTGAGGCGGCAATCTCTGCCCATGCTGCCCGGAGCTGAGCCCTAAGATCTCCAAAGGCCCAGCATGTAGGACAGTGTCCTAAATCCTGTAAGACTGTCCTTCTGAAAATTGTTCCACAGTACCTGCAGTTAATGAAATCCATTCCAAATAAGTTGCTGGGTTTGTAACCTAGTCAGAGTAATTAGAAGGAAAAAAAAGGAAAAAAATGCAAGTAATGGTTTAATTGTGCTTTGTTTAATTTGTTATAACAAGTTAAATTACTAGTGCCCCTGTAAATGAGATCACCTTGTGGAGGCCCCACTGATCCGCCTCCTTCCTGCTCTGCCACAGGAAATGTCACAACTGTGGTACCTATAAAAGAGTGTAGCTGGGTGGTTGGGGATGGGGTGGGTGGCTGGGCCCTTCCCTGCCTAAAAAGAAGAACCACGGACGAAAGAACAAGGAGGTAAGAGCAGAAACAATCAGTCAACAACAAATGCAGTAACCCTGAAAGCTTATCCTAATGTTAGATAAAACTGTAAAACCTGTAAAGCACCACCTGTAATAATTTCAGAGAAGATATACCCTGTAAGAAACACTTTGCTCAGAGAAAAATAAAGCAGTAACAGAAGATATACCTTGCAAAAGACAATTTGAATCAGAAGATTACAGCAGTAATCTGTTAGCACACACCTGTAGGCACACCTTGTAATAATGCAGAAGAAGGTATACCAGCAACAACAATTTGAATCAGAGAAAAATAAAGCAATGAAATGTTAGCAACAAACAGTAGCAATCCCTGTGAGTAAAAAAAAAACACCACCACACAGTAAATCTGCTTAGCCAAACTAAGTCTTAATCCTTCTCCCTTGCTCTGGTAAGTTTCTCTACTCTGCCTTTCAAGCAGTCTTAGAAGGAAAGAGCTCAGGTGAAGCTAGGTGCCTTGGCCAGCAAACCAAGTCTTCTACCTGTACTGCCATTCCGACCAAAAGGTGGAGCTGTGTGCTCCACACAGTAGCACCGGACAAACTGCATGGTAATGTATGCTAAACAGCACATAATGAGATGCAAATGTGCCTGTTTGCCCATGGATTACCTACAGTAAGTAGGCTCATTTGCATGGGAGCTTTGAATATAGCTCCCGTTTGCCCCGGGCTAACCTGTTTGCACCGGGCTATTTGTTAGCACTGTGCAATCGGGATAGCCCTGGGCAAACCTCACTTCAGCATAACACAGATCTGCAGTGAGTGGCTTGCACTGTTGTTTCAAGTAGATGTGAGACATCTCTGTGCAATCACACACAGTGTTCCCCACTTGCAACACTGGCTTGCTCCAGTGTCTACTGAGCTTCTGTTGCAGTTTGCTCTTCCATGTTGCTACATTCAGTGCTGTCTTATTCCCGGGCTATTTTTGCCCTGCACTTCCAGATCAGTTTGTCTGGCTTCCTTAGCATGCTATATTCAGCAGGATTAGCACCGGGCTATTCCTTTTGAATATGGTGGGCTGTTTGGTCCAGGCAATTTTTGCATGCCAGGCAGTGCTAATTTAGCTCCGGGGAAAAGTTTTGAATATCTGGCCTAGGTGTTTATAGATCATACAACAAAGACAAGTGTTGCATTATGAAATATATAGAAATATTGTAATGACATTGACTCAAGTACAAAGACTTGACAGTGAGATATACCACTTGGATAAAGGTACTAAATTGTGGGCGAACTGTAAACTTGTATAAATACAGCTATGAGTTCATTTTGTGTGATTTAAATTTGTGGGGCATGGGGTTTGTTCTGATGCATTGGTTTGTACAGAATTCTGTTTGTTTAAGATTTGAACTTGTATATGTAACTGTCTGGAGTCCTCTTCAATAAAATCCCCCTACTCTTGTGAAAAGCACTTGCGTTCTTTTAGTTCTACCTGGACACCCACCCAGGACTGCACCAGAGATGGGTAGAAGGGACCTCGGTTTAATATCTCATCTGAAGGATGGCACACTCGGACAGAACAGTATCCCTAGTACTGCACTCAGGTGCCAGCAATTTAGGAATGAGCCTAATCCCAGTGTGGGACTAGAAGCCCCAACCTTCTGGCCCACAGATGGTTGTGCTACCAACTGAGCTTCCACCAGGTAGGTGAAATGCAGGCTGAGGAATCACTGGGGTACAGTGACCATAACAACATATGGTTCGAGCTAGCCCTTGGTACCAGTAAGCACTCATCAAAGGCTACAATTCTGGATTTCAGAAGGGCAGACTTCAAGCAGATGAGGGAATTAGTCCAGGACAGGTTAACTGGAGTGGACAGTAGCAGAGGGGAGTAAAGGTGGGGAGAAATAAAAGGGGCCATTTTTAAGGTAGTTACCAAGACAAAGAGTTACAGTAGACCAACATGGTTCTCTGAAAAGGTCAGGGAGGCAACGAGGGGCAAGAAAAGGCGTGGGGATGAAGAATGGGGGAGTACCAAGTAGGAACCAGGGAGGCCATATAAACAGTCAGGGATGCAAAAGCACACACAAAACAGTGTATTGCAGAGAGGGTCAAGAGAGGGGAAATATAGTTGTTCGGATATAGAAGGGAAAAAGAAAGCTGGGTAGTGGAAGTGTTAGGCTAACAGAAGGAGACAGTGAAATAGAGGAAGAGGAGCAAAAAGCAACCATTCTGAATTACTATTTCTGCTCAGTATTTACTAGGGAAAACAGTGGACCAGTGTCAGAGAACCACAAAAAGACTGTGGAAAAGGAGTCAAGGAAATGAGACAGCTGGTATTTACTAGTGAAAGGATCAGAAAAGGGCTAGCAGCCCTGAAGATACATAACACCCTTGGGCTAGACAAGATGCACCTATGGGTGCTTAGGGAACTGGCATTGGTGTTAGCCAAGCCCTTGGTAGGGTTATCAACAGTTCAATTAAGACAGTGGTCATTCTAAAAGACTGGAGGGTAGTGGGCATAGTTCTGCTATACAAGGCTAGGGACAAAGAGCAGCCATTTAACTACAGACTTGTAAGCCTTACCTCCGTTGTAGGTAAACCAATAAAGGCACTAGTCAAAGAGGACCTAGTGGACTGCCTGGAGAAAAACAAGCTCCAGGATAGTAAACAGCATGGGTTCATGGCAGAGAGGTCTTGTCCAACCAACCTGATAATATTCTTTAACTGGTTAACTAGGACAGGGGATAAGGATCATGCAGTGGATTTGTACTATTTCAGCTTCAGCAAGGCAACTGGCTCAGTGCTACACAGTAGGCGGAAGAAGCTAGATGATCTGGGTGCAGCAAAGGACATAGCTAGATGAATGGAAAGTTAGTTGGAGGGGAGACAGCAGAGGGTAGTGATAAATAGAGTTAGATCCCAGGAGAGGGAGGCATCCAGTGGAGTGCCACAAAGAGATCAGTCCTGGGTCCAATCTTTTTCATATATTCATCAGCGACATAGGGGAAGGAATAAAGGGTAAGTCATATCTCTTTCCAGATGACATTAAGCTCTGGTAGAGTAGACAGTGAGGAGGATATAAGGTAGATGCAGAAGGACCTGCAATGGCTAAAGAGGTGATCCACAGTTTGGCAGCTAAAATTCAAAGCCAAAAAGTGCAAGGTGATGCACATAGGGAACAAGAAACCCAGAAAGGAGTATTGAAAGGGAAGGGTTAAGTTGGACACCACTTCTCAGGAAAGGGACCTAGTCACCATAAGTGACTCAGTGTAACAAGGCCTATAGTAAGGCAAACAGGATGCTGGAGTGTATTGGAAAGGTTTTTAACAGCAGGAGGAAAGAGGTATTACTACCTCTCTATAGACTACCAGTGAGACCACCCCTAGAGTACTATGCCTTGTTCTAGAGTCCTCACCTAAGAAAGGACAAGGACATGCTGAAGATGGTGCAACATGGGTTAACCAAAATTATTCAGGGTCAAAAGTGTAGATCCTATGAGGATCTGCTTAGGACATTGAACATGTACTTGCTTGGGGGCCAGACAAGAGAGGGGTGATTTGATAGAGACCTTCAAGTTCCTGAAAGGAATCAACAAAGTAAACTGTGAGGAATTATTCAGCGAGGGTACCACATTTAGATCATGAGGTCATGAGTGGAATCTGGTGGGGAGAGGCTCAGGAAGGACATGAGACAGTTTAATTTTACAGAGACAGTGGTTGAGACATGGAACAGTCTGCCAGCAGAGGAGATGGTCACCAAAACCCTTTTTGGTTTAAAACATGGTAGGGACGGACATAAGGGTTTAGTAGTTGTTCAAGAGGATAGTAGAAAAACAGGGAGAAAGGGGGTAGATAATGTAGACAAAGAACCAGTATTGAAAAAAGGTCTTGGATATGCTAGGGTGTTACAGGTAGACTGGCTAGACCATTGGTCTTTTTCTGCCATTCTTGTCTGAGTTTCTCTGTTTCTGTGTATTCGCATCATGAGAGTGGGTAAAAGAGGATGGGGACACAATCCTAGCAGCACAGGCACAGGTAAGTGAAGGTGGGGACACAGTCCTGACAGCTGAAGGAAATTTCAACATCATTGTTACATCATTGTTATGGTAAATGTTCTTTTTTACATGTGTTTTTTTAGATTTTCCTTCTTATTTTCTTAAAATTTCCTTAGATGCCCATTTTATAAGTATAGTAAGACACAACAGGGTGTTGGTTGTTGTGCCACAACTTTACTTCTGGGGTGGAAGGCAATCCACCTGCAGCTTCATACCTTACTACACCCCTGGGGTGTGCATTTGTGGCATAACTACCAACATCCTGTTGTGTCTTATTACATATGTATTGTCTTCAAGTTACTGGATGATCCAAGTAGTAGTAGTAAACACTTTCATTTTTATACAGGACACAAAATGACATCTTATTTAAAAACACCATTAAGATAGAAATCCTATTTACAAGGCATTCCTGTCTTAAAGTAAAATAAAATGTTCTTACTGCAGAGGATTATGGACCTGAAGCCTTGTTTATATTAACCTCTTTACTAATTATTCTGTCAACTTCCCATTACGTCATGTAAGATGTATCACATTCATCCCCAAACATTAAGCAAACTCTGGCCAGAGCCGATAGGGCTGTATGGGAGGAATTTGGGGTAAAACTATTGAAAATTACCAAAGTTATGAGCCTGTGTTAGCAAAATGTAACACAGACTCATAAATTTGTTGTTTTGTAATATCTGTACACCCGATTTTCAACATAGCTTTGTTATGACCCTGCCTCATGAAGAAGGGCAGAGCAAATGTTCAACTCCTGCCTGAAAGGTGATTTTGCGCAGGGACTGCAAAATCAACTTTCAGGATACAAAAACACATTTTGGGCAGAAGTTGAAAATGACAGCTGTCACATTCATGAGGTGCTATACAGAAATGGCTATGTTGAAAATTTGGGATAAAAATATTGAATATTACCAAACGCATGAGCCTGCACTTGCAAAATTCAACATAGCCTCATAACTTTTGTGTTTTTAAATATTTTTACACCAAATTTTGAAAATAGCCTTCTTATGACCCCACTTCATGAACAATGGCAGAGAACCTTTTCAACTCCTGCCCAAAAGGTGATGTCATGTAGAAACCATGAAATTGCCTTTCAGGATGTAAAAAAAAAACAACATTTTGGCCAGGATTTGAAAATTACAGTTGTCACATTTATGAGGTGCTGTAAAGATATGGCTATGTTGTAAATTTCAGGTAAAAACATTGAACATTACGAAAGTTGTGAACATGTGTTTGCAAAATTCAACGTACACTCATAACTTTGTTGTTTTTTAATATTTTTATACCAAAGGCTGGATATTCAAACTGCGCTATTTTGTGCGCAAGCCCTGCACTGCATAAAATAGTTGGCAGAGGGTGAGGGTCAGGGTGATATTCAAAGGAGCTGCACTATTGAGCAACTCCTCGAATATCACCCCCCCGGCCACAGCCACTGTGCATGGCGCAATGGAACTTGCGCCACCGCAAGTGGTCAGAGTGGAGCATTCCAGTTGCGGTGGTGCAAGTACCATTGCGCCATGAGTAAATTTCCCATATTCAAAAGGTGACATGCAAATGGGGCCATAATTCATGCAAGGCACAGGGGGGGCCATTTGCATCTATTTATGGCCCCATTTGCATGCCATTAGCATGCAGGTGCACTGATCCCCGAGGACTTGTGCCTGGCACCCTGCCAGGCAGCAGCCATCGGGGACCGACGCCCCCTGCAGCCTGATCACGGGCAAAAGTGTAAAACCCTCTACCCCCGACTGGCCGATCGTGGGCAAAAGTGTAAAAATCCCCTCGTGACTGGCCCGACGCAGGCATAGCTTAATTAACCCCCTCCCACTAGCCCGATGTAGGCATAATTGTAACTACCCACCAGCCCGATCGGGGCACAGTCCAACCCCAAGGACATATCCTGGTGGTCCAGTGGACCGCTAAGCCCGATCGCTGGCTGCAAAATGTTGCAATACCCCCAAGACCATATCCCTGGTGATCTAGTGTCCCCCACCCACCCACCCATGAAGCCCCACCACCCCGCCCCCGATGGCGGTGGGCGGCAGCATCCCACTCGCCTCGCCACCCCACGCTCACCAACTGACTGCCCAGTAGGGCTGCATGCCCATTGGTGCAGAGAAAGCCAATGGGCATGCTGCCCATACCGTAGAAAGAGCGGTCCAGATATGTGTTCAAATATCTGGACTGCTCCATGGTATGGGCTGCATGCCCATTGGCTCTTTCTCCACCATGGGCGTGCAGCCCTACTGGGCAGTCAGTCAGCAGGCAGCGGGCGCGGAGGTGGATGCTGCCGCCGCCGCCGGGGAGGTGGTGGGGCTTGTGGGTGGGGGTTGGGGACACCAGATCACCAGGGATATGGTCTTGGGGGTGTTGCAACATTTTGCAGCCCGCGATCGGGCTTAGCGGTCCACTGGACCATCAGGATAAGTCCATGGGGGTTGACTCTGTGCTGCCCGTGATCCGCTGGTAGGGGTATTTTATAATTATGCCCGCGATCGGGCTAGTGGGGGGCTTATTGCTAATGCCCGCGATCAAGCTAGTGGGGGTTATTTAACCCGGCGCCCTGATCGGGCCAGTCGGGGAGGGGGATTTACGCTTTTGCCCGATCGCGTCGGGGGAGAGGGTTACTATATGCCCACGATTGGCCAGGAAGCGGCAGGGAGGGTTGAGGCCAGCCACAGGTGGCAGCTGCTGTGTTGCGCCCTGCAATGCGGCAGCTCACCTGTGGGTGGCCCTCGACTTACTCCTTTTTTTTTGGCTCAAAGTTGTGCAGGCGCAGGTTGGGGGTTGCACCTGCACAACTTTGCACAGCCCGCTGAATATCAGGCTGTGCAGTTTATGTATGGTTCCTCCCCCTTCAGTTCAGCATGCATTCATTTGCATTGCGCTGTTGCTCGGCTTGCCTTTGGGGGGTGCAACTGCCTCCTGCTGAACATGGCAGAATGGCGCAATTTCGGACTTGCGCAGGTGCAACCCTATTGCGCATGGCACAACCCTTTTGAACATCCAGACCCTAATTTTTAATGTAGCCACCTTTTGACCCAACCTCATGAACAATGGTGGAGAAACTATTCAGCTCCTGCCTGAAAGGTAATTTCGTGCAGTGACCATGAAATCACCTTTCCAGATAGACTTATCTAACATCACTTGCATTGTTCATGAGGTGGTGTTCCAAAAAAGGTATGTTGAAAATCTGGGGCAAAAATATTGAAAAATGGCCAAGATATGCTACAAAGTTCAAAATCCCATTGAAATACATTGAACAGCATACCTGATTTCCTCAGTTCACAGTCCGGTGCTGAAAAGTGAAGATGTGCCTACAGTCTAGAGAGGATTATGGAATTGGACCTCCAATCGGTAAAAAAGGTCTTGGGGGGTGCTGAGTGGGAGGGTCAGTTGGGGGGAGTCTTGGCCACAAAATACATTGATGGACAGTTTTCTTTTTACAGGTACCAAAAAAAGAATGAGGATTTCTACACTGGGGAATTGGGCAACCCCCCGTGTCACTATTACATTTCTTGGATGAGAGAGAAGTAGGGTGGTAGGTGCTGAGAGGGAAGGTCAGGTGAGGGGGGAGTCTTCACTGCAAAAGGCATCAATAGACGGTTTTCTTTTTACAGCTATAATAAAAATAAAAAAGAATGAGGATTTCTGAATTTGGGGACTGGGCTCCCCCAGTGTCACTATGATGTTCCCTGGGGGAGAGAATGGGGTGGAGGTTGCTGAGAGGGAGGGTTGGAAGGAGTATTAAAATGCTTATCACAACACTAGGGGATTGGGCATCCCTAATGTCACTCTTATGTTTCTGGGGGTAAGGTGGGGTAGTGGAGCTATGGAAAAAAAGGCCTGGAGGCATCCTGATCATAACACTGGGAGACTGGGCACCCCTAATGTCACTCTAATGTTTCTGGAGTTAGGGTGGGGTGGTGAAGATGTGGAAAAAAAGACTTGGGGCATCCTGATCATGACACTGGGGATTGGGCACCCCCAGTGTCACTCTTATGTTTCTGGGGGTGAGGAGTGGGGTGGCGGGCACTGAGAGGAAGGGTCAGGTGGGGATTTAAAAAAAAAACTCTGGGGTGTCCTGATCATGACACTGGGGAAGTGGGCACCCTCCAGTGTCACTTCAATGTTTATGGGAGGATTGCGGGGTGGTGGGTACTGAGAGGAAGAATCAGGTGGGGGGATGTCTATAGTTTAAAATGAACAAATCTGCAGTCACGGCACACTCCTACCGTGTCCAACATGGTCACCACGCACCACTGCACATGTGCAACTACTAGCGCATGCACAGTAGACTGTGGTGGCCATGTTGGTAATGGTGGAGTGTGCCATGACTGTTGATTTTTTTCTTTTAAATTATAGATATCCCCCCTACCCAACCTCCCTCTCAGCACCCATCACCCCACACACACCCCAAAACATATGAGTGACACTGGGTGCAATCTCTAATGCTGAGATCTGAAACCACTGAGGTTTACAGAAAAAAATAGTGCAGTGCCACTTGAGACAAGGAGCGGAGTGCTCTAGGGATGCCATGGACATGGAGGCGACTGTTCTCCATGTCCAATGTGTTGTTTGGTCAGAAGGAATGGGCTGAGTCCTTTTTTTATAACAAGAGGTCCGCAGGGCTATGCCCACTGCAGCCCTAAGAAAGACAACTTCAGATATACCTTCCTTTAGTTTTGTAAAAATTACAGCAAAGGTGGCCCCACATTCAAAGTCAGCCAATCGTGCTGCACAAAGCATTGCACATTGCACCTATTTGCACACTGCCATTACAGAACCATATTCATAAATGTGTAGCACTCCGTCCATCACATGCTGAATGTATGAATATTGGGCTGTGTTGCACAGTGCAGAGTTTAGAGGTGCAGTGCACTAAAGGCCTCTGCTACAGAACACAGTCAAAACAGCAAATGTGGATAGTGTGTCCCAAATGGGTCAGTGCCTTTGTTCCTCAGTGCCATAATTTTGAAAGGGAGTGGTTCTACTATATTAGATAACTATAGTCCCATCTCCATCCTCTCCCACCTAACTAAATTGTTGTAAACGGTTGTGTTTACTCAGCTTAGCAACCACAATAAAAAGAATAACCTGCTTACCCCTGAGTAGCATGGATTCTATAAAGGTCAAGGCATCTGCATGGTCCTAATGAAATAAACAGACCATGTTTCAGTAGCTACCAACAATGGCATTCTGAATGAAGCAATCTTTTTGATCTAACACAAACATTTAATCTGACTGACTATAACAGATAATTATGGGCCAAAAGTAATCAACTAGCACAACAGAACGTTGATCTGTCTTAAATATCCAGTGTTCAAATTAAACTTAAGAAAGAGTTTATGGCCAACCTCTGCACGTAATTTTGAGAATGTTGTTTAAATTGTGTTTTATTAATTGTTTACCAGACATATATAACTCTTCTGGCAGATGTAAGCCATATTATTTATTTTAATATAATGTATTTAGAGTATATGGTTAGTGCATATTATGTATGGAAATCAATGACACTCGTAAAGTTGCTATGGATGGTTTACAAGTTGTTATGGATAGTTTAAAGTTGTTATGCACACTCTCTCATTGGTGATTCAGCTGTGCTGTGCCTTGTGCTATCTCCTGCTAGTTTCTCACTCTGTTTTTAGCTGTCATGCTGTAGCTACCACAGTGAAATGCTCCCTTCATTACCACAGTTCCCCTTCAGGAAAACCCTTGCACAAATAAAATGGTGGCTGTGTTCTCAAAAATAATGACAGAGAGAGAACAATTCATTTTGGAACAGGAGAACAAATGGACAGCACAAAAAAATCATCTGACATGCTTAAAGACTTCTTTTCTGCTGGATGAAGGTGGGACAAGAGAAATCTCAAAGATTCCTGTAGCAGAACTAGATCCCCTACTGGCTGAATTTATTTACCAAGTAAGAAGAATTGACAACACTGAATATGGTGAAATGACAACCCTCCATATTCTTATATTTACAAAACAAAAAACATACTATAAGGGCTGAGATAACAGTCTGGGCCTCTCAAGCGTCACTCTTGAGGTCTATAGAAACGTAGAAACATAGACTTTGACGGCAGATAAGAACCGCTTGGCCCACATAGTCTGCCTATTTCCCTACTATCGGATAAGCTGCAAATCCTGGTTAAACAACAGCCTTCTTCCTCCTACCTCTCACTAGAATTGCCTTATGTCTGTCCCATGCATTCTTAAATTCCCCTACTCTTTTTGATCCTATGATCTCCTCTGGAAGGCCGTTCCATGTGTCCACCACCATCTCCATGAAAAAATACTTCCTCATGATGCCCCTGAGTTGTTCCCACTTTATCTTCAAATTGTGCCTCCATGTTCTTGCACGTCTCTTTTTCTGAAAGATGCTACCCTCTTGGACTTTGTTGATTCCCTTGAGGTACTTGAAAGTTTCTATCATGTCTCCCCTCTCCCTCCTCTCTTCGAGGGTATACATATTAAGCTCTTTTAGTCTCTCTTCGTATGGCTTCTGGTGCAGACCGTGCACCATTTTAGTTGCCCTTCTCTGGACTGCCTCCATCCTGTCCATGTCCTTGTAGAGATGGGGGTCTCCAGAACTGCATATAGTACTCCAGATGAGGTCTCACCAACTGTCTGTTCGGAGGGGTGACAACTTCCTATTTTTTACTGGTGATGCCTCTCCCTATGCACCCCAGTATCCCCCCAGCCATCCTTACTGCCTTCTCACACTGCTTGCCTACCTTTAGGTCATCTGATATGACTACCCCAGGTCCCATTCCATTTTTGTTGTCATTAATAACCCCCCCCCATTGTGTACTCTTCCCTTGGGTTTTTGTTTCCCAACTGCATTACTTTGCACTTCTTTGCACTGAATCTAAGCTGCCATACTTCTGACTATTCCTCCAACCTTGCCAAGTCCCTTCTCATCCTTTCCACACACACACCCTGGGTATCAACCCTGTTGCAGATCTTTGTGTCATCTGCAAAGAGGCATACTTTTCCTTCCAGTCCCTCTGCAATGTCACCTATAAAGACATTACAGAGGACTGGTCCCAGTACCGAACCCTGTGGTACCCCACCAGTAACCCCCCTTTCTTCAGAGTGGACTCAGTTTATTATTACTCTCTGCATCCTGTTGTTCAGCTAATTTTTTACCCAGGTTACCACCCTGGGACCCACTCCCAGGCAGTCTAACTTGTTTATTAATCTTTGTGTGGGAATGTGTCAAATACCTTGCTAAAGTCTAGGTAGGCCACATCCACAGCCCCTCCCTGGTCTACTATTTTGGTTACCCAGTCAAAGAAACCTCTAAGATTCATCTGACATGACCTTCCCACTGTGAATCCATGCTGCCTTTGGTGCTGTGCCCCACTGGTCTCTAGATACTCAACAATACTTTCTTTCAGAAGTGATTCCATCATTTTCCCTACTAGTGAGGTCTAACTAACAGGTCTGTAGTTTCCTGCCTCTGCTTTGCTCCCACTTTTGTGAAGGGGAATCACATCCGCCCTCCTCCAGTCCTCAGGTACCACACCATCCTCCCATGATTTGTTAAAAAGGGTAGTCAGTCATGCCACTAGTTCTCCCCTTAGTTCTTTTAGAATTCTGAGGTGAATCCCATCAGGCCCCATTGTTTTGTCCATCTTCAGTTTTAGGAATTCTTTCAGGACCCTATCTTCTGTGAATTAATTGGTATTGACTCCCCCATCCAGTGTGCTTCTATTATTTGGTTTAGGTACCTCCCCCTACTCTTCTTTTGTGAATACAGAGTAGACATATTTATTCAGTACCTCTGTTTTGTCATTGTCACTCTCTTCCCACCCCCTCCACTTTATTAAGTCTCACTATCCCTCCCCTGATCTTTCTTCTCTCCCTTATGCACCTATAAAAGGTTTTGTCCCCCTTCTTTACTGAGTTGGCTATCTTTTCCTTGGTTTGGGTCTTTGCTATTCTGACTGTCTTCCCTGCTTCCTTGTACTTCAACTGGTAAAGTTCTCTGTCCTGCTCCTTCTGTGTTTCCTGATACTTCCTGAATGCTATCTTTTTCTCCCTAACCTTCCCCACCACCTCTTTTGAGTATGCTGTTGTCTCAACATTTCAATAGAAAAACAGGCTCTCAAGGCCGGGAGATCAGAGGGCTGTGGGTTCAGTTCCCACATCTGGCACTTAGGTTAATATTGCAGTACTGACACTGTAGTGCAGCAGGAGAAGGGTGCTGCACTTCTGAAGTGCCGTCTTTCGGATGAGATGTTAAACTGAGGTCCCATCTGCCTGGATTGGTGGTAGTTCAGGTGGATGTTAAAGATCCCATGACACTTATCGAAAAGAGTAGGGGTAAGTATTATTAAACAGAATAGCGGAACTTAAACAAACAATAAAGAAAAATCAGAAACAAAAGCATGGAATCAAAAACATAGTCAAGCTGACAAAAGAAAAAGTAATAAAAAAAGGTATCAGGAGTCGACAACAATAATAACAAAACAATGAAAAGGAATACTGTTCAAATAGGAAAATAAATAACCGGCAGCCAGGAATGGGACCCCCGTTCCCAGTAAAGTGAAAAAGCAAACAAGGAAATCCCCAAATAAATCTTCATGTCACTGCCGGCAGTTCAGTAATCCAAGGCAACTCCTTCCATAATTCAGCTATCTCATTACCTGATAGGGCAAGACATTCAGCAGCATTGACATTTTTAACATCTTTCAGTATCTTGTTACCCAGCTCCAAATGGGAACATTCCTTTTGCTGTAAGGTAAAAGCACACCTAGCCAACCAAATATTCCACTTGATAATAGTAAATAAGAGATGAAGAGTACCCGTATTCCACCTTCGCCAAACAGGTGGAGCAAAACCATACATAAGGTGGTCATAGGTCAGGTGTGCAAATAAAGGCATGTTCCACAAATCAGCCAAGTAAACCCAAAAAGATTTAATAAAGGAACAATGACAAATAAATGCTCCATAGTCTCAGTTAAATTAACACAAGGCAGTCTGCAACAAACCTGATCTTGTACCAGTTTATGCTTGAGGTTAGCTTTAACATTAATTCTCCCATGACAGGAAAGCCAATGGAAATCCCACATATGGATAGGTATCCTGGAATTATGAAAAAAAAGGCACAAGGAGGAACAAAACTGGTCAGGGCAGCCCGAAAAAACATCAGGAATGCCACAGAGAAAGGACAACAGGAATCTATAGAGTACCTTATGGGAAGCAGAAGATAAAAGTTGTTGGGGTGTAATCTTCCATTGCTTCAGATGAAGAAATGCCTCTCTAAGATATTGTAGAAAAACTGGGCCTTTCAGGGCCTTTAACACATTTTGCTTCCATTGGAGGAACCAGGGCTCACAATTCCCAAACAACCAGGGTTCCCAACGCTTACCCGTATTAACAAATAAAGGTTTCAAATTAAACATAAAAAAAATACTAATAAAAAATAAAATGGAGTTAACCATATCTAAGCCACCCTCCTTAAATGGCAAATATAAGACATTCCATTTGATAGGGTTGAGACGGCTGCCCCAAATGGCTTGAAAGAAAACACTCAAAACGGAGGTTTCCAATTTTTTCAGAATGGGAAACACATAACTAAGATATAAAAAAAAACAGAATAAGAAAAGTCGTAACCAAAAAAACTATTTTTTCCTTCCCAATCTTACTTTTATTCCATTGCATGACTTTATGTTTCCCGAGAGCAAGTTTCTCCTCCCAGTTTAAGGTAGCCATCTCAATGGAACCTAGCTTAATCCCAAGGATGGTCAGAGGGCCCGAGGTGAGAGAAATAGGCCCTAGAGTGGACTGGGGCCCGGGGTTAAGACTCAGAGCCTTCCCACAGCATTTATCTAAATTTAAGGAAGCACCGGACACTGCACCAAAGGATGAACAGAGGTGAAGAGCCCGATGAACAGACCATCGGTCAGCAACTAATAAACAAAGGCCATCAGCATAAGCAATGACTCTGGCTGAAGCCTGAGCAGACAGCCCCAGTATCGGCACAATAGTAGAAAGGCCATTAATGGACCACAGCAAGGGATCAATAGAAAAAGTATACAGTACAGGACTCATGGGACAACCCTGCCAGACTCCCCTTTTAAAAGAGACCATGGGGACAACATGGCCATTCACAACTGGTGTCACAGTAGAAGTAGCATAGAGGGACTGAATCCACCCTACCAGGAGAGGTGGAACATGATAGTGACTGAGAGTTTCCCATAAGAAGGTGTGGCAGATGGAATCAAATGCCTTCCTCTGATTGAGGGACACCACAAATCCACTGCAGGAGCCTTTTAGACCATGGAAAAAGACTTTTCGTAATAGGATCAAATGATCCTGGATACTACGGGTAGGGATGGCACAAGCCTATTCCGGGGAACTAACCTGTTCAGCTATCAGAAGCAATCTATTAGTCAGAATTTTAGCAGGCAATTTACAATCTGCATTCAACATGTAGACAGGGCTCCAATAATTCAGATCAGCCATATCCCCTTTATCTAAACTCAAGGAATAGTACTAGTGCTCAGCATAGCATTAAACAGAGCAGCAAGTTCAGGGCACAGATGGTCACCAATAATTTTATATACTTCAAAAGGTAAACCATCCGGCCCAGGGGAAATATTATTTCTCAAGCGCTGGAGAACAACTTCAACCTCCTCACGGGTAATCAAACGGTCTGCCTGCTGCACTATTCGAGAGGGAACTGTTGGTACTGGATGGTCCTCAAAACACTCAGATCTCCCTAAGGTCTGAGGGTATGTCATAAAAGGGCTCTGGAGAAGTCAGCAGCTATGTGGGAAAGTGAAATACTAGAGGTGTGTAACAGGCCAGAGGAGTCTCAAGACTGGACATGGTGTGAGTCCCTCTGTGGGCCTGCGCGAGCAAGGGTCAACTTCCTGCAGTGCCCTGAGTGCCAAATTTATGTTGGCATATAAACAAGCAGCATGTTGAGAGGAAAACAACATCATGTCCTTGTGAATCAATTGAATTTGGGAAGTAAGGTCTGACCAGTAGTGTGGGCAATAGTCAGTAAATTCGAAGGTGTCGCCTGTGCTGTAGATAGGTCATGTTGTACTACATTTCTGCTTACTATAACATTTTAAAAGAAGAATTAAATCAGTCTTCATATCCATCCACCAACTAATCGGGTCATCATAGAAAAGTAACATGGATTTCCGAGCAGTAAGAAATTGGTGTAATGCAGACAATAACTCTGGGTCTGTCAACAAAGACGTATTACATTTCCAAAGTCCCGGACCCTGGCAATGGGAGGGGGTACCACCAATAGAGATGGATACCCTCCCATGGTCAGAGAATTCAACCGGAGTAACAGTAGCATTCGAAAAAGGTAGTGTCGGGGATGAAAAAAATAAAGTTGATTCTAGTGGCCAAGACACCTTTGTGAAATGTGGGGGTATACCAATTAGTAAAGTCTAAGTAGGTAGCAAATGAACTTTTGTCTTGCAGACTCAGGCCACAGTTGAAATCCCCAGCAAACAGAATCTGCTTGGAGGTGAATAAATAAGGTTGGATAAGAGAAAGAATGTCAATACGACTCAATTTAGTTTGTGGGGCATAAATATTCATTAAGCGAAAGGGTATGTGATGTATAACTGCGTCAAGAATAAGGACTCAGCCAGGCACTAAATCATAGAGTTTAAGCAAATGAAAATCAAGAGAATGGACTAAAATACCAACACCAGAGCAGGTCTCATGGCCTATGGACCAAAGAGAGGGGCCGCATAACCAGTGTCTTTGAGCATGATGTAGTTCATGCAAACTATGGAAGTGAATACCCTGTAAAAAAAATCAAGCCGAGTTGTAATGAAGCAAGGAAAGCAAAAACTAAATTCCCCTTGTCTATACGTTTAATGCTGTTCACATTCAACGTGTGACAAGCAAAAGGTGTGAAAGTATTAGGCAGCATGAGAGAAAAGGCAGGAGCACAAAGAACCAACCAGAGAAAAAAAAACACTATTTCTTTTTGCCCGAACCAGCCATACTCTTCCCTTTCATCCAGGCTTTCCTTTTCTGAGCACCACTACTCTTAGTCCCAATTTCAGTGTCAGTAGTCCCATCTGGGTGAGAAGGAAGAGAGAGAGGAGGAATCAGACTCCTCTCTAGAGTCAGCAGAAGTGTCCTGCAAAACATCATAAGGATTAGAAACAGGAATAGGTGAGGTTCTGAGGACCTTAGGGGGCGGTGGGGCAGCTTTTTTTTGGACCTCATAGAGCATCAACAGCTCACAGGAAGAGGCTCAAGGGGTGGGCATTTCAGTGTCAGCCGGGGCCACCCCCAAGGGTTCAGGGGCAACAATTGCAGGCACCAAAGAAGGAACAGGCAGAGTGCAAGACCCCAGGCACTGTATAACACAAGACTCAGGTGCAGGTGCCATCAATGTGGAGGGTCTGGGATGGCCCAAATCCGGCTGTGGTGGAGAAGTCTTACTCTGAAGTTTAGCCTTCTGGGCTGGGGAGACAATAAAATGCTGATCAGCACCATCATCATGGTGCTCCTGATTGTGGGCTGCCCAGGTACAGTTCCATCATCATGGTGCTCCTGATTGTGGGCTGCCCAGGTACAGTTCCATCATCATGGTGCTCCTGATTGTGGGCTGCCCAGGTACAGTTCCATCATCATGGTGCTCCTGATTGTGGGCTGCCCAGGTACAGTTCCATCATCATGGTGCTCCTGATTGTGGGCTGCCCAGGTACAGTTCCATCATCATGGTGCTCCTGATTGTGGGCTGCCCAGGTACAGTTCCATCATCATGGTGCTCCTGATTGTGGGCTGCCCAGATACAGTTCCATCATCATGGTGCTCCTGACTGTGGGCTGCCCAGGTACAGTTCCATCATCATGGTGCTCCTGATTGTGGACTGCCCAGGTACAGTTCTGAAAAGTGTGCCCAGGTTCCTCACATAAATTGCATTTACTCTCATTGAAGCAAGCAGAGCTAACATGACCCAACTCTCCACAGGAGTTGCATTTAACCTTATCACAAGCACTACTCAGGTGAGAGGGATCAATACACCTGCAGCAGGCCTTAGGCTGGACGGAATAAAACAACAGCCCCCCATCACGACCCAAAAAAAAAGGATTTAGACAGGTGGAGAAGTCCAGAGTCATCAGACTTGAGCAGTACCTTGACCCTCCACCCCCCAGTCCATATATTTTCAGAGTCCAATATGGCCTCAGGTTCCCCAATAACAGTACAACACATTTTCAACTAATAAATCACATCAGACACATCCACTCCTTCATTACGAAACAAAGTCGATATAGTTTTATAGGCAGGCTTAGTTAATGGAATGGCCAAAAAAGGTGTCCACAAGGCTGTAGTTTTCAGTGAGTAATATTTCACCAAAATCTGTCCAAACCCCAAAGCGTCTTGAAGCTGATATCAAAAGTGGTCTCCCCTGAGATATGAATAAGGGCTTAAAGTTCGTGGACAAAGAACTTCATGGAGTCCTTCAATAAAGTTCTGGCCACATAAACACAATCAGGGGGTCCAGCATCCCCACCAATGTAAGAGAGACGGACAGCATTATGGTGTTTAGCAGGCAAAATAGGGAGTCCAAACAATGAGGAAAAAGTTTTCTTCTGTCTGTCAGGCATGAGATTCAAAGGCAGTGCAGGCAGAGCAAGGTCAGGGCCTGCAGTAACAATCGGAACAGTTACATGAGGGAGATGCAGGGCAGGGTGCTGGGTGAGATGTAGGCCATCAGGGATGGCTAGGGGATCAGCCATAACCCGCTCAGGGCTCGGGTCTCTAGTGACAGTAGGGCAAGAGAAGAAGTCACAAAGTTAGCCTCCATCGGCATACAGATAGGAGATTTACCAGGAGACCAGCAAGCATCAGGAGAACACTTTTCCCAGCCAGCACCCTCCAAAACTGAGTCCATGGACCAAGGCCCAGTCCCTGGACCGTCAGTAGCCTGGATAGCCAGACATGGAGGGTGTAAGGCAGGCTCAGTAGGAACAGTAACAGAGTCACAAGCAGTGGTTGCAGGCAAAGTGGGAAATGAATCACAGGCAGACTTACAGTGTTCATCGGCAGATGACGGGTCCTGTAAACGAGTAGAAGGATGACTCAGCGGGCGTTTGACAGAAACTGCAGAGCTGTCAGCACAAGACCATCAAATTCTCTGCATAAGAGCTGCTTTCCTCGCAAGAAACTTTCTTTCCTCGGATTCTAAAAGCAGCTGTAAATCACGGGTCTCAGCCAACTGCTCACCAGAAGGAGCAGCCAAAGATTCACTTTCAGCCTCCTCAGAACTGACGACCAACTCAGGGTTAATGTCAGGGTCAGAAGCCAGCAAATTCAAAACAATACCATCAGCAGCAGCAGCAGGTTCCAAATCCAAATGACTTATTTCCACCACGTTCTCCTGAACATCAAGTAAACCAGCAGTCCCAGGCAAAGACAAGGCAAGAGGGGAGACCAGCCCTCCAACCTCCATGGCTTCCACCACCACTCCAGGGCTCTCGTTCACCATCTTGGTCCCACAGACAAAAGGGTTCCCCCTGCTCACAGGAAGCAAGAGTAGTGGAATTTCCCTGGTGCCCTGGCCAAAATTTCCCTCATTCACTAAAAAATACCACCAATAGCTTAATCTGGTTCAAGGTCACTTGGCATTCATCTGTGTCCCCCTCCCCTGGGTCGTGCCTAAAAATAGGCAGGATTTGTCTAGTGCACTTACCCAGTCAACAAAAGCGAAATAAATAAATAAAAAAAATAAATGTTTGGTCACCCCTACATAATTCCTTATATAGTGTTTTTATGTCATGTTTTTACTTTTATTGTTGTACCTTTCCCCCAGGTGTTACTTGAAAATGTATTTGTTGATCCACTCCACCTTCCTGGCTAAATGAAAATAATCGCTCACTATCTTTGCTGCCTCACGTCCATTGATATAGATCTAGCTGACTAGTCCCTTTCCACAGCTTGCCATAGTAACAAAACACTACTGTATGCACATGACTTAATGATCTACCACTGTTCTACATCCCTTGACAATGTCTCCCTCTCTGCAAGCAAAGATTTCCAGTAGTACAGTGCTGGTTAATGAAGAACTGGCTCATATTCAACTCTAAAAAGACAAAATCTATGCTATTTGGCTCCTCATACAAGCTCAGACATTCTGATGCCACACTTTAAATACTTGACCATGATGGAAAATGTTGCTAACTTTAAGTACCTTGGTATTTCTCTCTTGATTCGGCTTGTCTTACAGTAAACATGTTAGTCACATTTATACAGCTATCAATCAAAATCTGAGTGTATTGTACAAGTTAAACCAGTGTTTTACCCCTGTGGTTCATCTGGCAATTGGCTAAGGGATCCTTCCCCCACTTGTGGGCAATAGGACTCCTTACTCTTAAATAATCTAGCAAAGGTATTACAGGGAGGCTCAATATTGCATACAACAGCATTTGTCTCTTTGCCCTATCTGCACCCTTTCACTCACACCACTGTACCCTATACTCCAGGCTGCAGTGATTCTCCCCCGAAATGCACATGTGTTATTTCCTAGCATGCCCAACTGACAAATCCCTGCATCACCCCCAGCTTCTCTTCCCTAACTACACTTCTGTATATGAAGTACTGTCTTAGGTATGTAAAGTCCTCTGACCAACACCTATTGGCAGAATCCACTTGTACATCTGGTGGCACTAAAGCTTTCTCCCTCTCTTCCTCCAAAATTTGGAATAAGCTCCCTAGTTCTCTGAGGCTCTCTCCAGTTGCTCCCTGTTTAAATCACATCTCAGGGAAAACCTACTGGACCTATGCACCAGATGGTGTCCCACCTGATGTATGTACAGTATATGGCTCTGTTCCAAGGAATACTAAGTTGCTTATTCTGTCACTTATATTGACATATCATACCATATTCTATGGCTGTATACTATGCTGCTGGTGTCTTTATATCAAATACAGTATGTACTATGTTTATATTGTTGTCCCTGTATTCCTGTATTGAGTTAGCTTGTGTCTGAGAATGGTGAGCTGGCCCAGTGTACTAACCTGAGTATCAAACAAAGAAATAAAAAATTAAAATGCTGGCATGCTAATGGCCACCCAAGGCATTCAGGTTACAAGAGGCCATTTGTGCGCCATTATGTGGCCATGTGTGTCTCAGCACAATGCATCTGTGCTGTTGTGCCTGTATGTGCAGAGGCACAGGGCAGAGCCACAGTCATTGTCACCTCCCTCACCCAAATTGCTGTACAAGACAATGCCTGGTAGTCCAGTGATACTGCTCTCCTGCCTGATCCTTGCCACAATACATATACCATCCCTGGGTAATCCAGTGGTACCCCCCCTCCTGCCCTGATCCTCATCAAAATGCGTATCTTATCCTTGGTAGTCTGGAGGTGCCCCTCATTCACTGATCCCCCTTGTATTACATATCCTATCCCTGATGCTAGTGGTACACACCTCTCTCATCTGATTCTCACTGTACTATAGAAACTATCCTTGGTAATCCAGCAGTCTCTATCCTCTCCAAGTGGTAGCCTCTGAACCCCTCCCATACAAACAACAGCCCCTTAATGGCCAGCATTTACCCACCACTCCTCTTGCTGTCTGGCTACAGTCTGCCCAGCACAAGTCTTGTGGCACTATACAAAGCTGTACATCACTACAGGACTTGTCTGAAACTGAACAAAGTCAGCGCAATTTGGTTCATTTTCAGACTATTCCTGCAGCAGTATACAACTTTGTGTATTGCTATAGGACTTGTGCTTGGCAGACAGTGGCTGGACAGGGAGGACAGCAATGGGTAAATGCTAGCCACCATGGGGGTGGGCCGGAGGCTACCAGGAAGGGGGGGAGGAGGAACTGCTGGACTACCAGGGATAAAGTATGTTTCATAGTGCAATGGGAATCAAGTGAGGGAGGAAGGTACTACTAGCACCAGGAATGGGATATGTATGAGGATAGGGAGCGGGGCTGAAGGGGAGTACAACTAGCACCAGGGATAGGGTATGTATTATGATGGAAATTGGGGAGGGGTAGGTACCACTAGGACCATATACATTACAGTGGGGATGGGAACAGCATGGGGTACAACTAGCACAAGGGATGGGAACTGTATTATGAGTAGGATCACAGCAGGAAAATGCATTGTGAAGGGGATCATAGCAGGAGTGATGATATATGTATTATGAAGGGGATCAGTGCAGGAGTGATGATATGTGTATTATGAAGGGGATCAGTGCAGGAGTGATGATATGTGTATTATGAAGTGGATCAGTGCAGGAGTGATGATATATGCATTATTAAGGGGATCAGTGCAGGAGTGATGATATGTGTATTATGAAGGGGATCAGTGCACGAGTGATGATATATGTATTATGAAGGGGATCAGTGCAGAAGTGATGATATATGTATTATGAAGGGGATCATTGCAGGAGTGATGATATACTGTATGTATTATGAAGGGGATCAGTGCAGGAGTGATGATATTTGTATTATGAAGGGGATCAGAGCAGGAGTGATGATATACTGTATGTATTATGAAGAGGATCAGAGCAGGAGTGATGTTATATGTACTATGAAGGGGATCAGTTCAGGAGTAATGATGTATGTATTATGAAGGGGATAGGTGCAGGAGTGATGGTATATGTATTATGAAGGGGATCAGTGCAGGAGTGATGGTATGTGTATTACGGAGGGGAAAAGTGCAGAAGTGATGATATACTGTATGTATTATGAAGGGGATCAGAGCAGGAGTGATGATATATGTATTATGAGGGGGATCAGTGCAGGAGTGATGATATGTGTACTATGAAGGGGATCAGTGCACAAGTGATGATATATGTATTATGAAGGAGATCGGAGCAGGAGTGATGACATATATATTACGAAGGGGATAAGTGGCTCAATGGTACCACTGGAGTGCCAGGGATGAGACATATGTATTATAATGGGGATTGGGAGGAATGTGGTACCATTAGCACCAGGGACAACTTAAGTATTAAGACAGGGATTGCATGAGGGAGGGGTAACATTTTGTGTGTTGTTGTGACAGGAACTAGTGCTGCCAAGGAGGGGATTGCACCACTGTGCGCATTGTCAAACGGGGTTTAGAAGCATTAAATAGTATTGCCTAGCAGTCTTTTAGCACTTCCAAAATCCTTGTGTAACCCCCCTGCAAATGGGGGTTCCCAAAAGACTTCCAGGGGCTTGCTTGAATGTTCCAAGCCTGAATGGTGTTTGGCGTTTAAGCCATTTATCAGTGAGTGTTTTTAGAACCTCTGGTACTGTCTCTTTAAGAGCTGTCTGCTTGCAGACATAATTAGTTTGTATGGGGGACTGTGTGTTTCTTTGATTGAGTACCACTCGAGCTGCTGCTAATTCACTCCATTTTGCAGTCACTAGGAGTGCAAAGGGAACCTATCTGAAAGATGTAACTGTTTGCCAGAAACCATTTAGAGTAATAATGAAATTACAGTTTGTCTAACCTGCTTTCTTTGCAGTCAGAACTGTGTCTGCCTAGTTCCCCATTCTGGTTTTGAACTGCTGAACTGGACCAATCAGTGTGGGTAAGCTAGCTCTAAAATGGTGCCTTGGACGAATCAGAACTTGGACTCATAATCTGAGCCAGCCACAAGAGGATTGTATGGGCAGTGACTCTGGGAGATGTAGTTTAGACTTGGCGCCTTTTGGACCAACAGGAGCAGTCTATTGTGAGTGACAGCCAATCCAGTCAAGAACTGGGAGGAACTCAAAGGAAGTGCCGGTTTTGTCTGTTGGAGTTCAGTTGAGCTCTGGCAGTGAAGAAAGAAGGAGCCCTGTGCTTTTTCAGTGTGCAGTTTTAGTCGGAAACGTGTGTAAGGCCCAGAGTTCCGGTCTGCAGCTTGTGTAACTCGCTTGTTAGGACTGAACGTCCTGTGAAGAGAATCAAAGGATATCTGAAGAGTAGAAACCAGGCTCACCCTGTAGAAGACTGGAGAAATTGCTGAATTGCACTCGGTCTGTCAGGAACTGAATCTGCTGTGTGTTCTCCGGGTATTGTGCAGTAATTGCTATCGGGATAGAGAAGCAGCCTGCCTGGTATAGTATTTTCTGTTTACCATATAAATGTGTGAAGAGGCTTGTGTACCTCAAGTGAATCCTGCTGCCATTAAAGGACTTTGCCTGTTGCAGTTTGCCATATAAATGTGTGAGGAGTCTCGTGGAGCTCAAGAGTAGCCCTGCTGACATTGAAGGACCCTATCTTGTTTGGAGGTCGTGAGTACTAATTCAGGTCGCTCCCTGTTGAATTGCCACATTGAATCCAAATGGAATCACTGTACTGCTGACTGTTTAAACTAATTTTTTTTTCTCTGTGGGAAAGGGCCCCTACCAGCTGCCACGGTTTGGACTAGCCACTAGGGCTTGGGTACCCAGGGACAGTAACTGGTAGGGATAGGCCTGTGCACAGAGCCATAGGTAGATGAGTAAAGTGATAAGCTAATTAACCTGATTTGCCCCTGTCCTTGTTATATTCCCCCTAAATAAATCAGAGCTGCTTGTTTCAGCAAAGTTATACTGCCTGAGGTATCTGTCTATGTTAAAGTATTGTACTGTGATTGTTGCACTGTATCTTATTTTACAGGAGGTCCCAGTGCCTGAACCAGCCCTGGGGGTAAGTGTATACTGTGAAGGTAATTCTGATATATTGTGTGGGGCTACTAGTGGAAAAAAGGGGCTGCAGTGTCCCAGAGGGCTGTGACCAAGTAAGTTTAACTATTGCAAACCCTGACCTCTGGGTGGAGGCACCGCCATTGGATCCAGGCCCCTCAACCTGTTAGTGGCAAATCAGGCAGGGGTAGTAGCCCCTGGGATAGCGCCATCTAGGGGTTACATCTTGGAGGCTCACCGCTGGGATTGTGTGTCCTCTAGTGGCCATATTTACGAACCACTGTTAAGAAAAAAAATGGGTACCCCGACAGAAGTGGCTGTGCACCGGCTGGTGGAGTGGTGTACTGGGGAGGAGATTGACCCCCAAAATGCTATGCTTATCCTGGACATCCCCCTGGGTATCAATACGGACACTGTACAGGGAGTACTTTCCAAGGTGGAAGGTTTACAAAACCCTGTGGTGGTGGGTCGGCATGCTAATCTGCTCACCCACACTTTCCTGGCCCTAGTAGAGTTTAAGGATCCCATAGATAGCTTCAAAGTGCCACAGACCATTACCCCAGAGGGAGCCCTCACTGCCTGGAGAGTGATAACTAAGTACAGTAAAGACCTGGGGGAATGAGCCCCCACCACTGTCTGAAACTTTTGAGGAGAAATTTGCTAAATGGTTGCTGAGGGAAGGGAAAACTGTGGAGGACCTGAAGAAACTATTCTTGCCACCCGGGGGTGTTCCTCCCCCAACACCCTCTCCCGCTCCAGTACCCGTAATGGTGGCTGAACCAATGCAGACTCCCTATTTCTGCACCTGCCATTAGTCACGACTCTTACGAAGGTTGAGGATCTTCTCTGGCACCTCCCACCCCCAAGGGGAGGATGACTGGGAGACCTGGATAGACTATGTTGCCCCCAAGTGCTAGAATGGCAATGCTCGGAAGCCGAAAGCGTAAAGAGGGTTAGTGAGAGCCTGAGGTCCTGCCCTGGCTACCATCCATGCTAAATGGGCCAGTAACCCTGAAGTGACTGCACAGGCCTATCTTGAGGCCTTGGAGAATATGTATGAGCCCAGATTCTGATGAGGATCTATGGTGGAGAGTAAGAAATGCACAACAGTACCAAGGGAGTTGTTGTCTATGTATGTATCTCGGCTGGAAAAATTGTTGCAAGAATGCCTCAGAAAGGGTAGTTTGCCAGCGATTGAACTGGACCGAACCAGGCTGGACAGGATCCTTAAGTCTGCCCCTTCTCAGAACTGCTGTTGCTTCAGTTACGCCTGGCAAATCGACTGGAATCCCACCCTCCTATGATGAGTTAATGAGAAAATTCGAGGAGTTGAGAAAAGGCGACCTCGGGGAGGGACCTGCACCAATAGCTGCGGCTACGACCCGAGTGACTGAGGGTGACCCATCAAGTGAAGTTCAGGGGCAGAGGTTGACAGTCAGTGAGAGCTCTGACAAGGAAAAAGATATGCCACAATGGGGCGAACTGTTGAGAGAGATCCGGGAATTCAAAAACAGTCCCTTTATGAAGGCCACGCCTGCAAGTACGGGCCCTGACCTAAATCCGACTGCATCTGCTATGGGGATGGGGGTACCCACCCATGTATCTCCTGCTGATAACAGCTCCAAACTCAATTCCTTGACCATGGAAGTGGAGAAACTGACGAGATGTCTCCAAATGCTTATCACGCTGCAGACAGAGATGGCACCAAGGTTTCCAGTTAGTAGTACCCCCGGCCTGGCTCCCAGTGTGGCGCCTCGGCCAGCTCAAACTCCAGAAAGTATGTTTTGCTATAATTATGGGAAGGATGGGCACATGAAGAGAATGCGGTCCCCAAAAGACACTGACAAAGTTGCATATAGGCTACAAGGAGAGCTTCGGAGAACAAATCAGTGGTTAAGAGGTGCACAAATGATCCCAGTGAGGGCACCAAAATGCTAACTCACGCCTTTTGTGGCAAGGTCAGTTGCCCAGGCCCCCACTACCGCCTCCAGACTGGTCCAGAATAGTGGGTCCCTCCATGGAGACCACTGTAAAGGTGAATGGAGTGTCTACAAGAGCTGTATTAGACAGTGGCTCCCAAGTGACAATTATGTTCCAAGATTGGTATCAGAAGCATTTGTCAGACGTACCCTTACAACCATTAGAAGGACTGCATGTATGGGGGTTAAGTGAGAAGGCCTACTCCTATTCTGGGTACATCCGAATTTGGCTGTCTTTCCCCACCTCCGTGGCTGGAGTGGCCGAACAAGTAGAGACCCTAGCCTTAGTGTGTCCCCCCACTGGACTGTATGATGGTGTCCCTTTGTTGATTGGAACAAATGCTCATATGTTCGGAAGGCTGGCACAGTTATGTTATGAAAAACAGGGGTCAAAGACTAGTAGAGCTTTAAGAGTTCCGGCTTTAATTAAGAAGGCCTATGAGGCACAGAGAGATGCTGAAAAAATAGAACCAGAGGAACCGGTCGGAACTGTATGGAAGAAGGATCCTGAGTCTCTGATCCTGGCGCCAAATGCCCAGTGTACCTTACAGGGAGAGGTCCGTATCAGAAAGGATGTTAAGAATAAAATATTAATGTTGGATGCACCAGGCGATGGAAAATTGCCAGAGGGACTGCTGGTCAAGCCTAGTATTTTGCCCGCTAGAGCCCATGCTTATGCCAGAAGGGTAATGGTCCAAGTTCATAATGTGTCTGAAAGAGACATTCGAGTAAATAGAGGTTGCATCCTGGCTAATGTGCATTGTGCAGACACTGCAGTGCTACCCAGCAGCAAGAGTTCAAGGAAGAATGACAGAGTAACGCCTGACTTGTTTGATTTCGGCGACTCCCCATTGCCAGCTGAATGGAAAGTGAGGATCAGTGAGAAGCTTGCCCAGAGAGACCAGGTGTTTTCTTTAAAGGAATGGGACGTAGGATGCGTGCAAGGAGCTGAGCACAATATCCGGCTGCATGACAAAAGACCATTTCGTGAGAGGTCTCGACGCCTGGCACCTGCTGACATAGATGATGTGAGACGGCATCTGCAAGAGATGTTAGCTGCTGGTGTAATACAAGAATCCAGAAGCCCTTATGCTTCCCCCATTGTGGTAGTGAGGAAAAAGAATGGGACAGTAAGGATGTGTGTGGATTATCGCACCTTAAACCGGCGGACTATCCCTGATCAGTACACAATGCCCCGCATTCAGGATGCTTTGGACTGCCTAAATGGGAGCAAGTGGTTCTCTGTGTTGGATCTCCGCAGTGGGTACTACCAGATCCCGATGGCCCCAGAGGACCGTGAGAAGACAGCCTTTATCTGTCCGCTTGGCTTCTATGAATTCATGAGGATGCCTCAAGGGATTTCAGGTGCCCCAGCCACTTTTCAACGATTGATGGAGCGTGCAGTGGGGGACATGAACTTACTAGAGTGCCTGGTATACCTAGATGATGTTATTGTGTTTGGCAGCTCACTGGAGGAACATGAGAGCAGATTATTTAAGGTATTGGACCGATTGGAGGACTTTGGCCTTAAACTGTCCATTGATAAGTGTCAATTCTTTCAAACATCAGTAAAGTATGTGGGACACATAGTATCCACCGAGGGAATAGAGACCGACCCAAGTAAAGTTGAGGCCTTGACCACCTGGCCACAGCCCAAAAATCTAAAAGAACTGCAAAGATTCCTGGGATTCTGTGGTTATTATCGGCGTTTCATCAAGGACTATTCAAGAGTGATCCGCCCTTTACTTAACCTTACTCAAGGGTATCCCCCAACCCACAAAAAATACCAAAAGTCAGCGTCCCTCAAGACTGAAAGAGTGTATTTTCATCCGAGTGAAGTATTTGGGGCCCGCTGGACTCCTGATTGTGAGACTGCTTTTCATGAGATCATATATCAACTTACCCATGCTCCAGTGCTGGCCTATGCCGATCCAAGAAAACCTTACGTCCTGCACACTGATGCTAGCTTGCAAGGGTTGGGGGCTGTGTTGTACCAAGAGCACGAATGGCCTGAGACCAGTGGCCTTTGCCAGTAGAAGCCTGACCCCATCCGAAAAGAACTATCCTGTACATAAGTTAGAGTTCCTAGCTTTGAAGTGGGCTATTGTTGACCAATTCCATGAGTACTTGTATGGGGCTAAAATACTAGTAAAACTGACAATAACCTTTGACCTATGTGCAGACCTCAGCTAAGTTGGATGCCACTGGCCACAGGTGGCTTTCTGCATTATCTACATATGACTATGCTCGAATACCGAGCAGGTCTGAACCACATAGATGCTGATGCTCTCTCCCGGAGGCCTGTTCCCCAGAATGATTGGGTCCGATTGGCAGAACCTGACATTCGGGCACTCTGCCGAAGTTTGACAGGGAGGAACAAATGTCCACGGACGAGTGGACTGCATGGTGGATTGCTTTGGACCCTCTGAGAATTGCATACCTGCTGCTTATTGCCACTTTTCTGCAATAGACATTGGTGCACTGCCTCAGCTGGACAATGACAGTATTCGGCGGGCTCAATCCCGCGATCCTATGATCAAATCAGCTTTAGAAGCCCTCTATGCAGGAAAAGATGTGTCCAAATTACGCTCCACTGATTTGAGAACTGCACTGTTATACAAAAAAATGTTGTAGGTGCCGTATTGGTCCTTTAAAAACAGATCCAGAAACAAATGATTTGATACCTTTTATTGGACCAACATGGATGTTACAGAAAAGAACAAAGTGCTTTAGCTTTCGAACCAACCAGGTCCTTCTTCAGAAGCTTTGTGGCAGTTTTTTCAAATATCCCATATTATTAACACCAGATTATATAGAAAAAGCAGAAATAATTCTCATTGGTTTAACATATACATTTAAAACATAATAGAAGATTACGTCAGAGAAGCTAATTAACACCAGTATGCCTTTAACTGAGGAGCCTCAGAAGGGCAAAGGTTATCAAGAATTCTCTACAGCCAGAGAGTTCTTGTCACATAAATTTTAAAATGTCTCAGTATGCCAAGAAAGCATTCTAGTGATAAAAAAAACCTAGGAGTGGCATTCTCTCTAATACATGTAAGATGAGCTTACAACTTACATTCCAATTGTCCTGGTATATTAAAGGACAGATAATGAGAGACAAAATCCTGAAATTAGGTATAACTGCAAGTTGAAAGCAAGCCTCAAATTAACCTACACATATAAACATGATGCATGAAAGTATCACTTGTAAGTGTAAGTGCAAAAAAGTGCACCACCGAGAAGGTTACCGTCCGTGCTACTTGTCTAAGGCCCCACCCCAATTCCACAAACTCTTCCTGCACTTCTCTAATCCCTTTCTTAACCAGGTCATTTGTCCCTAGGTGGACAATGATGACATCCAGCTCCCTCCCCTGTGCAGCTGCTCCAACAATCCTGAGGATTCGCTCCCTGTCCCTCCAAGCCATGGCGCCAGGCAGGCACCTTACCTCCCTCTCCCCTTCCTCCCCCAGTTCTACCTTCCTAACAATGGAGTCCCCCACAGGGAGTTGTTTCCTTCCCCTTCGAGGTCCCCGCCACCCTCCTGTGGGTCTCCTTTGTGGAGGTTCCCAGCATCCTCCTTGGTCTCCACTGTGGGCGCCTCCATAGAGGAACCACACTTTGCCAGAATGGCATAGGAATTGTGGAGAGGTACAACTGGAGGGATTCACCTCTGTTCCACCACCCTCACCCTCCCTGAGCCCACTGTGGTCCAACCGCTTCTCTTTCTTGGCAACCTCTGAGGCAATGGCAATGGCAGTGGCACAGGTGGTCCCTGGAAGGAAGAGGAGGTCCCACAAATCCTGGCCAACTCAGCCTGGAGATGAGCAACCTCCTCCCTCAGTCCAGAGAGGTGCCTGCAGATGGGACAACACCGCATCCTCCAGAACGTCTCCCGGAAGACTGCTGCTCCACAGCCACTGCACTGCACCACTCCCATCATGTCTTATTTCTGGCCCCTTAACTGTTTGCAATCCTTACTCTTTCCTCTGTTTTTTTCTCTCTCCTTACTTTCTGCCTGTGTGCCCTTTAAGCTCCTGATTGTCCTGTTCTGAAACAAGAATATCCTATATTTCTCAGTAGACCCCTTACTTGCTCAGAGGCAGACCTCCATCAGCTAGAGGGGGCCGGAGAGCTACTCTTGCCCTTCTAGGATGGTGGGTCTTTGGTGGCTCTGTGATCACTCACTTCCTGCTCCCAAACAGGAAGTTCCTGTTGTCAGTCAAATTCTGTGCCTATAAAAGTAGAACTAGCTTTGGGTGGGAGGGTGGATTGGAGGGAAGGAGGGCAATATAGTCACAGTAGAGAAGTCCAGTCACACAGCAGTCCTTTCTCCTGGTGTCTTCTGCCAAGCTGCTAGCAAAATCTTTCTAAGGCAGTCTTTAAATGTAGCTTCCTTCTAGCTAAGCCACTCCCCCTACTTACTAGATCTTTCTACAAGTAATTTAAACCTCACAGCTATCAAGTCCTTTCAATCACCTGAGATTTACACCTAGATAACTGAACTGAATGGTTATCTGAACAGTTAACTCACACAAACACACACTTTTTTTTGTTTTGTTTGTTATTTTTTTTTACCCTAAATTAAAGTTCCAAGTACAAGAGTTCTACTTCTTTAGTCCCAACAGAGAAGTCCAGTCACACAGCAGCCCTTTCTCCTGGTGTCTTCTGCCAAGCTCAGAAGGGAAGAGATGAGGCAGGCGCTTGGGGTAGGGCATACGGACGTGTGTGCACTGTCCCCTGAGGCGTCATTACACGCCTCGCCTCGTCTCGGGGGGGAAGCACCAGGAAAAAGAGGAAAAAGGTTCAGGGTGCAGCACAGTGAAGCCGATCCCCACAGGCACCACCCCAGTGAATAGCAGCCACCTCCAGCATTGGATTTGTGCATTCAGTGGGTTGAGGAGATCCCCGCCACTCTACCATGGAGGGTATAGCCATGGGGCAGCTGGCAAGATGAGTCGCAAGTGGGGGATGGGGCTGGGGAAGCTGACAAGATGCATAGCCACCTGACCAGGGGAGAATAAACAAATTAACAAAAAAAAAAGGGTAGTCAGTGGTGTCACTAGTTCTCCCCTTAATTTTTTTTTTTTTAGAATTCTGGGGTGAATCCCGTCAGGCCCCATTGCTTTGTTCACTTTCAGTTTTAGGAGTTCTTTCAGAACCTTTTCTTCTGTGAAAGGACTGGGATTGACCCCTATCCAGAGTGCTTCTATTAATTGGATTAGGGACCTCCCCCTCCTAATCTTTTGTGAATACTGAGCAGAAGTATTTGTTCAGTATCCCTGTTTTTTTCACTGTTCTTCTCTGCCCACCCACCTCCCATTCTATTCAGCCTCACTACCCCCTCCCTTTGTCTTTTTACACTCCCTAATGTACCTATAAAAGTTGTTTTCCCCCTTCTTAACTGAGCTGGCTATCTTTTCCTCAGTTTGGGCCTTTGCTACTCTGAATGCCATCCCTGCTTCCTTCTGTCTTAACTGGTACAGTTCTCTGTCCTGCTCCTTCTGTGTTTTCTTATACTTCTTAAATGCTGTCTTTTTCTCCCTGACCTTCCCTGCCACCATTTTTGAGAACCATAGTGACTTTTTCTTTCATTTTGATTTATTTGCTTCACACAAAGGCTTGTTGCCTCTGTGATGGCAGTTTTGATGTTTATCCATTGTTGTTCCACCCCTCCTTCTTGCCTGTTTGCTAGTGCTTTTCTGAGGCACTCTCCCATTTTGACAAAGTTAGCCCTCCTGAAGTCCAGTACACTCACTTTTGTATGGCTTGACTCTACAACTGAGTTTATCGTGAACCACACTGTTTGGTGGTTACTTGTTCCCAGATGGCTACCCACTTCTAGTTCTGAGATCCTCTCACTGTCCCCATTTGAGAGTATGAGGCCTAAGATTGCTCCCTCCCGGGTGGGTTCCAACACTAGCTGTCTTAGGCATACCCCTGTAGGGCATCAAGAATGGCCCTTCTCTTGGATGTGACTGCAGCAAAGGTGCTATAGTTAACATTTGGCATATTCAGTTCCCCCATCAACAATATCTCACCTTTCTCTGCTATCCTAAGGATGCCTTCTATCATATCCTTGTCCATTCCCTCCCCGAGTTGGGGGTCTGTATACAACCCCTGTGCATATTGTGGTGCCATTTCCAGTCTCTAAGATGACCCACAGTGCCTCCTGTCCTCCCTGTTTACTCTTTTGTTCCATTGCTTTTATCCCTTCCCTTATATAGAGAGCTACTCCTCCCCCTCCCTCCCTGTCTCTCCTGTAGGTTGTGTACCCTGGTATGTTAACATCCCAGTCATGGTGCTCTGTGTACCATGTTTCTGTGACTGCCTCGATATCCAGGCATCCCTCTTCCATCAAGGCCACTAGTTCAGGGAGCTTGTTGCCCAGACTACAGGCATTGGTAGTCATTACCCTCCATTTCTCGATGGCCTTACCCCCTTACTGCCTTTGTCTTTTCCTCCATGTACCCTTGCCTGTCTCCCTATTGATGTCTCTGTCTTGGTGTTTATCTCACTAACTACCCTGATTTTTTGGGGGGGGTGCTAGGATTTCACTGCTCCTTTCCAGTGCCTCCACCATTGGCTAGTTTAAATGCTTGCCAATGAAGCATTTAAACCTACACCTAGGATCCTGGTTGCCCTCGGGGACAGATACAGACCATCACACCAGTATAAGCCTGCATCACTCCAGCAGGACCCCCAGTCCCCAATGAAGCCAAACCTCTGAACTCTGCACCAGTTTTTCAACCACTGATTCAATCCCATGGTGTGGAGCACCCTAGCTTTACCCATGCCATAGACAGGCAGCACCTCCGAGAAGGTTACCGTACGTGCTACTTGTCTAAGGCCCCTCCCCAACTGCACAAGCTCCTCCTGCATTGTTCTGATCCCTTTCCCAGCCAGGTCATTTGTTCCTAGGTGGACAATGACATCCAGCTCCCTCCCCCGTGCAGCTACTACCGCGATCCTGAGGATTCGCTCCCTGTTCCTCCCAGCCATGGCACCTGGTAGGCACCTTACCTCCTTCTCCCCTCCCTCCCCCAGTTCTACCCTCCTAACAATGGAGTTCCCCACTGGGAGTTGTTTCCTTCCCCTGTGGGGTCCCATGCCACCCTCATGTGGGTCTCCTTTGTGGAGGTTCCCAACATCCTCCTTGATCTCCACTGTGGATGCCTCTATAGAGGAACCACACTCTGCTAGAGTGGCATACAAATTGTGGAGAGGTACAACTGGAGAAATGTGCCACTGTACCACCACCCTCACCCTCCCTGAGCCCACTATGGTCCAACTGCTCCTCTTTCTTGGCAACCTCTGAGTCAGCGGCAGTGCCCTGGTGGTCCCTGGGTGTGCGAGGAGGCCCCACAAATCCTGACCAATTCAGCATGGAGATGAGCAACCTCCTCCCTCAGCCCAGAGAGGTGCCTGCAGATGGGACAACACTACATTCTCCAGAATGTCTCCCGGAAGACTGCTGCTCCACAGCCACTGCACTGCACCACTCCCATCATGTCTTATTTCTGATCCCTTAACTGTTGTATTGAATACTTACTATTTCATCTGCTTATTTATTTATTTATACATATAATTTTTTTCTCCCTACTTACCTACTGCCTCCATGCCCTTTAAGCTCCTGATCTTCCTGTTCTGAAACAGGAAGTTCTGATAGTTCTCAGTAGTCTCCTTACTTGCTCAGAGTCAGACCTCCAGCAGCTAGAGGAGATGGAGAGCTACTCTTTTCCTTCTAGGATGATGAGTCTTTTGTGGCTGTGTGATCACTCCCTTCCTGTTCCCAAATAGGAAGTTCCTGTTGTCAGTCAAATCCTGTGCCTATAAAAGTAGAACTGGCTAAGGGGGGTGGATAAGAGGTAAGAAAGGCATTTCAGTGTCAGTGGCTCAGTAGGTAGCACACTTGCCTCTGAGGCCAGGAGATTAGAGGGCTGTGGGTTCAGTTCCCACATCTGGCACTTGGGTTCATATCCCAGTACTGACAATGTAGTGCAGCATGAGAGGGATGCTGCACTTCTGAGGTGCTGTCTTTTGGATGAGACGTTAAACTGAGGTCTCATCTGCCTGGATTGGTGGTAGTTCAGGTGGATGTTAAAGATCCCATGGCACTTATCGAAAAGAGTAGGGGAATTTCCCTGGTGTCCTGGCCAAATTTCCCTCATTCACTAAAAATACCACCAACAGCTTAATCTGGTTGAAGGTCGGTTGGCATTCATCTGTATCCCCCTCCCCCGGGTTGTGCCTGAAAATAGGCAGGATTTGTCTAGTGCACTTACCCGGTCAACAAAAACTAAATAAAAAAATAAATAAATAAAATTATAGTCCCAGTAGAGAAGTATAGTTCTAACAGCAGCTCCTTCATCTTGCTGTTCTCTGCCAGAAGCTATCTAGGTCAGTTTTTAAATCCAAAACACCTGGCTTCCTTCTGACTAAGCCACTCTCCCTAATTTACAACTCATTCTACAACTAGATAACTGCACATATAACAATTCACTTCGGCCAACTCAGACAATCACCTAGGTATCTGTACAGATAACAATTCACTTCAGCCAACTCAGACAAACACCTAGATAACTACACTGATAACAATTCACTTCAGCCAACTCAGACAAACACACTAACTCTTTTTTTGTTTGTTTGTTTTTACCCTAAATGGAAGGTCCCAGTAGCAGAGTTCTAGTTCTATAGTCCAAGTAGAGAAGTATATTTCTAACAGCACCTTCTTCCTCTTGCTGTTTTCTGCCTGTTCTCTCTCTAGTAATGGTTATTTCTTGGTTTGGTATGGCAAGAAGTAACCCGCCTGTGCCCTGGCACTTTGTCTCAACACAGACTTCATCAGAGGGAGTGGCTAAGGGATGCAAGGCCATCTTCAAATATGTCAAACATAGTGATGTCACTGCTCTGTTATTGCTAGAAATTTAATTTTGCCACAGTAATAAAAACATAAACATCAGTGTACCCATTATGTGCACAATAATAATGAAAAGTACAGTCACCTACAATTTAGAAAATTGAATATTTGCATTGTACACATTGGAGAGCCAGCAAGCAGTTATTGTTCTTCCTCAATTAAGCTTCACATAATTAAATACTTGTGCTGATAATAAACGTCTCTCATACAGCCCAAGGCTATAACACCAATTAAATAATAAAAATCAGATTTGATTTGGAAATTTCATGTTGATTTTAAATTTTCATTTTTGGGGGGAGCCCAAGGCTTGTAGGCAAAACAAAACTTAAAATCATAAACAGCCTAGCATTAACCAAATATAGGATAAGCAATAATCATTGTAATACCAACTCATATTGGTTCATGAATACCTTGCATGTTGAACACTGTGAACAGAATCATTTTGAAACTCACAAAGATGGAATGGATAGAGAATCTCTACTGCAAGAACTGATCACACAATCACCCTTATTTTTGTTTTTGTTTTTTCATTCTCACAAATATTGTTTAAAGAAGATCCACATGAAATACAAATCAGAGAGCAGAATGTGTTGCTGTGCTTTTCCTATAACATGTTATGCTGACCACTCCATTTTCACTGCTTAGAGTAACATCAAATAAACTCATGGATTCCTTACCGAAACAGTGTAAATTTCAAATTCATCTCATTCGGACTGCACCATTGGATACATTTCTCTATATCAAACTATTTCCTATCCCATATGCACATCACATCATTAATGAACCTAAACCAAAATCTGATGTTATTAAGAAAAGGGGCTGTGATCCCAGAAACAAATTCATATCTGAGGGGGACATAGCAGCCCCCATTACTGAGCCACATGTTTTTAAATAGAAGGCCTCCTCAAACATGAAAAAGTTGTGGTTCAAGGTGAATTCTAAACTTTTTAAGATAATATTTACTGAGATAGGATCCTTTTATGGATGCCTCTCAAGGAAGTCCTTGCAGGCCTGTATACCATCTTTATGTTTGATGGAAGCATAGAGTGCGTCTACATCAACACCTATCGAGGTATAACTTTCCTTCCATTCTAGGCCTGCAAGCTTCCTGGGGGTGTCAGATGTGTCTTTCAAATAGAGGGACAAAGTGTGGACACAGTCCTGCAGGAAGAAATCAATAAAATGGCCCAGATTGTCCGTGAACTCACACCCAACAAAATTGATGTTCCAACCCAGGTCGTCAGAGGGCCAGCTGGGAGGAGAAGGATGGAGCATCCTGTGGACAGCTCTCCTCCGAGAGAGGGGGAGAGGAATGCTCGGCATGCGAGGGACTCCTGGCAGAGGCTGGGAATCCCCACATAACTGGCATCAGTTAGATTCAGGAAGTGAGGCAGATGCTGGATGTCATTGCACATCCCTGCCTCCCAGAAAAATTGCAAAAAAACTCCCTAGGGCACTCTGGATGATACCACCCCTGTGCCTAGCCTCCATCACTCCTCACTGCACTGACAATGACTTAACCCCGGTTCCACCAGGCTCCACTCCATCACTGAACCCCACCCTGGGGGGGAAGCCAGGGAGGCAATGTTGGGAAAACCGACACCTTATCCGTCGTCAACGGGTGGGTTGTGGAGTAGGTGGTCCCACCCTGGGGGATAAGCCATGGAGTATCACTGGCAGTTGATGGTCATTGAGAAGCGAGGCAGGGACAGGGCAGTGAGGCTGATGTGGAAGTGTCCAAGGGGCAAAAAGTATAAATAAATAAATAAAATGATGTTCCAAAGGGTCTTTTCACATTTTTGTGCATTTTTGGAGGATGTGTAAAGAAGGTATTATGGGGAACTCTTTCCATAAATATTTACTCTCAGGATATTTCACCTTCGAGAGTAGATTCAGACAAAAGCTGGTGTAGTTGTTTCCTAAACACATTCATGGGGTTAGAAGGTAAGATTCTATATTTTTTGTATTATCTGATAAAACGTTCACAATCTTGCTGTAATGACACTTGTCCAGTACAACAGTATTTCCTCTTTGTCAGCAGATTTTACAGTTAGATTGGTGGTGTTAGTTCCTTGACAGCCTCATTTTCTTTAAATGTGAGATTATGGTTAGATGGTTTCGGTTGTTTGTCTAATACAGTTCCTGTACCTGTTCGGAAACCCTTTCAAAGGCAGAAACCGCTGCATTGAGAATGGTAGGGCAGAAAGCTGATGTGCCTCTGAATAATGTTTTTTCTCTGCCCTTCCAAGTCCAAAAAAGCAGGCCCTTGCCCAATGCCTCCAAGGTCCAGCATTTCTACTGTTTCCTCATTGGTGCTGGTATGTAGTTCACTGTTCTCGTCTAACAGTGATTCCAAAATCCTCATATTTTCAATGTCCAGTTCTGCAGCCCCTGTATCAATATATGCCTCAGTCCATTCTCCTAAAATGTCAATGTTCTCTCATATTTCTGTCAGAAGGAGAGCCAGATCCTCCCCTTCTAGAGCTGAAATATTCTCATTGAAACCCAAAATTGGTTCTGTATTTTCTCCCTGACCCAAAGTAATACTGTTTCTACTGAAGTTAACTTTTAGTTTTAGCTTACAGAAGAACTTGTACAGATCAACATGGGGTTTGAATCTTATTATTATGGGGTGGAGGGCCACAATGGTTAGACCTTTACTGTGGACTTTGATTTGGCCTGTGGTAAGCTCAGTACTTGATAAGATTAATATTTATACCATGTATCTTAGAATTTTGTATTTTGGCCTGTGGCTTATATATGAGGAGGGTTTGTATTTGATGGAGGCTTGTATTGAAAACTCCAACTCTTAATATGTCCAGAATTTGACCAAGTACTGTATATGACTATGGTCTACTTCACAGTGAAATAAACTGAAACACCAACTAAGAGCATATGAAATGCATTAATGATAATATCGTATTTAAAGAGATTAAAATGATTAAGAGATGATACAGCTAAACATCAGATGGTAAGAAGCTTTGCCAGTGCACCACAGAAGTTCCATCTGAAGTGCTTTATCTAACATGATTAGAAGCTTTGGCTTATGTTAGAGGGCAGCTTTTATTGAAAAAAGTTCACTATGGTTTGTGGCTTATATTTGAGGATGGCTTCTAATCAAAGATACATGGTAATGCTTAACTTTCTTCCACCTGAATACTCTCTGTTCATTTTGGGTTGTTCCTGTCTCCCCTTTTGCCCCTTCTTCTCTTTCTTCTGTTTTTTTTTTTTCTTGCCCCTAAAAAAGTTGTTTGTGTATCTGTGTCACCTGAGCAACTACCTTCTTCCTCTCCACTTCCTGATAGGCTGTGTCTTTTTCTCTAGTGCGACTGCTGCTATGCTCCTGAAAGTGGACTCTAGAGCACCCCTTACTTTTAGATTTTCTTTTCCCCCATTATAGAATTGATCCTTTATACTGTCCTCTTCATCCATATTCAGCTTGATTTGTTTCCTTTGTACCAATCCTTTCTCATACATCTTTAGTTTCTTCCACAGTGCACTGTTTAAGTCCTCAACTCCTTGTCTTTTTTGCATCCTATTTGCTTCTTTTATTTCTGAGCTTACATCTTTGTGCTTGCTTATGTCTTGCTTTATAACTAGTTCTATATTTTTTCTAGACGATTCCTCAGCTGTGTCCCTCCATTCAACTTGGTGATTAAATTATTCTAGTCCCCCAGACAGTGTAACTGTCACTCTAAGCCCCCTTGATACCTGCCCCTCCTGAAGGTGTTTTTCTAATGTTGTAATATCATAAGTAATGTCCAGTTTGTTGCAGAGTAGTCTCTCCAATCTTAAACAAGCATTTGTCAATGCCGAATGTTTGCTTGCCGGCATTGGCATTGGTAGTGTAGGAGTTAGAGAGCTGCATAATAGGAATGTCAGTGAAGTATTTAACTGAAGCCAACCCCACCACCACCCTGCAGAGACTGACAGGAATTGGGGTGTGCCTTTGGGTCATCAGGCATAACAGCCATGCCATTTCACCACACCCTACCCTGCAGACACTGACAAGTGTCACGGTGTGCCTTGGGGTCTTTGGGCCTTATGCTCACCCCATTCCATAAGGAAATATGGTGAGATGGGTGCAGTATAGGAGAATTGGGTGAACTTTGGGGCTGAAGAGTTAAAGGCACACCTTGATGCCTGTCAGTGGCTGCAAGGTGTGGGTGGGTGTGGAATGGCATTAACATTACAGGCAATAATCTCAAGCCACACCCCTGATGCCTGTCAGTCTCTGCAGTGTGGGGCATTATGGTCAGAAACCCTAACTCCCCAGGCGTTTGTTAGTATTTTCACTCCAAATTTTCAACATGGTTTTTTGTGACCCCCCACCTCATGAAGAGTGGCAATATCAGTTTGTTAGCCGGAAGCTGATTTTGCACAGCGACTATGCCATTTGGCACCACAGGTGTGAAAACACATTTTTGAACAGGATGTGAAAAATGACAGCTGTACTGTTCATGGGGAGGTGTAAAAAATGGCAATGTTGAAAATCTGGAGTGAAAATATAAAAAAACTGGTGAAGTCATGAGCGTGCGTAGAAATTGCGCGATGCACACCTGTAATATAATTAGTTTGGAGATTTTTTACAGCAGATTGTCAACACAGGCATTTTGGGACCTCCGCTCATGAACAGTATCACTGTGATTTTCTTAATCTGTCCCGAACACTGATTTCCCACAGCGATCACGCATTTCTGCGCCAGAAGTGCGAAAACACATTTTGGCCAGGGTGTGAAAAATGACAGCTGTACTGTTCATAAGGAGGTGTGGAAAAATGCCAGTGTTGAAAATCTGGACTGAAAATAATACAAATTCGTGAACTTACAAGGGTGCGTGGAAACTGTGCAATGCACGCTCGTAACACAGTCATTTTATTGACTTTTGTCACCAAATTTTTAACATAGCCATTTTAAGACCTCTGCTCATGAACAGTGTCACTGTGATTTTCTTAATCTTTCTCAAACATTGATTTCACACACCAAATATGCCATTGTGCACTACATGCACGGAAACACATTTTGGGCAAGATGTGAAAAATGACAGCTATACTGCTCATAAGGAGGTGTGGTAAAATGGCAATGTTGAAAATCTGGAGTGAAAATATTAAAAATTCACGAAGTTATGAGCGTGCATAGGAACTGCACAATGCCCACTCATAACACAGTCATTTTTGGGAATTTTTTCACCAAATTTTCAACATAGGGTTTTGGGGGGCCTTCCTCATGAACTGTGACACTGTCATTTTGTTACTCAGCCCCAAAAGGTGGTTCCGTGCAGTGACCATGAAATCACCTTTCAGGACTGAATAACAGAATGACAGTGACTAAGTTCATGAGATGGGGCCCCAAGAACCCCATGTTGAACATTTGGTCAAAAAATTCCCCAAAATGGCTGAGATATGCACCAAAGTTGAAAAAACCCATTTATGCCATTATACAGCTTACCGGCATTTCTTCCGCTCGCGGTTGGCTTTGAAGAGTGCAGACGTGTTCCCAGTCCACTGAGGATCATCGTGCTGGGCTCCAGAGGTAAGTATGGGGTCGGGGGTGGGGGAGGTGGGTGTACAGAGGGTGGGCACGGGTTGGGGGAGGGGCAAGACAGTGAACCGAGGACTTTTTTTTTTTTACAGTTTTTTTTTCTGATTCAGAGAGATGACATGGGACTTTTGCCATGCTGGGGTAGGCTCCCAGCATGGCAGCTGGAAGATTATTTTTTTGGGGGGATGGCAGTGGAGCAGATGGGGGATTGGGCACCCCCATCAGCCATACCGTTTGCCATACTGGGGTGGGCTCCCAGCTGGCACCTAGAAGTCTGTGTTTCTTTTGGGGGGTACAGTGGAGCCAATGGGGGATTAGGCACCCCCATCACCCATAAGGACTTTTGCCATGCTGGGGTGGGCTCCCATCATGGCACCTAGAAGTCTGTTTGGGGGGCAGTGGAGCCAAAGGGGGACTGGGCACCCCATCGGTCATACAGTGTACGGGGTGGAGGGGAGCACATGAGCATGCTGGGGTGGGCTCCCAGTGTGCTACGTAAGTGTTCATGGGGGGGATGACAAACTGTCTATGACAGGTCAGATGCAGTGAAGACATATGTGTAGGCAATTTGCATACTGCTGACATCAGTATGCAAATTGCCTACATGTTACCACCACTGATTGTGGCTGTGTTTTCCTCAGAATTGTACGCCACTGCATCTGAATGGCCATTAGACAGCTCGATTCACTGAGGGCGCTGCCGCACTGCAAAGGGAGCAGGGATTGTAAGTTGGGAGGCACACCTATGAAAACTTGTATGGTGGCACTATGTTTCTTGCACAAGCGTGCAAGCAAACATAAAAAGCAACTTTAATGTCTCCTGAGGAGCAGTTAGCATCTTCACCACCACCCAACTTACCCCTCACTTTCTGCCTTGTGTATTCTAATGATCCTTCTCTGTCCCAACTGATTTTATCACCTGCACCCAAGGTAGCTGCTGATTCTGCCTGTGGTATAATGGCTCACTGTTTCACAGCACAGGGCAGGGCTCTGTTGCTAGGCTTCTTCTGTTTGCAACGTGTCTTCTGTTCACATTCTTGAAACTGCTGCTGAGTAGATGCAGACCACAAGTTCAAAGCACAGTTAGAATTCAACTGTTTTCATTTCTAAATAGTGTAACCATATAATTCTTATTTTCATCAGTCATCTGTATTAATAAAAAAAATTTAATTCTGACCCATTTATTTAAAAAACTTATTTTATCTCAATAATGCAGAAACAGGAAACACAGAGCACTTGTATATAATTTAGCTATGAGCAACTGGGGGCTCACTTAGTGCTGTGTGCACAATACCCTGAAGTGCTCTGTGTGCATCCTATGCAGAAATAAGTAAGCAGTAACAACGTCAGGATACCTAAAATTATCTAACCTGAAATATTCCAGATAAGAGATATAAAGTTGAAAAAACAGTCACAAAGTGTGATTCAGTTTCATCAAATGAGGGAACCATAAAAACGGTCCAACCTTCAATAGATTTCTTTTTATTTAAGTTATAAACTGCAGTGTATCATGTGCAAAGTGACACTTCTGCAACTTGGCTACAGTATCCATTCTTCATAAGACATAAACACTCTCTGATGATGATGTCCAAGGATGTCAATACACAAGCAACAGGCTTGTCTGCCAACCCACGGCCGGCATGTTTGAAGAGACGTTGTGCTCCAATGTGTAATTTTGGCATTTCAGCATTTTATCACAAGTGTACTGCAATACTTTCTAAACACAGCCTGTAACAGCATTCAGCATTCAGTAACAGAGTGTTTAGATCACTAGTGTGTACAAAGTTTCAGTGACTTGCTCAGTGAGACAATGTATTCTAATGGTGATTGTGGGATTCAAACCCAGGTCTGTTGGGTCTCGTGATACTCTTGATTCTACAACCTCATACTATAATACCATTCCAGTGATGATACTGAAAAATGATCAAAAAGTTATCTTCCCAAAACCAGTTCCCAGCACTACACAAAAAAACATGTGCAAGAAATAGTGCGTTTGCATCTGGTTTACCACCTGACAAACATATAAAGATCACAATTGGAATATTAGAAGCATCTGAATTTACCAAAAAGAAGTGAACAATCTTTAAAAACATGATAACCAATACTACTGCCTTAACAATCAACAGCCTGTAGGACTGAACAAAAATATTAAAGGGATGTCAACTCTTTTTGCAGCATACTATTTCTTGTTGAAAACCTACATTTTACGATTGCTTACCTTCTTGAAAATTAATTTATGTTGCTGGCTGTTTTACCATTTTCCCTTCTTAGTACAACTCAAATGCAAGCTTATGGTATAGTTATACCCAGCCTTTTTTGTTTCAAATCCTTGATCTATTCTCACTGCCTGCTTCCTGAACATTAAGAACATCCCCAAACAGTGCAGCCACATTTGATGCAATACTCTTCTCTCTTCCCACTGCCTTATGACTGGCTAGAATGTGTTGGGGCTGTTCCAAGTACAGAAAACATGCAGTGGGAGTTGCTCAATAACTGTACACTAACAGGTTTTTGTGTGGTATGTTTTTGTGCTTTTAAAAAGAAAAAAAATGTATCAGAATTAAACTGCCAGCTACATCAGCAATCTGTACTAAATGTGATAGATCATGATGTATGTTTTTTAAACTAGAGACGCTTTGCGGTCCAAGCAGGTTGATGGTGTTCCTTTAAGATAGCCCTTTCAAGTTAATACCAGGCAACATCTGACATAAAGATTTTAGGAAATCTGAATTCCCTAATGGTCTATACCATAAAGTACAACTTTCAGCATGTTTATATAATTTTTGGCTTTAACAGCGTAAACAGTGTAGCTGTAAGCACCTATTGTGGTCATGCATACTTTTTTACTGTGTTTAGTCAAGTTCAAAGGTACATTCATTGTGAGGGATTTAGCTGCATGATGTCACTGATGATGTTAGTGACAGGACTTTTAGGTCTTGGAGTAGGGTTCCAGATCTACACAAGCCAGGGTTGTATCCCTAGTGCAGAACAATTTTATCGTTCTCATTCCAATTTATGCAATACAAGAGAAATCGTTAGATGACATCGATGATGGCTGGCCTGCCAGTGCAGCGGTAGTGCTACTGCTTGCGATGTTGATGACCCATGTTCAGAAGCAAGCCCGAGGTGTCGGAGAGCTGGCTGGGGGAGGAGAACTGAGCATCTGCAGGACCACTCTCCTTCTTTGGGGGGAATGATAAAGAGCTCAGTGCTTCACTGTCCCCTAGTAGAAGGCAAGAGCTAGGCTGCCTGAGCTAGAACAAAAGGTTCTAATTCAGACTTTGAGGTTTAAATACAACTTGGGAAACATTACTTCAAATAGACAGACTGTTCATTACAAAAATTCACTGCAATCTTCAGACTTGAACACTTCTTTGAATAGACAGACTGCTAATTATAGAAATCCACTTCAGCTGTGTAGGAGGATGTCTGCACTCAATGCCGGATGTCCTTTTGTCACCGTATACATCTCCCATATAGGATGCTTAAAACAGTGGTAGTACTACATGCTACCAAGCAGTAGAGGGCAGAGGGCCTGGGTTTGATCCCCAGAGTGGAAATTTTTTTCTTTATCACTACAATTTGTGTAATATTAGAGGTATTGCTATATGTCAACGCACTACTTCAAGTAGATAGACTGTTCATTATGAAAATTCACTGGAACTATGGTGGGGGAGGCTACACTTAGTGCCGCTTGTCCTCTGACACAGCATTCATCTCATGTCTAGGAAGCTTAGCACATCATTAGAGCTACAGGCTACCAAGCAGTAGAGAGTAAGGGGCCTAGGCTTGATCCCCAAAGTGGTGCTGTTTTTCTTTCTCACTACAGTTTATAGATAGACCCCATCCCCCAAGTCACTTTCCTTTTCTTTGCCAGGGGAAGCCTGTCAGCCTTCCTTCTGGCAACATAATTCTTTTTTTTTTCATAGTGTTGTTTCTTCTTGGGAATTGTGGTGGCTTCTCAGCCCTGTCCCTGCCTCCACAGACTGGCATCTGCCTCCCACTGAGCTACCTGAAGTCATTACACCCACAAATTTCACCCTATGTGGTGGGGCCGGGAAAGGGCTAGCCACCCTACCCACTCATATAATCTAGATAGACTGCTGGTCTTCCAGGTGGCAGTGCAATGATGGACAGGCAGGCAGGGCTTCACATAGCCACAGATCTCACCCTTTTCCATGTTTTCCCTGTTTTTCTTTTGTGCCCATATGTGAACATGCATGTAGAGGCATGCACTACCCAACAGGCTGCAGACTCTCCGATTCCTTGCCACCCTAGACTGCACTACCCACAGGCCTACACCTGATGGCAATCATAGGCTGGGTAAAAAAACCCTCCCTCCCCAGCAAAAGGGAACCATCTTGGGGAACCTCAATTCTATCCTCCCAGCTGACCTTCAGTGGCCTGAGTCCACTTCTGATCCCAGGTAACTGGTGTGGTGCGAGGTGTGGTATCCAGCAACTCATTTCTTGGCACCACCAGACTGGCACCAACATAATTATTTCATGCAGACCTTCTTTGATGCCTGTGGTACCAGTAGTACTTTGATTTCTTTTGTTTCATAAACTAACTGCCAGCAGTGGTGGTTGACAGTCCCCAAAGGGCTGGGTTAAAATGACCACATGCAGTGGCAGATTGCAATCAAGGGAGCACTATGTTGAAGAAGCCACTGGAAGCAGTGGATCACTGTCCCCAGAGAGCTGGGCTAAAACAAAAGCTGGCAGAGGTAAATCACAGCCCTCAGAGAGCTAGGTTGAAGTGGCCACCAACAGCAGTGCATCAAAGTACATGGAGGGCTGGGTTGGAATGGCTGCTGGCAGTGGCAGGTTGCTGTCCCCAGAGCTGGGTTAAAATGATCATCAGCAATGGTTGATCATTGTCCCTGGAGTGCTGAGTTTAAGTGGTTACTGGCAGTGGCAGATTGTAGTCCCTGGAGTACTGGGTTGAAATAACCACTGGCAGCTGCAAACTGCAGTTTCCAGACAGGTAGGTTGAAGTGACCACTGGTTGTGGCAGATTGCTGTCCCCAGAAGGCTGGGTTGAAGTGGCCACTGGCAGTGATGGATCACAGTCCCTGGAGGGCAGGGCTTAAATGACCACCAGGAGTAGCACATCACAGTCCCTGGAGGGCTGGGATGAAATTACTACTAGTAGTAATAGAACACAGTCCCCGAAGGGTTGGGTTGAAATGACCACTGGCAATGGCAGATCACAGTCCATGGAGGACTGGGTTAAAGTGACTGCTGGCATCGATGTACTGCAGTCCCTGTAAGGCTGGGGAGCAAACACCCATTTTTGATGTCAATAAAGTTGCACTTTGGCATTTGAAAAATTAGTTTATGACTGGTGCATGCACCTTTGATCATTTTCTGTTTTATGTGAATGAGATTTTAATCCTATGGACAATGTTGCTCACCAGTATCATAATGTGCACTGTCACTTTTTTGCTTTAAAGAGACTGTCCAGTAGTGGTGGATCATGGTCCCTAGAGGGCTGGGTGTCAGTGACCACTTGCAGTGGTAGATCTGACTCCATAGAGGGCTGGGTTGAAGTGCTGTCCCCCTTTGTTAAAGTGACCACCAGCAGTGGCAGATTGCAGCCCCCTGAAGTCTTTGTTTCTGTGGGATGCTGACCACAGCTGACAATATCATTCACTAAAAACAACTCTTACACTTGCTGATGCTCATGCAGTAACAGAGGAGGCACGCACGTAATTCTCCTTCAAACAACATGAAGTCTTGCTATATTATGACAATTGCAGTATGACCGCAGGTTAGAACTGCTCCGGAGGTGAAATAGTTAACTTTCCATGCAGGCATGGAACTTAGAGCGCGAGCTCGGTTGAAAACTCTGTCTGTTGTGCTTCAAATGCAAACTGTCAGATTCTTTACTCCGCCTCACTGAACAGTCGTTCCGGAGATTTCTCCTTCTGCTCGGTTCATTTTGTCGGTTTAAAAGTATTATTTTTCGGTTTTTAGCCGAAATTAAACCGCAACCGGTCAGTTCAAGCTCTATCTGTGGTAATGTAAGTAATAGATAGGTTTTACATTTATTTTTTTCTGTATGGAACTCGTAATTCTTTATCGGTTCGGTTTGAACTGATCAGGTTGTATCCAAAATCTATTAGTCCTTTTTTAGAGTGCAGTTCCCGGTTCTTATCGGTTCTAAAAAAAATGGATTTCATTACGTTTTTTTCCACGACCCGTGACACGGTTGGGAACCGATAAGGGTGTCTTGCTTGGTGGATTGCCATAAACGGGCAAGTTGGTTAGGCTGGCATTATGTCTGAGAAACCCAAAAGAAAAACTGGACTCACTGGGTTTCAACACTGTAGTGTTTGTGGGGAAGCTTTTCAAGGCTGACCCACACACCACATGTGTCTATTGTCTGGGGTTTGACCACCTCAATTCAGACTGCCAGATTTGTCACAATTTCCTGCTGCCACCATAGATAAGAGAGTTGGTAGGCTCAGGGAAAGGGAGGCCATAAAGTCCGCTGACCCGGATGGCCAGCCCGGTTCGGTGCCAACTGAACCGGAGGGAGTGCCCTCTAACCAGGGCGATACTTCCTCGGGCAAATGAAGAGCTGGTTCTCAGGAGCCGGTTCCAGCAAAAAGGACTTGAAATTCAGCTAGTGTAGAGCCAAAAGTTCTCTCCCCAACTGCTGAGGAAATAGCTAAAGCAATTCAAATTGTCCAGTCTCTCTCTCTCTCCGGTTCCGACCGAACCGACACCTTCAGGTAAGCATTTGGTTCGGCCGGTTCCACCGGTTCAAGATTATGATTTTGAGGATTTTTATGAACTGAGGGAGGGGGAAGAGGAATATGAGGAGAGTGAATATGGTTTTGAAGATCTTGATGTGCCCATTGATCCGGACATCTCTCCAGATAGACCCCTAGGGGTTTCTTCTCCAAGGCTTTCTGAGTCCCTTTCTCATTTCATGTTTTATAAAAAAGTTGCTGAAACTCTCCAGCTCCCTGTTGAGGAAGCTGTTGATGACCAAGAGGAGCCAGACTATGTAGAAATGATGGATATTCCAGAGTCTAGGAGACTGTCTATTCCTCTGCATAAATCTTTTTGGAAACAGACAGTAAAAGTTTTAAAAACTCCTCACACTATACCTCCTGTGGATAAAAGGATGGACAAGAGGTATACCTTATCAGGCTCCGACACTGATTTCTCACTCAACAATGCAGCCATTTGGGGTAGTGCAGGCTGCAGCCTGTAACAAGGCTAATATTCCCCTAGCTTCACACCCCCCTGAGAAGGACTCCAGGAAGATTGATGCTATGGCAAAGAAACAGTACATGGCAGCATCTTTGGGACTCAGACAAGCAAATTATATGGCTTATGCTGCTAGGTACCAGAAATCCAGATGGGATACTGTGCTGGCCCTAGCAAAACAAGTCCCTGACCAGCTTGCCAGGGAGCTGGAACAGGTGGCTATGGATGGTATTGAGGCATCCAAGGTGCAATTTCATGCTGCAGTAGACTCTAATGATGTTTCATCAAGAGTCATGGCTACATCTGTGGCACTTCGCAGGATGACTTGGCTCAGATGTACTACCCTGTCTCAGGATACCCAGTCTAAGGCCATGGATTTTCCTGTTGTGGGGAAATACTCTATTTGGGGAGCGAACAGAGAATTACATGAAGAAAATGGATGAATATAGGACCACCTATAGGAGTGCACAGGCCAAGGAAAGGCAGGCCACTCCTCAAAAGCAGATTCCTAGAGGCAGGGGCAGGCCTTTTCATAGGCCTTTTTACCAAGCCCAAGCTTTCTCCTCCGCTTATACTCAGAGGGGGTTCTTTAGAGGGAGAGGCAGACGGGGTACAAGCAGGTCTGCTTCCACCCCTCAGCCCAAAGCCCCTGCCAAGCAGGCACCCCTGATGGGATTGCCAGGGCCGATTCTCCTCTACCTGTAGGGGACAGGCTGGCTTACTTTGTCCAGGACTGGAAGTCTTTAACATCAGATAAGTGGGTCCTGGAAGTAGTAAGCCAGGGACTGGTTCTCAGCTTCAAAAAATTTCCAAAGCTGAGAACCAGATCTTTTCCACCTGCAACTCCATCAGAGGCACTCGCCCTAGAGGCAGAGGTCTCTACCCTCCTGGCTCTCAGAGCTGTGGAAAGGGTTCCTCCCCTACACCAGGGCAAAGGTTTGTACTCCAGGTACTTCCTTACCCCAAAAAAGACAGGAGAATGGCGGCCCATCCTGGATCTCAGTTATTTAAACAAGCACCTTTTAAAGCCAAAGTTCAAAATGGTGACTCTGGGAATTATCCTACCCTCTCTAAGGCCAGGGGACTGGCTAGCTTCCCTGGACCTCAAGGATGCCTACTTCCATATTCCCATCAGAAGCTCCCATCGAAAGTACCTCAGGTTCAAGCTGCCCTCAGGCCACTACCAGTTCAGAGCAATGCCCTTCGGCCTCACTTCTGCCCCAAGGGTATTCACCAAATGCCTGGCTGTAGCAGTTGCCTACCTAAGAAGGCAAAAGATTGCCATCTTTCCTTACCTGGACAATTGGCTCTAGTAGGCCAGTCCCTAGACCAGGTCAATTTACACCTTCAGATAACGCAGCAACTGCTTACCCTGCTAGGGTTTCCTCTGAATCTCTCAAAGTCAGTTCTAGAGCTGGTCCAGCTTCTTACCTTCATGGGCGCAGAACTGAACACACAGGAAGCCAGGGCCTTCCTCCCCCTGGACAGGGCAAAGACCCTAGTCTCCCTGGCCTCCTCATTTACCCTGCAGGTCTGCCGGCCAGCAAGGCATTTTCTGCAGCTCCTAGGACACATGGCTGCTTCCACAGCAGTTGTGCAAGGAGCAAGATTTCAGATGAGGGACATCCAGTTCCATTTGACAGCTTTTTGGTCTCAAAGAAAGGATCCTCTTACCAAGCTGATCCCAGTAACTCGAACCCTGATCCAAGCCCTACAGTGGTGGCAGGATCGGAGCAACCTGAGACAAGGGGTTCCTTTTGTCACTCAGTCTCATTCTCTAATCCTTACTACAGATGCGTCCCTCTTGGGCTGGGGAGCTCACATGGGCGACCTCACCACCCAGGGTCTGTGGTCTCCCAGGAATCTCTGCTCCACATCAATCTGTTGGAGCTCAGAGCAGTTTTCTAGCAATTCAAGCTTTTTCCAAATCTGTTCAGAACAAGAGTATTCAGGTCAGAACAGACAACACCACTAAATGTGGTACATCAACAAGTAAAGGGGCACTTTCGGTCTCTGTTTGTGCAGAGCGATAATTGTGGTCTCTGGCTTTACTCCTGAACACCTCCCTTATGGCAGTTCACCTCCCAGGCAAGGACAATGTCCTGGCAGATGCTCTCAGCAGGATTTCCCAGGGCCACCACGAATGGTCACTGGATCCCCTGGTCTTGGGAGTAGTATTTGCCAGATGGGGCACCCCGCAGATAGATCTTTTTGCAGCCCCAGACAATCACCAACTTCCTCTTTTTTGTTGCAGGCCCCCAGGGTTGGGCTCACTCCCACTGGATGCCTTAGTCCTCAGTTGGGAGGGGAAGTTTCTCTATGCCTTCCCTCCCTTTCCTCTCCTGTTCAAAGTGCAAGTCAAAATCAGATCCCAATCATGCAAAGTCATTCTGATATCTCCGGATTGGGCCAGACAGCCCTGGTATCCACTCCTGCTGTCCTTAGCAGTCCATCCTCCCTGTCCTTCCCAGGAATCACAATCTGTTAACCTGTGCCCAGGAAGGGTCTGGTACCAATCTCAAATCTCTCAATCTCAAGGCTTGGTTCTTGAAGAGTTACAGTTTGCTGATTTACACCTTTCTCAAGGTGTAATGGATATATTGAAGGCCGCAAGGAAGCCTTCCACCAGGGCTACTTAACATTCCAAATGGAAAAGGTTTTCCATATGGTGCTCAGAAAACATATTTCCCCAGTCTCTGCTGATCTACCCACAGTCCTGGATTATATGGTCCACCTGAATTCTTTGAGCTGAGACCAGCTACCCTGAAGATGCACTTGGCAGCTGTGTCTGCTTTTATTTCAGCAGGTAAATCCTCTTCCTTTCAGCTCATCCTGTATTTTCCAAGTTTTTTTAAGGGGTTGTTTCACACCAACCCTCCATTCAGGGATCCTGCCCCTGCCTGGGATCTTAATGTCTGCATTGCTCAGCTTATGCAACCCCCCTTTGAGCCCTTGTCTTCAGCTGAGCTCAAGTACTTGACTTGGAAAACTGTGTTTTTGGTAGCCATCACCTCTGCCAGACGATAATTGAATTACAAGTGTTGTCAGTGGAGCAGGAGTTTATCTCTTTCCACAGAGATAAGGTGGTCCTTCGGACTAACAGAAAGTTCCTGCCTAAGGTGGTTTCAGATTTCCACCTTAATCAATCTATTTCACTTCCAGTGTACTTCACTGACCACTCCTCCTCTGGGGAGAGGATGCTGCACAGCCTAGATGTGAAGAGAGCCCTTAGTTACTACATAGAGCATACCAAGGGTCATAGGTTTGACTCCCTTCAACTGTTCCTCACCTATGGTGAAGTTGGTAAAGGGAAGCCAGCCACTAAAAGATCCATTGCCAGGTGGATTGTCTCTCGTATCCAATTCTGCTATGAGAAGTTGAGTAAAGTTCCCCCCTCAGGCCTGAGGGATCACTCTACCAGATGTACAGCTGCTTCTCTAGCTGCTGCCAGAGACATTCCTATTCTAGAAATATGTCAAGCAGCTACCTGGAAAACAGTTCACACTTTTACCAAGCATTATTCCCTGGACATCCAGGCTAGAAGTGATGCTCAGTTTGGCACAGCCATGCTTCAGAGCCTATTTCCTAGGTAGGTTCTGTCCCTCCTCCATGGGGGTACTGCTGTGTAGTCTGCAATTGTCATAATATAGCAAGAGTTCATGTTGTTTGAAGAAAAAATTACTCACCTTAGTAATGTTGTTTCTTCTAATGGAGTCTTGCTATATTATGACCTCCCTTCCTGCCTGCTCCTCTCAGAACCTCTGTTTTGGGGATGTGGGTGGGCAGTACAGGGTTGGCACTTTTTTTTTATGCCCACCTTGTTGTTTTTCACCTACCTTTTTGGGTGAATTGGTGTTGTGTTTTTGCATTTTTGGGTCTCCTGACTTGAGCCTTTGTTTTAGGCCAAAAATGAGTGTTTATGTTAGTAGCCAGTTGGCTAGTGTAGGTTTACAGCTTCCACACAGAACCTTAGTGAGTTTTAGTTCGTAAAGATCTGACAGTTTGTGTTTGAAGCACAACAGACAGAGTTTTCATCCGAGCTCGCGCTCTAAGTTCCATGCCTGCATGGAAAGTTAACTATTTCAGCTCCGGAGCAGTTCTAACCTGCGGTCATACTGCAATTGTCATAATATAGCAAGACTCCATTAGAAGAAACAACATTACTAAGGTGAGTAATTTTTTCATATCTGCCACATATCTGCCTCACAGGCACTTGGACATGACAGCCAATGAATCACATTTAACACTCAGACAAATGTTGGCCCAGTGGTGCTGAGGGTTGAGGCACTGGATTCCACACTCTGCCAGCGACCTGGGTTTGGTAGTGGATCCGGGCCACTGGGGGTCGGCAGGGGAGGGAAGGGATTGAGCATCCAGAGGACTGTTCTCTCTTCCTGGGGAGGAATCCCGGGCTAGCATCTCTCCTGAGCAGCTCCTATTGGTGGCCGTGGGCAGTGCCAGAGCGAGCAGTGCAGACAGATGTGGGGGAGGAGAGGCGGTGGACATCAGCACCTTGGACATCAGTGCACACCCAGACTCCATGGGGGTATCCATGTGGAAAAATCCCCAATCAACCAGGAAGGCAAAGAGGGCTCCAGGGACCAAAGCCTACATCCCCAGTGCTGAACCATCTCTCCTCCGGGACCCGTGGGGCCTACCAGGACCAACCCTCTAATGTCAGACAGGTTGCCAGGTAGGTGGGGTGGGCCCTGCCCTGGGGGATGGCATGGGGGCCCTCCCCTTGGGGATGACATGGGGGGCTGGAAGGTCCTGGGTTGGGGTTACCCGAGAGAGAGAGAGAGAGAGAGAGAGAGAGAGTGGTATCATATTGGGAGTAGAGGTAGAGGTAGAGGTGGAGAGAGCACCTCAGAGAGATGCCCTGGTTGACTGAAGCAACAAAAAGAGTTAAAAAAAAAACTCAGACAAATGTTGTCAAGTGGTGGCATGCATGAACCTGCCAAGCAATAGACTACAGCTCCTGGACAAAAGGTCATATAGGGGTATTCAAATGAGCGCAGACCCCCCTTCCCCACAGTACCATTGGCAGGAAAATGGAAGTGACGGTCTTCTCCAACCCTCACAGGCCATCAAATTCAAACAGTTTTTTGCAAGATCCAGGATGCTCATCTTCTGAAGGGCCATCAAATTCAACCTGTCTTTTGCAAGACCCAAGATGCTCATATTCTGGGGAAGCTATATTCTTCTAGTCTTGGGTCATCCAACCAGCAATTCAAAACATTATAAGGAAAAATGGATGAACACCACAATCAAACCCACTATCGAATTCCTTCTTTATTTTATTATTCCGCACCATATAATAGGCAGTGTTTTGTGGTCATCGCCATCACCATCGCTTCATCAGCCCACTATGTTTCTTATCTGTTCAAATATTTACAAAAAGAAAAAATTACTCGCCTTAGTAATGTTGTTTCTTCTAATGGAGTCTTGCTGTATTCTGACTATTGCAGTTAGGTCCTGCCTTTCAACTGCCCCGGAGAACAAAGAGTTAACTTTCCATGGCCAGCATGGAATGTTCAGCGCAAGCTCGATTGAAGCCTCTGTCTGCTGTTGTTTAAACTCCAACCATCAGATTTTGCGAGCAATACTCACTAGAAGTTCTGTGTGGAAACTGTAAAACTCACACTAGCCAACTGACAACTAAATTTATTAAAAAGGGTTTTCTTGTTTTCAAAGCAAAGACTCAAGTCAGGAAACCCAAAAAACAAAACACAACACACACCCAAAGTAAAGGAGGGTGAAAAAGAGGGGCACCCCTAGGGTGCCAACACTGCTCCTGCCCACCCACATCCCAAAAACCAGGTTCTGAGAGGGGAGGTGGGGGGGGGTCAGAATACAGCAAGACTCCATTAGAAGAAACATTACTAAAGTGAGTAATTTTTTCTTCAAACAACATGAAGTCTTGCTGTATTCTGACTATTGCAGACTACCAAGCAGTACCTCCATGGAGGAGGAACAGAACCTACTTTGGGAATAGGCTCTGAAGTACTGCTGTGCCAAACTGAGCATCACTCCTAGCCTGGATATCCAGAGAGTAATGCTTGGTGAATGTATGGACTGTTTTCCAGGTGGCTGCTTGACAAATTTCTAGGATAGGAATATCCCTGGCAGCAGCAGCTAGGGAAGCAGCTATACCTCTAGTAGAGTGAGCCCTCAGGCCTGAGGGTGGGGTTCTACCCAGTTTTTCATAGCATAATTGTTTACAAGAGACAATCCACCTGGCAATAGATCTCTTAGTGGCAGGTTTGCCCTTACCGACCTCTCCATATGTGAGGAACAACTGGAGGGACTCAAACCTGTGACCCTTGGTGTGCTCTATGTAGTAGCTGAGGCCCTTTTAACATCCAGCTGTGCAGCCTCCTCTCGCCAGAGGAGGAATGGTCAGTGAAGAAAAGAGGGAGAGACATAGACTGATTAAGGTGGAAATCTGAAACCACCTTAGGCAAAAATGTCCTGTTAGTTCTTAGGACCACTTTATCTCTGTGGAAAGAGATGAAATCAGGCTCCACTGACAGGGCTTGCAATTCACTGATACGCCTGGCAGAGGTAATGGCTACCAAAAACACAGTTTTCCAAGTCAAGTAGTTAAGCTCTGCAGAGGACAAAGGCTCAAAGGGAGGTTGCATAAACTGAGCAATGCAAACATTAAGGTCTCAAGCAGGAGTAGGGTCCCTAAAGGGGGGATTGGTGTGCAGCAATCCCTTGAAGAACTTACAAAACACAGGATTAGCTGACAGAGGAGAGAGCTTGCCTACTGACAGGAAGGCAAAAACAGCTGCCAAATGCACTTTAAGTGTAGCTGCCATAAGTCCTAGGCCATTGAGATGGACCATATAGTTCAGAACCGTAGGCAACCCAGCAGATTCTGGAGAAATATTCTTATTAGAACACCAAATAGTGAACCTTTTCCATTTGGAATTGTAAGTCTTTCTAGTGGAAGGCTTTCAAGAAGCCTTAAGGATATCCAGAACCCCTTGGAAAAGATGCAGATCAGCAAACTCTAACTCTTCAAGAGCCACACCTTGAGATTGAGAGACCTGAGGTTCGGGTACCAAATCCTCCCCTGAGAGGATGTCAATAGGTTGTAATTCCTGGGAAGAGACAGGGGAAGATGAACTGCTAAGGACAGCAACAGGGGGTACCAGGGCTGTCTGGCCCAGTCTGGAGCAATCAGAATCACTTTGCATGGCTGTGACCTTATCTTGACTAACACATTGAACAGGAGAGGGAAGAGGGGAAAAGGATACAGAAATTTCCCTTCCCAATTCAGGATCAGGGCATCTGGGGGGACTGAGCCTAAGAGTGGGGGTCTACAACAAAAGAGAGGAAGTTGGTGATTGTCTGGGGCTGCAAAAAGATCTATCTGTGGAGTGCCCCATCTCGAGAAAATCACTTTCAAAACTAGGGGATCTAGGGTCCATTCGTGATGGCCCTAGGATATCCTGCTGAGAGCATCTGCTAGGATATTGTCCTTCCCTGGGAGGTGAACTGCTATCAGAGAGGTTTGCAGGGAATAGGCCAGGGACCACAACTTCATTGCCTCTGTGCACATGGCCGTAGACCGAGTGCCTCCTTGCTTGTTGATATCTGTTCTGATCCAGACCACCTTGTTCTGTACAGATTTGGAAAAGGCTTGCAGTGCCAGAAACACTGATCTGAGTTCCAAGAGATTGATGTGAAGCAGAGATTCTTGAGGTGACCACAACCCTTGGCTGGTAAGATCCCCCAGGTGGGCTTCCCAGCCCAGCAGGGAGGCATCTGTGGTGAGTATCACTGAATGAGACTGAGTGACAAAAGGAACTCCTTGTCTCAAATTGTCCTGATCCTGCCACCATTGCAAAGCCTGGATCAGGGTTCGAGTCACTGGGGCTAGTTTGGTAAGGGAATCCTTTCTTTGGGACCAGAAGGCTCTTAAGTGGAACTGAATGTCCCTCAACTGGAATCTTGCTCCCTGGACCACTGCTGAGGAAGCAGCCATATGGCCCAGAAGCTGAAGGAAATGCCTTGCTGGTTGAGACACCTGTAAGGCGAATGAAAAGGCCAGTTCCATAAGGGTCCTTGCCATGTCCAGGGGAAGGAAGGCTCTTGCCCTTACTGTATCCAGCTCCGCCCCTATGAAGGTGAGAAGCTGTACTGGCTCAAGAACTGATTTTGGAAGGTTGAGGAAGAATCCTAAGGAAGTGAGCACTTGCTGAGTTATTTGCAGATGTGACTTGACTTGGTCTGGAGACTGACCCACTATGAGCCAGTCGTCCAAATATGGAAAGATGGAAATCTGTTTTCTCCTTAGGAAAGCAACCACTACTGCCAGGCACTCTGTGAACACCCTTGGGGCTGATGTTAGGCCAAAGGGCATTGCTCTGAATTGATAGTGGCCTGAGGGCAACTCGAACCTGAGGTACTTTCTGTGGGAGCACCTGATGGGAATGTGAAAGTAGGCATCTTTGAGGTCCAGGGGAGGCTAGCCAGTCCCCTCGCCTTAGAGAGGGCAGAATTATTCCCAGAGTCACCATTTTGAACTTTGGTTTTAAAAGGTGCTTGTTCAGATACCTTAGATCCAGGATGGGCCAGCATTCTCCTGTTTTTTGGGGGGTTAGGAAGTACCTGGAGTACAATCCTTTGCCCTGGTGTAGGGGAGAAACCCTTTCTATGGCTCTGAGAGCCAGGAGGGAAGAAACCTCTGCCTCTAGGGCAAGGGTCTCTGAAGAATTTGCATGTGGAAAGGATCTGGTTCTCATCTTGGGAAATTTTTTTGAAGCTGAGAACCAGTCCCTGGCTTACTACTTCCAGGACCCACTTGTCTGATGTTAAAGACTTCCAGTCCTGGACAAAGTAAGCCAGCCTGCCCCCTATAGGTAGAGGAGAATCGGCCCGGGCAGACCCATCAGGGTGTCTGCTTGGCAGGGGCTTTAGGCTGAGGGGTGGAAGCAGACCTGCTCATTCCCCATCTGCCTCTCCCTCTGAAGAACTCCCTCTGAGCATAGGAAGAAAAGGAGGCCTGGGCCCGGTTAAAAGGCCTTTGAAAGGGCCTGCCCCTGCCCTGCTGCCTTTGAGGAGTGTCTTGCCTTTCTTTGGCCTGAGCACTCCTGTAAGTGGTCCTGTACTCGTCTATCTTTTTCATGTAGTTCTCTATCTGCTCCTCAAACAGAGAATTACCAATGACAGGGAAATCCATGGCCTTAGTCTGCATATCCTGTGATAGGCTAGTACATCTGAGCCAAGCCCTCCTCCAAAGGGCCACAGATGTAGCCATGACTCTAGATGAAACATCATTGGAGTCCACGGCAGCATGAAATTGCACCTTGGATGCCTCAATCCCATCCGCAGCCACATGCTCCAGCTCCTTGGCAAGCTGGTCAGGGGCCTGTTTAGCCAGAGCAGTGTCCCATCTGGACTTCTGGTATCTAGCTGTGTAGGCAATATAGTTAGCCTGCCTGAGTCCCAAAGATGCTGCCATGTACTGCTTCTTTGCATGGCATCAATCCTTCTGGAGTCCTTATCTGGGGGGTGTGATGCCAAGGGAATATTTGCCTTATCACAGGCAGCAGCCTGCACATCCCCAACATGGTTGCATTGCTGAGAAAGGAACTCTGTGTCCGAGCCTGAAAGGGTGTACCTCTTGTCCATTCATCTGTCCACAGGAGGTATGGAGTTAGGAGTCTTTAGAATTTAAATTATCTGTTTCCCAAAAGATTTATGGAGGGGAATAGACAGTCTCCTGAACTCTGGAATGTCTATCATAGAAACATAGAAACATAGACTTTGACGGCAGATAAGGACCACTTGGCCCACCCAGTCTGCCCATTTCCCTACCTACTGGATAAGTTGCAGATTCTAGTTAACCAACAGCCTGTTTCCTGCAACCTCCCACTATAATTGCTTTTTGTCTGTCCCATGCATGTTTGAATTCCCCCACTGTTTTAGACCCAACGACCTCCTCAGGAAGGCTGTTCCATGTATCCACCACTCTCTCTGTGAAAAAGAATTTCCTCACATTACCCCTGAGCCGTCCCCCCTCTATCTTTAAACTGTGCCCCCTTGTTCTTACACATCTCTTTTTCTGAAAGATGCTACCCTCCTGGACTTTGTTGATTCCCTTGAGGTACTTGAACGTTTCAATCATGTCCCCCCGTCCCTCCTTTCATCAAGGGTATACATATTAAGCTCTCTCAGTCTCTCCTCATATGGTTTCTGATGTAGACCCTGCACCATTTTAGTTGCCCTCCTCTGGACTGCTTCCATCCTGTCTATGTCCTTGCATAGATGAGGTCTCCAAAACTGCACACAGTACTCCAGATGGGGTCTCACCAACTGTCTGTACAGAGGGATAACCACTTCCCTTTTTCTACTTGTGATGCCCCTTCCTATGCATCCCAGTATCCCCCTGGCTCTCCTTACTGACTTTTCACATTGCTTACCCACCCTTAGGTCATCTGATATGACTACCCCCAGGTTCCTTTCCATTTTTGTTGTTGTTAGTATCTCCCCTGCTAATGTGTACTCTTCTCCTGGGTTTTTGTTTCCCAGGTGCATTACTTTGCACTTCTTTGCATTGAATCTGAGTTGCCATATGGCTGACCATTCCTCCAACCTTGCCAAGTCCCTTCTCATCTTTTCTACCCCCTCTTGTGTATCAACTCTGTTACAGATCTTTGTGTCATCTGCAAAGAGGCATACCTTTCCCTCCAGACCCTCTGCAATGTCACTTATAAAGATGTTAAAGAGGGCCAAAACTCTACTCCTGCCTTAACCTGCAAACTGCTACTAAATAACACAGAAATTACGGACAAACAAGAAATCCTAAATACCTTCAATGACCACTTCACCACAGCTGGACTAGCATTTGACTCTTTACCTGCAAATCTCCTGAGATCTTCCTTGAACCTTCAATCCACCGTGGGTCAAAAGGCTACATCAACCTTCTCCTTCAACCCAATATCCTTGAAAGAAGTGGAAGATCTCCTCTCAATTTAGATACTTCAAAAAGTGCAGGTACAGACTCCTGGACCCCTACTTCCTCAAGATTGCATCTCAAGTCTTATCTGCCCCTCACTCATCTCTTCAATCTTTCCCTCACCACTGGATCCATTCTCTCCACTTGGAAAACAGCTCAAGTAGTTCCTTTACTCAAATCTGGTGATCCCATGGACCTCAATAATTACAGGCCCATTTCCATCCTATCAGTTCTATCCAAGATGCTCGAAAAGTTAGTAAACTCACAATTAAGGGACTACCTGGATAACAATAACCTCCTAAATACAGCACAATCAGGATTTAGATCAAGGCATAGCACCATTTCGGCCCTAGCCAAAGTAACCAATGACTGGCAGATTGCTATGGATAAGAAGAACAGTACCTGTGCTGTGTTCCTGGATTTGAGCAAAGCATTTGACACAGTGGATCATGAATCATTAATCACCTCCTTGGCTCACTAGGGTTGGATTCCCTTCACTCAATTGGTTCAAGTGCTATCTATCAGATAGGTCACAACTGGTAAAAGATGGAAACTACCTATCCACCTTAAAACCACTGTTAAGAGGTGTACAAGGGCTCTATTCTTGGCCCCATCCTCTTTGCCATCTATATTAATAATATTGATGCTAACCTCACTCAATCCAACATCCATCTGTTTGCTGATGATACTGTATTATATGTTAGCAATCCTTCATTATCTAAAGCCTGTGAACTGCTACAATCTGAATTTTCCATCCTACAATACAACCTACTGGATAAAAACTACTTCTAAATGCAAAAAACAAAAGCTATGTTCTTTACCTCAAAGAGTTGCTCTGCCACTCTCCCCACCATCCACCAACTCTACAACTAACCACCTTACTTGGAGAGAAGCTGGAATTGTTGATAACTTCAAATACCTTGGAATCTGGATTGATAACAAGCTTGACTATTCTGTCCATATTGAGGAGCTACTAAAGAAACTGAGACAAAGGCTTGGTTTATTTTTAGAATAAACACTACCTCAACAGAGACTCCAAAAAAGATTAATCCAGGCTTCATTCCTATCCCTCATTGACTATGCTGACTTTCTGTACGGACATTGTTCCTCCCTCTTAAATAAACTGGACACCCTATACCACAGGTCCATCAGATTCATTACTGACCTTCCTTCAGCACCCATCATTGCTCTCTTTTATAAGGCAGTTAACTGGACATCATTACAACACAGAAGAAATAGGAATGCTGCAATTTGGATATTCAAAGCCTTATCAGGCAAGCTACCTACCTATATCTCAGACTGTTTTACTCAAATTACTTCTAGGCCATACAACCTAAGGATCAGCAAAACTATCATTCTTAAGGTCCCCAATGTCTGCACCCAGTTTGGGAGGGCTGCTATCAGCTACTCACTAGCAATTGTTTGGAATTCACTCCAAAAACCATGAGCTAAATAACCTCCACCCTTAATATCCTTCAAAGATTATTCACCACCCTATTCCCAGAACTCTGCAACTGCTTCCACAAGGCCTAAACCCCGGCCCTACCTACCCCCTTTTTTTTTTTCATGTTCCTATATGCTGATAAAACTCCTGCTTCCAGTCCCAAGATTCACCCTCAAAATGCCTGCTAGGTCCTATAATCTACATATTACTCCTGATGTGCCCATTGCCTTCTGTCTCACAGATTGAAAGTTTAATGTGCCGTGTACATATGTATATTATTATATATTAGCACTTATGTCATTGTATTACTGTTTATGTTACCCCTGTCATTGTATTACTGTTTATGCTACCCTTGTCAATGTAATAACACTTGCACTTCTTGACCACTCAGGTCCATCTTGTAAATGAGCTATGCTCAATGATGTTCTCCTGATTAAATAAAGATTTTGATTGATTGATTGATTGAAAGAGGATTGGACCCAGTACTGAGCCTTGAGGTACTTCACTAATAACCCCCCTTTCTTCAGAATGTGTTCCATTCACTATTACCTTCTGTGTCCTGTTGTGCAGCCAGTTTGCTACCCAGGCTACCACCCTGGGACCCACTCCCAGGCTGGCTAACTTGATTATTAATCTTTGTGTGGGACTGTGTCAAATGCCTTGCTAAAGTCTAGGTAGGCCATATCCACAGCCCCTCCCTGGTCTATTACTTTGGTCACCCAGTCAAAGAAATCAATTAGATTCGTCTGACATGACCTTCCTGCTTCTAAATCCATGCTGCTTTGGGTCCTGTGCCCCGCTGGCCTCTAGGTACTCAACAATTCTTTCTTTCAGAAGTGATTCCATCATTTTCCCTACCACTGAGGTCAAACTTACAGGTCTGTAGTTTCCTGCTTCTGCCTTGCTTCCACGTTTGTAAAGGGGAATCACATCTGCCCTCTTCCAGTCCTCAGGTACCACCCCATCCTGCCATGATTTGTTAAAAAGTGTGGTCAGTGGTGTCACTAGGTCCCCCCTTAGGTCTTTTAGGATTCTGGGGTGAATCCCATCAGGCCCCATTGCCTTGTCCACCTTGAGTTTTAGGAGTTCTTTCAGTACTCTTTCTTCTGTGAATGGACTGGTGTCAACACCCCTACCCAGAGTGCTTCTATTGTCTGGTTTAGGTAACTGCTCCTCATCTTCTTTGGTGAATACTGAGCAAAAGTATTCATTCAGTATCTCTGCCTTTTCACTGTCTCCCTCTGCCAACCTCCCCTCTCCTTTATTAATCTTCACTATCCCTCTCTTAACCTTTCTATGCTCCCTAATGTACCTATAAAAGGTTGTATCCCCCTTTTTGACCGAGTTGGCTATTTTTTCCTCGGTTTGTGCCTTTGCTATTCTGACCACTTTTCCTACTTCTTTCTGCTTTAATTGATACAGTTCTCTGTCGTGCTCCTTCTGTGATTCCTTATACTTTTTGAATGCAGCCTTTTTCTCCTTAACCTTCCCTGCCACCTCTTTTGAGAACCATAGTGGTTTTTTTACTCCGCTTTGTTTTCTTTATTTGTTTTACACATAGACTTGTTGCCTCTATGATGGCAGTTTTGATTTTTCTCCATTGTTCTTCCACCCCTCCTATTTGGCCATTTGCTAGTGCATTCTTCAGGTGTTCACCCATTTTGCCAAAGTCAGCTCTTCTTAAGTCCAGTATCCTTGTTTTTGTATGGCTTATCTCCATAGTTGTGCTCATTGTGAAGCACACTGTGCAGTGGTCGCTTGTTCCCAGATGTCTACTGACTTCTAAATTTGTGATCCTCTCTCCATTTGAGAGTACTAGGTCTAGTATTGCTCCCTCCCAAGTGGGTTCCAGCACTAGCTGTCTAAGGTCTGCCCCCTGCAGGGCATCGAGAATGACCCTGCTCTTGGATGTGGCTGCAGTACATGTCCTCCAGTTAACATCTGGCATATTCAGGTCCCCCATCAACAGTATCTCCCCTTTTTCAACCATTTTGAGAATGTCCTCTATCATTCTCTTGTCCATTTCCTCCCCTTGAGATGGGGGTCTGTATACAACCCCTGTGCGGATTGTGATGCCATTCCCCATCTCCAAGGTGACCCAAAGTGCCTCTTGTCCTCCCCCCTTTACTTTTTAGTTCTGTAGCTTTGATCCCTTCCCTTATGTATAGAGCTACTCCACCTCCTCTTTTGCCTTCCCTGTCCCTTCTGTAGATTGTGTACCCTGGTATGTTGACATCCCAGTCATGGTTCTCAGTGTACCATGTTTCTGTGACTGCCACAATATCCAATTGTTCATCTTCCATCAAAGCTACTAGCTCAGAAAGCTTGTTTCCCAGACTATGGGCATTGGTAGTCATTGCCCTCCATTTAATGTTGGCTTTATACTTTTTTCCCCCATCCCTGCTCTTATTGCTCTTATCTATTTTACCATTTACCCCCGTCCTGCCCTGTGTTGAGCTCTGTACCTCAGTGTTTACCCTACTACCTGCCATGTTTTGTGGGGGGAGGCTTGACTTTTCTTGCCTTTTATCAGTACCTCCCCCCTTTTCTAGTTTAAAAGCTTGCCAAGGAAACATTTAAACCTGTCACCTAGGAGCTTGGTCCCCTTTGTGGACAAATGCAGACCGTCATACCAGTATAGACCTTTATCTCTCCAGGTGAACCCCCAGTCCCCAATGAAGCCAAAGGCCTGTGCTCTGCACCAGTTTTGCAACCATTCATTAAACTGCACGGTGTGTAGTACCCTAGCCTCACTCCTGCCATGGACTGGTAGCACCTCTGAGAAGGTTACTGTGCTTGCTACCTGTCTGAGGCCCCTCTCCAACTCCACAGATTCATTCTGCACTGCACTGGTCCCATGCCATGCTAGGTCATTTGTCCCAAGGTGGACAATGATATCTAGTTTACTCTCCTGTGATGCTGCTTCTGCAATTGTGAGGATTCGCTTCTTGTCCCTCCAAGCCATGGCACCAGGCAGGCAGGCAGCTTACTTCCTTCTCTCCCTTCCCCAGTTCTACCCCCCCTAACAATTGAGTCCCCTATCAGTAGCTGTTTCCTTCCCCTGTGGTGTCCCTTGCCACCCTTTTGTGAGTCTCCCTTGTGGATGTCCTCAGCATTCTTCTGGGTCTCCACTGAGGGTGCCATCATAGAGGAACCTTTGTCTGCCAGAATGGCATATGATTTGTGTAGAGGTACAACTGGGGGGCTTCGTCTCTGGTCCACCACCTGCACCCTCCCAGAACCGACTGTGGTCCAACTGCTCTTCATACTCCGAAACCTCTGACTCAGTGGTTGTGGCAGTGGTGCTCTTTGGGAGAGGGAGGCCTCCTTAGTCCTTGCTAGTTCAGCCTGGAGGTGGGCAACCTCCTCTCTCAGGGCTGACAGTTGCTTACAAATAGGACAGCAACGCAGTTTCCAGAATGTCTCCCGGAAAACTGCTACCCCACAGCCAGTGCATTGCACCACTCCCCATATGTCCCGCTCCCTTATTATATACAATATGTAATTATATATGTATTACTACTTGTTTTGTGTAGCTGCTCTTTATGTCCGTTGCAGGGTTATAAGGAATATGACAGTTCTGCCCCAAGAACTGTTGAGGAAGTGATGTCAGAACTGTGTCTATAAAGGAAATGCCATGCCTGGTGGGGTGGGGGAGGAAGGGTGGGTGGGTAATGCACAGCCACTGGTGACTGTTAGAAACAATCAAATACACAACTGCTCCACCACCCTGGTAAGTACTGTCATTTCAACAAAATCTGGCTCCTCCTGATCCTCTACTACTTCTTCCATTGGAAGCTGGAAGTTTTCAGCCACATTTTTGTAAAACATAAAGTGGGAAGGGGACTCAGAAAGCCTAGGAGGAGAAACACCTGAAGGTCTGTCTGGGAAGAATGTCCGGGTCAATAGGCATATCCAGACTTTCATAATCACCATCATCATCTTCATACTCTTCCCCCCTCCTCCTCCGGTTCATAAAATTCTTCTGAAGTGTAATCCAGAACTGGGGGAACCAACCGAACCGAGCCCCTGCCAGATGGTGCTGGTTCGGCCGGAACCGATGTTAGCGATTGCACTATCCTTATCGCTTTGGCTAGCTCATCAGCGGTCAGAGAATGAATTTGTGTATCCGAACCAGATGATGTTTCTCTTCTCTTCCTTTTAACCGGAACCGACTCCTCAGAATCAGCTCTCCTTTTGCCCGAAGAAGTTTCACCCTGGTCAGAGGGCACTCCTTCTGGTTCAGTCGGAACCGAACCGAGCTGGCCATCTGGGTCAGTGGACTTCTCGGCCTCCCTTTCCCTCAGTCTACCTACTCTCTTATCCAGGGTAGCTCTGGGAAAACTCTTACAAATTGTGGCAGTCTGAATCAGGGTGGTCAAACCCCAGACAATAAACACAGGTGGTGTGGGATCAGCCTTAGTAAAGGCTTCCCCCACACACCCCACCTGCAGCGTTGAAACCCAGTGGGCCCATTTTTTCTTGGGTTTCTCAGACATGGCCAATCCTATCCAAAACTCACCCTTTTTCAGCAATCCACCAGGCAAGACTCTCTATCGGTTCCTGACCGTATTGTGGTCTTGGAAAAACGATTAAATCCATTTTTTAGAACCGTCTGGACCGTTACCACACTCTAAGTAAATTCACAAACTTTTTAAGACTAAACTGATTGGTTCAAACCAAACTGATCTGAAATTTACAAGTTCCACACAGAAACTAAATGTAAAACCTATCTAGTACTCACGGTACCACAGACAGAGACTTAAACCGACAGATTCACTAGCAGAAATTCAGTAGAAATCGAGCGAAAAACTACACCTTAACTGACTTTTTTGAACTGAGCAAAGGAGAAATCTCCGGAGCGACTGTTCAGTGAGGCGGAGTAAAGAATCTGATGGTTGGAGTTTAAACAACAGCAGACAGGGGCTTCAACCGAGCTCGCCCTGAACATTCCATGCTGGACATGGAAAGTTAACTCTTTGTTCTCCAGGGCAGTTGAAAGGCAGGACCTAACTGCAATAGTCAGAATACAGCAAGACTTCATGTTGTTTCAAATAATTCTTTCTAATTACATAGTATTACACCCTGCTGCCACCACTCCCACAATCTTGGTGCTACTGCACCATCACAACCATGTTTCCAAAATATAACATAACAAATATCTTTTACTCTTATACTATATTCCCTCAAAATATACTGAGCAGTGAGCGTCAACTTATTTCTAAATATCACAGTTATACTTGTAAATATTATTACCCTCACTTCGCATTAAGATTCATAGGGCTCAAGTATACATATTTTGCTACTATCTCCGCTAAAGTCTAAATATATCAAAAATTCATAAGCACAAAAATATATTTAAGTCCTGCATTTTGCATTTGTAGCAATTTTTTTTTATAATAAGCATATATCCAGAGTATTTGTAAAGCATTTTCATTCCCATATTTTCACCTAATGATACTAATTGCTTAAGCAAAGCTTTTTTCTCATTCTTATTGCTCAACATTCCAATTGTCATGTAGAAAAAAAGAAATAACTGTGTAAGCTCTCATATACACGTAAGTTTAAATATTCATCCTTTATTTGTTATACGATAATTATTTGTTTAATAAAAATAAACTGGAGTGTAGCAGTGCCTTGCAAGGTAATGCACTTTACCCTGCTGGTTGACTCTGTCCCATTAATACTTACTGCTTAGCCAGAGTTATTTCAACCCTCATAAAGTTCTAAGATACAAAATAACATGTATATTTATACAGTATTTTTAAAGCTGAAATAATAAAGAAGATCGGGTAAATATTCCCGTAACGCTTACTCTAGAGTAGCAGGGAATTTGTAGTGCCTGGTAGCTGGCTCTAACAGCATCTAGGAGTGGCTGGCATTGTGCACAAGAGCAGTTTATTGCATTGTGCAAGGGAGATGCGGACATCATGAGGGATGTCACTTTATGGCTCTGCCTATCATAGATGTCATAGCAGCCTGTCAACTTCAGGCCACTGGAAGAGACTCCATGGAAAAAATGATAAAGGCAGATCTTCTTGCTCCTTAGAAACAACTCGCACATTATAGCGGTTCGTCCCCTCCCAAGGTCAAAGTCCAATAAACTCAATGAGATTCTGAGTGATTTCCTCTACTATCAAAGATGACAGAAATAAAATATTTAATTGTTCATGGTTTCTCATGTGTTACTTAAATGTAATATCTGTTCAGAGGTCTTATTTGTAGGTATCTGCAACAAGCTACATCTTGGGTCCCTACAAATTCCCTATTTAAATATGGTTTCTGGACATCTGTAAAAAGCTGTTTCTTGAGTCCCTGCATAGTCCCTGTTTTAGAACAGGTCCTGGATATCTGTAATAAGCTATCTCTCAGGTCCCTACAAATTCCCTATTTAAATACTGTTTCTGGAAATGTGTAATAAGCTGCTTCTCAGGTTGTTGCTTATCTCTTGTTTAAGCACTGGTCCTAGAAATCTGAAACAAACTGCTTCTTGGGTCCCTGCATAGACCCTGTTTAAGTACTGGTCCTGGAAGTGTGTAATAAGTTGTCTGTTGGATCCCTTCATGTTCCCTATTTGCATACTGCTTCTGGAAATATGTAATAAGCTACCTCTCAGATCCTTGCATATTCCCTATTTAAGTGCAGCTTTTGGAAATTTGTAATAAGCTACCTCTTGTGTCACTGTGTATTCCCTATTTAAGTACTGCTTCTGGAAATCTGTAATAAACTGCCTTGCAGAACCCTGCATATTCCCTATTTAAGTTCTATGTTTGGAAATCTGTAATAAACTGGCTTTCCGCTCCCTGCATACTCTCATTTTATATACTGTTTCTGGAATTCTGTAATAAGGTGCCCATTAGGTCCTTGTATATTCCCTTTTTATGTTTCCTTGCACGTGTACAAGAAACATTTTGCTTTGCTTCAGAGAACAGCATTTCTGAGGTGTGTCATGGACTGGTCCAATGCAGAACAATCTGCATTGGGCTCATCCCTGACAGACCAATGACCACGCAGGCAGAGTATGATGGTGGTCACAGTTTCATGGGCATAAACTTGTGTACTTCAAAGGACTGAAGTAATCCAATGAGAGAGGTTTCAGTGCTTTCAGCACTTAAAGCCAGCCGGCAAGCAGATAGCTCTGTCCCCTGTTCCCTGACGCTACCGTCCTACAAGCTGAACCCCACCCCCACTTTCTTTGGAATAAGCATCTGGTTTTAATTTGTGGTCAAGATGGCTGGAGTGTGACAGCAGGACAGCATGGTGCAGGGAGAGAAGGTGATAGACAGTGAACAAGCAGTGCAGTGGTGGCTCTGCGGGATGTGTCACTCTCACAAGGCGACATCATGCTGTGTGGCACACTAATGGGGGAAGAGAGAGAGAGAGTGAAAGAGATTTCTGCTGTGGCTTTCTCTCCAGTGTCTCCTGTGGCTTGTGCCCAGCATTGTCCTCTGTCACTGTCCTGCGGTGCTTGTTCCTCTAAAGCAGTGACAGAGAGAGGGCACCTGCAGGCAAGCAGCCAGCAAGAGAGTGACAGGTAGAGAAACAGTCACACAGAGAAACAGAGTAAGGCATCACACATCGTTTCTTGCAGCATTTCTGCTACAGTTGTATGTGAAAGCTGTTCTTCATGTGTGGCTCTGTCACAGAGAGGAATTCAGTAGCTGCAGGGAATCCTGTACGAGTGGTGATCATGACCACAAGCTTACAGCCAGAGACCTCACCCCCTGAAGATACACAGTGTTCCCTGTGGCTTTCTCTCAAGTTTCTCCCATGGCTAGTGCCCAATACAGTCCTGACATTCTCTACGCTCTTACATCATCCTTACATCAGCTTCAGTCAGATCTGTTTGTTGCCAGATCTCGACCCTCCCCCTCAACTTCCTTCTTCTGCTTATTATTACCTATGTTAGCCATCAGTCATGGGTATCCCCAAGCTGAATTTGCAAAGAGGAGAAGAATGGAAAAGTAAAATGGGGACAGCCTGTTAATCCATGTGATCGGGGGGGGGGTACAGGAGCTTGGCAGGCTGATTTGATTATTATTGTCCTCCTTTAATTTTGTACAGCATATGAGTAGGAGGCTTTCCATGTTTAACGCATATCCCCTTGCTGCTTACTATGCCCCCTTTCCTGCCTCCAAGATGTGCCGATGCTTCAGATATGATAGTCCCCCACCAAATGCCGCCCCCCCCCCACCTTCAAGACTGAACCATAGACTACCGGACCAGGATTGAGAACCTTAGCTGGTTGCCTGTGCCAGCAGGCAGCATGTTTCACTGGTGAGTGAAAACAGTGGGTCCACTTTTTTTGTTTCCTAGATTTCATTTCTCACCCAGGATAGTCCAGCTGAACCATAACATCCCATTTTCAATGGGTCCTACTTTCACCAATTTATTTTGGTTACCAGCAGGATGGAATGATTACATGACCCTAGTGGTGTCTGAACCTGGGAACTCATGGTTCTCAAGTGAGCACACTGCTTCTCCTGTAAAACCCTGCCCACCATGTACTCTTACTTTTTAGCCTTTCCTGGATGGAACTTTTGACTTGTCTCTTAAATTAGACAGAAACTACCACTTGCACCATGTGTAACACTTTTCCTAATTAGAAAGTGGCAATTTAAAGTACTGGGCATTATAAGTATATTATTAGGAAGGTTTCTGTGAAAACACATTCATTTTTCCATATTTTTATCATGACCAGAAACAGGTTCAGCAATATGTGGCACATTAATATATCTTCCTGTATCAAGAGTAAATTTATTTCAAAAATTGGTGAATGTAAATGTTCAATTTTAGTGCATGTAAATGTTGGCACGTGCAGTACTGCTTTGCCTAAATGTGAGCTTCAGAGGTACAGCATGCTAGCATACTGTCACATGCCGCATGAGTACAGTTTGGTGAGATGTGGGACGGATCTGCAGTGCCTGTGCTTCAGGGCCTTTTCCTATATTAATTCCCTTGACATGGAGATGGTAACCATCCCTAGTTTGGGGTGACTGTGTCCCCCTCCAAAAAGGGAAAAACTTAAAGTTGCCCTGAGCTGAGTGTAGAACCTCCCTCTTCAGATTTTTCACTTTCATTAATTATAGATCAAAGCAGTGCTTCTGACCAGTTCAGAAACACAGAATTTGATGGCAGATAAGGACCGCCTGGCCCACCCCATCTGCCCATTTTCCTACCTAATGGATAAGCTGCAGATCCTAGTTAACCAGCAGCCTACTTCTTTCTACCCCCACCCCCTAGAATTGCCTTATGACTGTCCCATGCATGCTTGAATTCCACCACTGTTTCTGACTCCACAACCTCCTCCGGAAGGCCATTCCATGCATCCACAACCCTCTCTGTGAAAAAATATTTCCTTACATTACCTCTGAGCCACCCTCCCAATCTTCAGATTGTGCCCCCTTATTCTTGCACACCTCTTTTTTTGAAAGATGCTACCCTCTTGGACTTTGTTGATTCCCTTGAAGTACTTGAAAGTTTCTATCATGTGCCCCCTCTCCCTCCTTTCATCGAGGCTATACATTAAGCTCCTTTAGTCTCTCTTCATATGTCTTCTGGTGTAGACCCTGCACCATTTTAGTTGTCCTCCTCTGGACAGCTTCCATCCTGTCTATGTCCTTGTGGAGACTGGGTCTCCAGAACTGCACACACTACTCCAGATGGGGTCTCACCAACTGTCTGTACAGAGGGATAATAACTTCCTGTTTTCTACTGGTGATGCCTCTACCTATGCATCCCGGTATCCCCCCAGCCCTCCTTACTGCCCTTTCACATTGCTTGTCCACCTTTAAGTCATCTGATATGACTACCCCAGGTCCCTTTCCATTTTTGCTGTTGTTAGTATCTTACTCCCCATTGTGTACTATTCCCCTGGGTTTTTGTTTCCAGGTGAATTACCTTGCACTTCTTAGCATTGAATCTAAGCTACCATACATTTGACCATTTCTCTAACCTTGCCAAGTCCCTTCTCATCCTTTCCACCCCACCTTGTGCATCAACTGTGTTGCAGATCTTTGTGTCATCTGCAAAGAGACATACTTTTCCTTCCAGTTCCTCTGCAATGTTGCTTATAAAGACATTGAAAAGGACTGGTCCTAATACTGAACCCTGGGTACCCCACTAGTAAGCCCCCTTTCTTCAGAGTGGACTCAATTTACTACTACTGTCTGTGTCCTATTCTCCTGTCAATTCTTTACCCAGGCTATCATCTTGGGACCCACTCCCTGGCTGGCTAACTTGTATATTAATCTTTTGTGGGGGACTGTGTCAAATGCCTTGCTAAAGTCTAGGTAGGTCATGTCCACAGCCCCTCCCTGATCTACTACTTTGGTCACCCAGTCAAAGAAATCTATTAGATTCATCTGGCATGACCTTCCCACTGTGAATCCATGCTGCCTTGGGTCCTGTGCCCCTCTGGTCTCTAGGTACTCGACAATTCTTTCCTTCAGAAGTGATTCCATCATTTTCCCTATCACTGAGGTTAAACAAACAGGTCTGTAGTTTGCTGCTTCTGCCCTGCTCCCACTTTTGTGAAGCGGAATCACATCTGCCCTCCTCCAGTCCTCAGGTACTACCTCATCCTCCCATGATTTGTTAGAGAGGGTAGACAGTGATGTCACTAGTTCTACCCTTAGTTCTTTTAGAATTCTGGGATGAATCCCATCAGGCCCCATTGCTTTGTCCACCTTCAGTTTTAAGAGTTCTTTCAGAACCCTTTCTTCTGTAAATGGGCTGGTATCAACTTCTGTATCCAGAGTGTTTCTATTGTTTGTTTTAGGTACCTCCCCCTCTTCATTTGTAAATACTGAGCAAAAATATTTGTTTAGTATCTCTGCCTTTTCACAGTCTCCCTCCCCTTTATTAAGCCTCACTATCCCTCCCTTGGTCTTCCTTTACTGCCTGATGTACCTAAAAAAGGTTTTATCCACCTTAACTGAGTTGGCTATCTTTTCCTCGGTTCGGGCCTTTGCTGTTCTGACTGCCTTCCCAGCTTCCTTTTGCTTTAACTGATACAATTCTCTGTCCTGCTCCTTCTGTGATTCCTTGTACTTCCTGAATGCTTTCTTTTTCTCTTGAACCTTCACTGCCACCTCCTTTGAGAACCATAGTGGTTTCTTACATCGTTTTGTTTTATTTGCTTCACGCGAAGGCTTGTTACCTCTGTGATGGCAGTTTTTATTATTCCCCATTGTTCTTCCACCCCTCCTTCCTGCCCATTTGCTAGTGCATTCCTTAGGCACTCACCCATTTTGGCAAAGTCAGCCCTCCTAAAGTCCAGTACTTTTGCCTTTGTATGGCTTGACTCTGTTGCTGTTGTTTATTGTGAGCCATACTGTTTGATGGTCGCTAGTTCCCAGATGGCTACCCACTTCTACATCTGTGATCCTCTCTCCATCTCCATTTGAGAGAACCAAGTCTAAGATTGCTCCCTCTCGAGTGGGTTCCAATACTAGTTGTCTAAGGCATGCCCCCGTAAGGCATCTAAAATAACCCCACTCTTAGAAGTGGCTGCTGCAGCTGCACTCCAGTTAATAACTGGCATATTCAGATCACCCATCAGCAATATTTCCCCTTTTTCTGCCATTCTAAGTATACTTTCTATCATTTCCTTGTCCATTTCCTCCCCGGGGGGGGGTCTGTATACAACCCCTGTGCGGATTTTGGTGCCATTGCCTGTCTCCAAATTGACCCACAGTGCTTCTTCTTCTCCCTGTTTACCCTTTTGTTCTGTTGCTTTGATTCCTTCCCTTATGTAGAGAGCTACTCCTCTTCCTCTTTTACCCTCCCTGTCCCTCCTGTAGATAGTGTATCCTGGTATGTTTACATCCCAGTCATGGTTCTGTGTGTGTCATGTTTCTGTGACTGCCACGATATCTAGATGTTCCTCCTCCATCAAGGCCACTAATTCAGGAAGCTTGTTACCCAGACTACGGGCATTGGTACTCATTGCTCTCCATTTTTTGATGGCTTTACCTTCTGTAGCAGCATCCCCCACTGATCTTTCTACCTTGGTCTTTTTCTCATTTAGTACCCTGTTTTTTAAGGGGAGGCTGGGATTTTCCTGTTGCTTATCAGTTTGTCCTCATTTAATATTTTTATTAACCTCCATCAATAATATATATATATATATATATATATATATATATATATATATATTTATGTATATTAACAGTGCCATGGAGAGCACTCACTTATATTCTTAGAGGATTACTGTCAGAATATATTGGGTAGGGAGCTGGAAAGGCTGCTGTAAGATCTCTGCCTTGTGTACCCCTGGTGAAATACCTGCTTATCAGGATTCCCTTGTCCACCGCTCCTGTCACCGCTCCACTCTCAGTGCTTGGTAGTACAATCTGTGCCCTATTTCAGTCCATGCAGCTGTTGCTGAAATTTGGGCCACAATGGATTATTTAGTACTGGTCTTTGCTTGGACTGAAACATCAGCTTACATGGATTCTGTTGCCCACAGCCCCTGAAGGCTACTCTATCCCTCTGTTTCAATACCAAAGTCTGTGTCCAAGCTCCCGCTTCTCAAATCATACCATCCCTTCACTGTGTGCTTTGCACGGGGTTAAAAAGAAAACAAAGTAAGTCATGTGATGCCTGCTTGATATACTCCTTCACCCTGCTCCCACTCCCTTGCCTTAAATGTCTCTTTTTTTTTTAGCCACTTTCTCACAGAGTACTAGCTATATAACATTTACTTACCAGCGCGAGACCTCCTGGAGTTTTATATCAAAATTCCTGGGCACAATGGACTCCAAAATGCTGCAAAGTCTGCCCCGACATACCCCACCACAGACGCCAGACAAGGCTGCAAAAAATCCTGAGGCACATAATGACTCAGCAGGGTTCGTTTTTGGGTGGGAGATTGGGACAACTGACACACAGTTTTTAGTTGTGACCCACCTTTTCTTCTACCTTGGGGACAACCTGCTCACTATTGTAGAGGGTTTACACTGCTGGTTTATGAATCTGGGCTTGGTTGAACAATACGACCCATTATTTGTTTTCATTTGACCCTTACTTTTTATACCCAGTGGGTCAGTGTCCCACATAGACAAATATCCAAAATGAACCCTGCCTCAGCTGGACAAGCATCCATTGCCCTGTCCATGGAAAAGTTTTTATAGGAGCTGCAACCCATTAAGGACTCTCTCTTACACAACACTACTGAAGTTACCTCTATGCGGCAAGATATCAGTGTCCTCAACCAGAGAATCAGGGACGTGGAAACCCATTCGGTCTCACTTGAGAACTGGTGAGACCGCATTGACCCAGAACTCACTTCATTAAGGCAGAAGCTACATAAAATGGACTTAAAATTGGAGGATCTGAGGGCAGAAGTCGGTGGAATAGTCTAGTTATTCTCAGACTCCCCTGTTATTTTTAAACTCCTTAGTTTTCTCAACAGACAACATGTTCTGTCCAAGCTGCAGGAGGATCAGTCTGTTACTTGGAAAGACCATAAGCTGAGAATATCACAGGACCTCCCTGCCTCTGTGCACCTGAAAAGGGCAGCGTTCCACCCGGCTGTATCTAAACTCATCTCGGCAGGCATCAGCATACCTCTCAAGTGTCCCTGATTTTCAGGGACGTCCCTGATTTTGCCTCAAAATTTTACTCTGTCCCTCCTAATATTTGTGTTTTTGTGGCTAAACAGTGGGGTCTGTAAGCACAAAGCAATATCAAGCATTAAATTTACAGACTTGATCTTCTTTAGAAAATGTGTTTTGCACTAAGCCCCATATTCTACCAGCTTTCTGGGTGGATATCTCTAATTTTGAAGATGTGTCCCTGATTTTGGTCCTTTGTCCCTGATTTTTTTTAAGCATTGTCCCTGATTTATGGGGCAGGGGGTTGAGAGGTATGGGCATCAGGTTCAAGATGCTATACCCCGCCCACTTGCAAGTCCGCATTAAGGATACCTGACATTCCTTTGAAGACCCAGCCCAAGTTTCCAAGGATCTTCAATTGCCCGATCTTTTCAAAGCTGGCTGACCTGTTTTCATCTATACTGGCTATTACTGAGAGGATGGCATGCTCCTGCAAGTAGTGTATTTTCTGCCTTTGACTTTGTTTTACCCTGACTAGTTATGTTCTTTTTTATGGACTTGGAGATGCAGCCTACGAAGTGCTTTAGCATCAGTCTGGGCTTATTTATTTTCCACTCCCAGGTCTGGCCTTATTGCTGGCTTTGTGGGGAGTTTTTTCTCCTTCCTATATCCCTGGTGGCTTGTGTATAACTTTGATATAGGTATTTTCATTTTCTATTGCCACCTGGACATTTTAGTCACCTCAGAAGCCCGGTGGGTCGACCCTTTTAATTGCTTTGCCCTTCACCCTTTTTATTTTTATGTTTGCTTGCACACACGTGCAAGAAACATAGTGCCACCATACGAGTTTTCATAGGTTTGCCTCCCCCATTTCCAGTGCCCTGCTCCTTTTTGCAGGTGCGGCTGCACCATACCAATGAATGTCCGAGCTGTCTATGACAGCCATTCAGATGCAGTGGTGTACAGTTCTGAGAAAAAACACTGCTACAATCAGCAGTGGTAACGTGTAGGCTACTTGCATACTGCTGTCGGCAGTATGCAAATTGCAGACACAGCAGCATTGCATCTGCACTGTCATAGACAGTTCACCCCCCCAAGAACACCTATGTAGCATGCTGGGAGCCCACCCCAGCATGCTCATGCACTGCCCTCCACCCCCGCACACTGTATGACTGATGGGGGTGCCCAATCCCCTGTCAGCTCCACTACCCCCCAAAAGCAAACTTCCTGGTGCCATGCTGGAAGCCCAGCCCAGTGTGGCCGAACTCTATGGCCCATGGGGGTGCCCAATCCCCCATCGGCTCCACTGCCCCCGCCCCAACAAACTTGAAGGTGAAATGCTGGGAGCCCACCTAAGCATGGCAAAAGTCACATGTCATCTTAAAAAAAAAAAGAAAGAAAACGGTCCCTCATTAACTCTCTTGCTCCCTCAACCCAACCCACGCCAATCCTCTGCATACCCCACCTCCACACACTCCCCCCTCACCCCATATTTACCTCCAGAGGCTGGCGCGATGATCTTTGGTGGACCGTGAACATGTCTGCACTCTTCAAAGCTGACGGCGAACTGAAGAAATGCCAGCAAGCTGTATAACGACATAAGCGTTTTTTTTTTTTCAACTTTGGTGCATATCTCGGCAATTTTGGGGAATTTTTTCTTCAAATTTTCAACATGGGGTTCTTGGGACCCCACCTCATGAATTCAACCACAGTCATTTTGTTATTCGAACCTGAAAGGTGATTTTGTGGTCACTGCATGTAACCACCTTTCGGGACTGTCACAGTTCATATGGTAGGCACCCCAAAACCCTATGCTGAAACGGTGGTGAAAAAATTCCCAAAAATGACTGTTTTATGAGCGTGCATTGCACAGTTCATATGCACGCTCATAACTTCAATAATTTTTACTATTTTCTCTCCAGATTTACAGCATTGCAATTTTACCACACCTCCTTATGAGAAGTACAGCTGTCATTTTTCACATCTTGCCCAAACTGTGTTTTCGCACATGTAGTGCACGATGGCACAGTTGGTGTGCAAAATCAATGTTTGGGACAGATTAAGAAAATCTCAGTGACACTGTTCATGAGCAGAGGTCTTAAAATGGCTATGTTGAAAATTTGGTGACAAAAGTCCATAAAACGACTGTGTTATGAGCATGCATTGCACAGTTTCCACGTACCCTCATAAATTCACAAATCTGTAATGTTTTCAGTCCAGATTTTCAACACTGGCATTTTTCTACACCTCCTTATGAACAGTACAGCTGTCATTTTTCACACCCTGACCAAAATGTGTTTTTGCACTTCCGGCACAGAAATGCGTGGCCGCTGTGGGAAATCAATGTTCGGGACAGATTAAGAAAATCACCATGACGCTGTTCATGATCGGAGGTCTCAAAATGCCTGTGTTGACAATCTGCTGTAAAAAATCCCCAAACTAATTACACTACGGGTGTGCATTGCGCAGTTTGTACGTACACTCGTGACTTCACCAGTTTTTTTATATTTTCACTCCAGATTTTCAACATTGCCATTTTTTACACCTCCCCGTGAACAGTACAGCTGTCATTTTTCACACCCTGTTTGAAATGTGTTTGTGCATCTGTGGTGCCAAATGGCATAGTGGCTGTGCAAAATCAGCTTTCGGCTAACAAACTGATATTGCCACTCTTCATGAGGTGGGGGTCACAAAAAAAACATGTTGAAAATTTGGAGTGAAAATACCAACAAACGCCTGAGGCATTAGGGATTCCAACCATAATGCCCCACCCTGTAGAGACTGACAGGCATCAGGGGTGTGACTTGGGATTGTCGCCTGTATTGCTTATGCCATTCCACCCCCACACACACCCTGCAGCCAGTGATATGCATCAAGGTGTGCCTTGGACTCTTCGGCCCCAAAGTTCACCCCATTCTCCTATACTGCACCCATCTCACCATATTTCCTTATGGAATGGGCTGAGCATAAGGCCCAAAGACCCCAATGCACACCGTGACACTTGTCAGTGTCTGCAGGGTAGGGTGTGGTAAAATGGCATGGGCGTTATGCCTGATGACCCAAAGGCATACCCCAATGCCTGTCAGTCTCTGCAGGGTGGTGGTGGAGTTGGCTTCAGTTCAGTACTTCACTGCCATTCCTATTACGCATCTCTCTAACTCCTACACTACCAATGCCAATGCCAGCAAGCAAACATTCGGCATTGACAAATGCTTGCTACCTTGGCTGTGTTGCCTAGAAGGAAATATTTATCCTGCAGTTCCGCCAGGTTTTCTTTACATAACATTTGCCAGTGCCCGATTTCATGGCTGCCTCAAAGACTGGAACTTAGTGGCTGGCTACTTAAGACCTTTGTTTATGTCACTGGTTGGGATCGCCAATAACACCTGGAGACCTTTTTCCTGTGTGAAGTACTCCCCTGGACCGTACTTATTTAACTTTTTATTTCATGTTGTTACTACCTTTTCTGTGGGGGATGCACACCATTCAAATATGTGGCACTGCTCATTATAATTTTTTTGTTGTTGTTAAATCTTCTTCCATACTGTTTCCTTGCAGTGCTTGGACTACCTGAGACTATTTGACTGGATACTGTCTATTACCTGTATTCTATACCTTTCTGATTGTTTAGGGCTACTGAATTGTTGCTAAGTCATTAATACTTGTGCTCTGATCACTGGTTTATTGTTTTTTCCTTCAGGGGAACGGGGGGAGTGGCTTAACTGTTCTGTCTTCATATTACTAATACTGTTATACTGTTTGTATTAATATGGATTAGCATCTATGTTACAGGCTGGGTGGGCGGGGTGAGGGGGATAGAGTTGTTTTGGGGGACTGATGCCAGTCTTTAGCGAACTCATGAACCAGATAGCTTGGGGTGGGTTCTGTTCCTTTTCATGGGACCTCATAGTTGCTGGGGTCCATCAGATTGCATTAAGTATTTTTGTTATGGGAGTGGTGATTGGGGGGTGGATTGTTTGGCTTTGCTTGGGGTTGGCAGGGTGGGATGGTAGTGGGGGTCTGGGGGAAAGACTGTTGACTACCTATGGTGGGGTTTTCCCTGTTTCTTTTTTTTTTTGAACCCTTGGAGACTGGCTCGCCTCATACTCCATGGGGATGGGTGGCTCCGGTTATGACCTATGTCTTGGATTTGGCTTGGCCCTCTTATCCCTTCCCTTTTATTGGGGATGCTCGACCCTCAGGTTGATACCTTTACTTTGGCAGGTTGTTTTAAGACCACCATTTTATTTCCCTTTTAATATGGATTTGTCATTGTAGTCAGTGGTCTTATGTTTGCTTTCCCGGTTACTACCACTATATTATTAGTTGGTGTATTGTTGGGGATTCAGAGGTTTTGTGGCACTTTTAGGGTGTTGTTGTGGGGTTTGAGGGTGGTATTCATTCTGATTGTTGGGGTCTTTAGCTTGTTGGGTGGCTTTTTAGTGTTCCGAAAAAAATTTGTTTTTTTCTTTGATTTCTGTATTGAGGGTTATTGGGGGAGGCCACCAGAGGAGGGGATTCTATTGAGCTGTCAGGGTGCTTTCCCCATGCTGTTTTTTCACATTTAGGCCCTAATCTAGGTTCCCACCCCATACTGTGTCAAAGCGGCCTATAAATTCTGGAGTACTGTGTACAGTTCTGGAGACCCCATCTCCACAAAGATATAGACAGGGTGGAGGCTGTCCAGAGGAGGGCAACCAAAATGGTGCAGGGTCTACACCAGAAGACATATGAAGAAAGACTAAAGGAGCTTAAGATGTATAGCCTCGAGGAAAGGAGGGAGAGGGGGGACATGATAGAAACTTTAAAATACCTCAAGAGAATCAACAAAGTCCGAGAGGGTAGCATGTTTCAGAAAAGGAGATGTGCAAGAACAAGGGGGCACAATTTAAAGCCAGAGGGGGGCACAGCTCAGAGGTAATGTGAGGAAGTATTTATTTACAGAGAGGGCTGTAGATGCGTGGAACAGTCTTCCTGAGGAGGTTGTAGAGTCAAAAACAGTGGAGGAATTCAAGAATGCATGGGACAGACATAAGGCAATTCTAGCGGGGGGGTAGGAGGAAGTAGGCTGTTGGTTAACTAGGATCTGCAGCTTTTCCATTAGGTAGGGAAATGGGCAGACTAGGTGGGCCAAGTGATCATTATCTGCTATCAGAGTCTATGTTTCTATTAAAGGGGCACAGTATCTTGCTAAGCGAGCCAAGTTATTACTTCACTTATGCAGGCTGCAGGCAGATATAGCCTTCCTAGAGGAAACTCACCTGCCCCCATCCCAGATTCTCCTTTTTAGGCGCTCCTGGGTGGGACATGTGTTTGGGGCTGGCTCAGACTCTTGTAAGAGAGGGGCCAGTCTCCCCTTCCACCTCCTTCAGGAAGTAGCAGATCCTCAGGGCCACTTTATTATCATCAAAGCTCTCCTTCGGGATACAGAGGTAATACTGGGGGCAGTTTATGGCCCCAACAGTGAGAATCTTCACTTCTTTACCACCTTGGCTTCTATCTTGGCCCGCGAGATCTCCTTTTCCATTATACCTGGGGGGATTGGAATCTTGTCCTATGTACTAGCCTTGATAGGACTGGTAAGATTCGCCAAGCACTTTCTCCTGCTCAACTAGCCCTACAAGACCTGATGGACTCTGTGGGCCTGCTGGATCCATGGAGAACATTGAATTTGGATACCCAGGAGTATTCCTTCTATTCCCTGCTGCATAATTATTTCTCCTGATTAGACTACTTTCTGGTAGGGGTGGAATGTCTCACTGGGATAATTGTGTGTCATAACTTGGCCAAAGTTGTCTCCGACCATCATCCTGCCCTTCTTCAATTAAGTCCCACTCCCTCATTCACCAGGAATAAAACATGGCTCCTGAACAACCAGCTACTTAAGTCAGAGGACTCCTGAAGCACATCCAGTCTTTCATTACCTTCTTTATGGAGTTAAATTCAGCCACTATGCCCACCCTGGATATATTCTGGGGAGCCTTTAAGTGTGCCCTTCAGAAAGAATTGATACGGCTGTCAGCCAAATGGAAAAAACAGACTGTGGCTACCTCATCTTCATTATTAAACAGCATACAAGCTTTGGAGGGGCATATCTCACAGGGTTCTCCACAATCTGAGCAGAAGCACCTAGACAACCTTCGCTTCCAATATAATATTCTCCTGGGGGAGAAGGCAGAGCATTTATTACTCCACTCTGAAATGAAGTATTTTGACCAAGGGGAAAAGGTGGGGAAGTTGTTAGCTCTCTAGTTGTGGTCCCATGCTGTGGATAAGATTGTTACCTCTATTCGTACAGACTCTGGTTCCCTCCTTACATACCCATGGGACAGAGTTGTTGCTTTAAAACCTTTGACCAGAAATGTGTGCCCCTCTCTCTTCTCCCTGGAATGTTGAGTAGTTGGAGGAGTTGCTGCGAGACATACCTCTTCCACAGTTGACTGATCATATAGAGGTATTCAAATGAGCACACATACACCCTCCCCCCACACCAGTACCACTGGCAGGAAAGTAGAAGTGATTGTCTTCTCCAGACCTCACAGGCCTGCAAATTTTTTTTGCAAGATCCAGGATGCTCATCTTCTGAGGGAACCATCAAATTCAAACTGTTTTTTGCAAGTTCCAAGATGCTCTTCTTCTAAGGAAGCTATATTCTTCAAAACTTGGGTCATCCAACCAGCAATTCAAAACATTATAAGAAAAAAATGGATGAACACCACAGTCAAACCCAGTATCGAATTCCTTCTTTGTTTTATCATTCCATACCATACAATAGGCAATGTTTTGTGGTCATCACCACTTCATCAGCTCACTGTGTTTCACATCTGTTCTAATATTTACTAAAAATATTGTTCAGAATACTTTCTAATTAACAAAGTATTACACCCTGCTGTGACCACTCCCACACTCTTGGTGCTACTGCACCATCACCACCGTGTTTCCAAAATGTAACACAACAAATATCTTTTACTCTTATACTATATTCCCTCAAACTACTGAGCAGTGAGCGTCAACTTATTTCTAAATATCACAGTTATACTTGTAAATAGTATTACCCTCACTTTACATAAAATTTCATAAGGCTCAGTTATACATATTTAGCTACTCCCTCCATGAATTTGTCAATATCTCTAAAATTTATATGCACAAAAAGATGTATAAGTCCTGCCTTTTGCATTTGCAGCATTTGTTTTGTATAATAAGCATATATCCAGAGTATTTGTAAAGCATTTTCATTCCCATATTTTTACCTTATGCTACTGGTTGTTCAAGCAAAGCTTTTTTCTCATCCTTAATGCTCAACATTCCTATTGTCTCCTAGAAAAACAAGCATTTGTCAATGCCAAATGTTGATTGCGTTGGTCTGTTGAGCTCGCTCACTGCTAATCTGTCACTCGCTCAGTCTGTTTCTCCCAGTGTTGCAGGCTACTCTTTTGTACTGCTCTCCTGCCTGCGTTGGCAGCTTTTTCTGCCCACTAAGAAATCTACAGCTGTCCCAACAGAGCTCTGTTGAGGTGGCTAACTCCCCCTCTCTCACTCACTCATTCTGTTTCTCCTGGTGCTGCAGGCTACCCTTTTGTACTGGGCTCCTGCCTCTGTTGGTGGTGGCTTCTTCTGCCCACAAAGAAATCTGCAGCAGTCCCGACACAGGCCTGTTGCGCCGCCTCACTCCCCCTGTCACTCACTCATTCCATTTCTGCCAGCGCTGCAGACTGCCCTTTTGCCTTTCTCTGCCCACAAAGAAATCTGCAGCAGTCCCAGCAAAGTTCCATTGAGCTCGCTAACTCCCCTTCTCTCACTCACTCATTCCGTTTCTGCCAGCGCTGCAGGCTGCCCTTATCTACTGGGCTCCTGCCTGCGTTGCCGCCTTCATCTACCCACAAAGAAATTTGCAGCAGTTACAATAGAGCTCCGTTGAGCTTGCTCACTCCCCCTCTCTCACTCACTCATTCTGTTTTTCCCACCACTGCAGGCTGCCCTTTTGTACTGGGGTCCTGCGTGCATTGCTGCCCTTTTCTGCCCACAAACAAATCTGCAGCTCAATAGAGTCACAATAGAGCTCTGTTGAGCTCGCTCATTACCGCTCTGTCACTCGCTCATTCTATTTATCTTGGCATTGCAGGCTGCGCTTTTGTAGAGGGCTCCTGGCTGCATTGGCACCTTTGCCTGTCTACAAGGAAATCCGCAGCTGTCCCGACAGAGCTCTGCTGAAGTCACTCAGTCTCTCTCTCTCTCACACATGCTCATTCTGTTTGTCCTGGCGCTGCAAGCCGCCCTTTTGTATGGGGCTCCTGCCTGCATTTGCACCTTTTTCTGCCGACAAAGAAATCTGCAGCAGTCCTGATAGAGCTCTGTTGAGCTCACTCAGTCCCCCTGTCTCACTTGCTCATACTGTTTCTCCCACCGCTGCAGGCTGGCCTTTTGTACTGGGCCTCTGCCTGCATTGACACCTTTCTCTGCCCACAAAGAAATCCGCAGCAGTCCTGACAGCGCTCCGGTGAGTTCGCTCACTCCCCCTCACTCGCTCTCTCGTTCTGTTTCTCCCAGTGCTGCAGGCTGCCCTTTTGTACTAGGCTCTTGCGTTGGGGCCTTTTTATGACCACAGACAAATCCGCAGCAGTCCCGACAGAGCTCAGTTGAGCTTGGTCACTCCCCCCCCCACTCACTCGATCTTAATCTGTCCCAAACACTGATTTCCCACAGCAACTGTGCTATTCTCCGGCAGGAGTGCAAAAACATATTTTAGCCAGGATGTGAAAAATGACAGCTGTACTGCTCATAAGGAGGTGTGAAAAAATACCACTGTTGAAAATGTGGCGTGAAAATATTACAAGTTTTCAAAGTTACAAGGGTGCATGGAAACAGTTCAACGCACGCTTGTAACACAGTCATGTTATGGAGTTTCATCACCAGATTTTCAACATAGGGCTTTTAGGATCTCTGCTCATGAACAGTGCCACTGTCATTTTCTTAATCTGTCCCGAACACTGATTTCCCGGAGCGACTGCGTTATTCTGTACCGGAACTGTGAAAACACATTTCAGTCAGGATGTGTAAAATGACAGCTGTACTGCTCATAAGGAGGTGTGAAAAAATGCCACTGTTGAAAATCTGGCATGACAACATTACAAATCTGCGAAGTTACAAGGGTGCGTGGAAAGTGCACAACGCACACTCATAACACAGTCATTTGATGGCTATCATCATCAGATTTTCAACATAGGCATTTTAGGACCTCTGCTCATGAGTAGTATCACTGTCATTTTCTTAATCTGTCCCGAACAGTGATTTCCCACAGCACTGCCCTATTCTGCGCTGGAAGTGCAAAAAACACATTTCGGCCAGGATGGAAAAAATGACAGCTGTACTGTTCATAAGTAGGTGTGGGAAAATGGAATGTTGAAAATCTGGAGTGAAAGTATTACAAATTCGCGAAGTTACGAGCGTGCGTGAAAACTGCGCAACACACACTCGTAACACAGTCATTTTATGGAGTATCGTCACCAAATTTTTAATATAGGCATTTTAGGACCTCTACTCATGAACAGTGTCACTGTCATTTTCTTAATCTGTCCCGAACACTAATTTCCCACAGTGACCACGCTATTCTGCGCCGGGAACTGCGAAAACACATTTTGGCCAGGACGTAAACAATGACAGCTGTACTGTTCACAAGGAGGTGTGAAAAATGCCACTATTTGAAAATCTGGCATGAAATATTGCAATTCGTGAAGTTATGAGTGTGCGTAGCAACTGCGCAATGCACGCTCATAAAACATTCATTTTTTGGATTTTTCCACCAAATTTGCAACATAGACTTTTTGAGAGCTCCACCATGAATACTGGCACTGTCATAGTCAGCACTGGCCCGGTAGCGATTCCATGCAGTGACCGCAAAATCACCTTCGGGTCGATTAACGCCATGACAGTTCCAGAATTCATGAGGAGGGGTCCCAAAACCCCATGCTGAAAATTTGGTGCCAAAATTCCAAAAAATTACTGAGATATGCATTAATGTTGGAAAAAAAACATTTATTCCATTATACAGCTTGCCGGCATTTCCTCAGTTCGCGGTCGGTTTGAAGAGTGCAGACGTGTTCCCGGTCCACCGAAGATCGTCGTGCCAAGCTCCAGAGGTAAGTATGGGGTGATGGGGGCTTGGGGAGGCAGAGTGCATAGTGGGTGGGCGCGGGTTTGGGGAGGGGGGGGAGACTGCCGAGGATAGTTTTTTGATAAGGTAAAAAAAAACAAGAGTATCGTGGGACCGCTTTTTTTTTTTCAGGGGCATGTGGCATGCTGGGGTGGGCCCCAGCATGCCATCAGATTCTTTTCTTTGGGGCAAGCTGTAGCCAATGGGGATTGGGCACCCTGTTGGCACACAACAAAAGGGTGACATTATGCCGATGGGAATTGGGCACCCCATCAGCAGACAGTATAAGTGGGGGGGGGGTTACATAATGCCAACAGGGAGTGGCCTGCCCCGTCAGCAACAGAAACATTAGGGCACTGAAACTGATGGGGACTGGGGCCCCCATCTGCAAATAAACACAGTGGGGGGGTTAATATTGTTTGTGAACACGGTGGCAAACCATCGCCATGTTCACAAACAATATCGGTGTGTGAAGATCCCGCCCTGCAATGACAGGTCGCTCCCTCATTGTAGCGAATGGCTTATACTGCAATGACAAGGTGGCCCCTGATAGCAGCAGCTACATTTTTACAAGTTGGTGGCACACTGGCTGAACTAGTGCCAGCAGCAGCGGGTCACGGCATTGGGGGAAACTGGACCAGCCCTTAAAGGCTGTGGGGACATTGGCCACAACAGTGCCATGCCTCCACAACCTGCTTGTGGTGAAAGCTGCTGCAATATGTTTCTTGAGCATGCATGCAATCAACATAAAACTTATTGTATAAGCTCTCATATACTCATAACTTTAAATATTTCATTTATTATATGGTCATTTTTGTTTAACAAAATAAACTAGGGTGTGGCAGTACCTTGCAAGGTAATGTGCTTTACCCTGCTGATTGACTCTGTCCCATTAATACTTATTGCTTAGCCGGAGTTATTTTAATCCTCAAAGTTCTAAGACACAAAATAAAATGCACATTTGTACAGTATTTCTAAAACTAAAATAATAAAGAAGATCAGATAAATAACACTTACTCTAGAGTAGCGGAGAATTTGTAGTGCCTGGTAGCCAGCTCCAGCAGCATCTAAGAGTGGCCGGCATTGTGCACATAAGCGGTTTAAATATCGCAATGTGCAAGGGAGATGCTGACATAATGAGTGATGTCAGTCTGTGGCTCTGCCTACCACAGATGCCACAGGAGCCTGTAAATTTCAGGCCACTGCAAGAGACTCCATGGAGCGGAGGATAAAAGCAGATCTTCTTGCTCCATAGAGACAACTCGCACACTGTAGCGGTTTGTCCCTTCCCAGAGCTAAAGTCCAATAAACTCAGCGAGATTCTGAGTGACTCCCTCTATTATCAAAGATAACAGAAATACAATAATTCATTGTTCTCAGTTTCTCATTTGTTACTTAAACATAATATCTGCTCAGAGGTCCTATTTCTGGATATTTGCAACAAGCTACCTCTCGGGTCTCTACAAATTTCCTATTTAAATACTGCTTCTGGAAATCTGTAACAAGCTGCTTCTTGGGTACCTGCTCATTCCCTATTTAAGTACTGATACTGGATATCCGTAATAAGCTACATCTGAGGTCCCTAAAAGTTCCCTATTTACATACTGTTTCTGGAAATCTGTAACAAGCTGCTTCTTGGGTATCGGTATAGTCTCTATTTTAAGTACTGTTTCTGGAATTCTGTAATAAGCTACCTTTCAGGTCCCTACAAATTCCCTATTTAAATATTGTTTCTGGAAATCTGTAACAAGCTGCTTCTTGGGTACCTGCATATTCTCTATTTAAGTACTGGTCCTAGAAATTTGTAATAAGCTGCTTGCTGGGACTCTTCATGTTCCCTATCTTCATACTGTTTCTGGAAATCTGTAATAAGGTGCCTCTCGGGTCACTGCATGTTCCCTTTTTATATAGTGTTTCTGGAAATCTGTAATAAGGTGCCTCTCGGGTCACTGCATGTTCCCTTTTTATATAGTGTTTCTGGAAATCTGTAATAAGGTGCCTCTCGGGTCACTGCATGTTCTCTTTTTATATAGTGTTTCTGGAAATCTGTAATAAGGTGCCTCTCGGGTCCCTGCATATTCCCTTTTAATATAGTGTTTCTGGAAATCTGTAATAAAGCGCCTCTCGGGTCCCTGCATATTCCCTTTTTATATGCTGTTTCTGGAAATCTGTAATAAGTTGCCTCTCGGGTCCCTGCATATTCCCTTTTTATATGCTGTTTCTGGAAATCTGTAATAAGTTGCCTCTCGGGTCCCTGCATATTCCCTTTTTATATGCTGTTTCTGGAAATCTGTAATAAGTTGCCTCTCGGGTCCCTGCATATTCCCTTTTTATATGCTGTTTCTGGAAAATCTGTAATAAGTTGCCTCTCGGGTCCCTGCAGATTCCCTTTTTATATAGTGTTTCTGGAAATCTGTAATAAGTTGCCTCTCGGGTCCCTGCATATTCCCTTTTTATATAGTGTTTCTGGAAAATCTGTAATAAGTTGCCTCTCGGGTCCCTGCATGTTCCTTTTTTACATAGTGTTTCTGGAAATCTGTAATAAGTTGCCTCTCGGGTCCCTGCATGTTCCCTTTTTACATAGTGTTTCTGGAAATCTGTAATGAAGGGCCTCTCGGGTCCCTGCATATTCCCTTTTTATATAGTGTTTCTGGAAATCTGTAATGAGGTGCCTCTCAGGTCCCTGCATATTCCCTTTTTATATAGTGTTTCTGGAAATCTGTAATGAAGGGCCTCTCGGGTCCCTGCATGTTCTCTTTTTATATAGTGTTTCTGGAAATCTGTAATGAGGTGCCTCTCGGGTCCCTGCATGTTCCCTTTTTATATAGTGTTTCTGGAAAATCTGTAAGAGGTGCCTCTCGGGTCCCTGCATGTTCCCTTTTTATATAGTGTTTCTGGAAATCTGTAATAAGCTGCCTCTCGGGTCCCTGCATGTTCCCTTTTTATATAGTGTTTCTGGAAATCTGTAATAAGCTGCCTCTCGGGTCCCTGCATGTTCCCTTTTTATACAGTGTTTCTGGAAATCTGTAATAAGCTGCCTCTCGGTCCCTGCATGTTCCTTTTACATAGTGTTTCTGGACACTCTTGGTTACCTTTTTTCACCAGCCCATGTCCCTTCCAGCTCCTCTGCCCCCACCCTGAGCCCCACCCCCCACTACCACTCCACAGCAGCCAACCCTCCACCTTGGCCACCCTTATTACTCCTCGCACCCATCACCAACCAATACCCTCTTCCCCTCTGGGACATCTAGGCCCACCCCTTCCTTGTTATATCTACCCTCTGCTCCCTACCCATCCCCTGCACCCCCACTAACAGGACCCTGCATCAGTACCTAGCTAAGGGTCCTAGTCGACACAGTCCGCTCATCAGATTAATTGCTCTACTCCTTCTGCTCTCTGGGAACATATACCCCAACCCCAGGTCATTGTCAACTAGCACCCCGCAACCCCCACTGGAACAGGCCTCCACATTGCTTCTATGAATATTTGCAACCTCCTAAAAAAATCTGCTGCTCTCCAGTGCTGGGTAGTACAGCACCATCCAGATATTTTAGTGCTTGTCGAGATGTGGCTCTCCAAAAAAACTCCTCATTCTGTTAACTCCCTTCCTGGCTACACTCTGTTCAGGGAAGACCATATAGGCAAACGTGGCAGTGGGTGTGCAGTCTTTATGCGTGACACACTTTTAGGCCATGTACTCCCAGCCAGCAAACTCAGTTTTAGGGCCCAAGCCCTCACCCTTAAGGTTACCCCTGACCCCGCCAGGGGACCCCTGTTCCTCACAGTCTCTTATATACCACTGAGGGACCATGGAAAAGCTGTCCAGACCCTCACTGTCTACCTCACCACACTCCCACACAAGGCAGAGCAGCTCATCCTAGGTGATCTTAATGTCAGTTAGCTGGGTACCTCTGCCTCCAATATCAGGGACTCCTTCACTGCTCTAGATATGACCCAACTAGTTACCTCACCTACTAGATTTAAGTGGTCAAGTGGCTCCAGCTTCCTCCTAGATACAATTCTGTCAAACCACCCTCATATAATCAGGGATATTAATGTACTACCAGACTCTCTTAGTGATCACTGTCCTGTCCTCTGTCACCGGTCATCCCCCGAACTGAACCAGTGTCCCAGGTCACCTCTTGCCATGCTTTTGCCTCGGGGGTCTCTGAAAGCAAAAAAATGCACCTAGTCCAGCTTGACTGGTCCCCAATCCTTCTCATAGCAAATATTGATTTTGCCCTAGCATACTTTTCCAGTGCCTTCAGCAAGGTCTGTGACCTTTTCGCCCGCTGAACAGAATCCATACCAAAAACAGAATGCCTCATGGATCTCCCCGTCCCTTATCCAAAAACTGAAACAAAGGGATAATCTCTGGCGTATTGCTGTAGAGACAGGCAAACTGGCTGACAGACAAGCCTATAATGTAGCACGTAACAAGTGCACCTGGACTATAAGGCAGGCTAAGCCCGAATATTATCAAACCACCCTTGCATCCACTTGGGGCTCATCCCATGCCTTCTACGACAATATGAAGGAGCTCAATGGAAAGACCCACTCCACCCCACAGTCACAACTTTCCATAGATGGTACTGTCACTACTGATCCACCCCGCATAGCTGAGTGCTTCAACATGGCTTTCTCAGATCTAAGCTCGGTCCTTCCCAACAACTCTCGGGTCCCTGCATATTCCCTTTTTATATAGTGTTTCTGAAAATCTGTAATAATGTGTCTCTCGGGTCCCTGCATATTCCCTTTTTATGTTGATTGCGCACATGCGCAAGAAACATATTGCGGCAGCTTTCTTCAGAAGCAGGTTGTGGAGGCGCAGCACTGCTGTGGCCAATGCCCCCACAGCCTTTATAGGCTTGGCCCGCTTCCCCCAATGCTGTGGCATGCTGCTGCTGACACTAGTTCAGCCAGCATGCCACAACTTTCTAACATTTTAGCCACTGCAATCAGGGGCCGCCTCGTCATTGCAGCATCAGCCATTCACTGCAATGAGGGAGCGACCCGTCATTGCAGGGCAGAACCTTGTAACAGTGATATTGTTTGTGAACATGGCAGCAGCTTGCCATCATGTTCACAAACAAAATGACCCCCCCCACTGAGGTGGTGCCCAATCCCCCTCGGCAGCATGTGCCCCCCCACCATGCCTGTTTGCCAACGGTGGCCCCAATCCCCATTGGCTGCAGTGCCCCAAGGGTTATGTTGCAGATGGGGAGCCCACTCCCCTTCGGAATTATGGAACTCCCCCTCCCTAGCTTTTGTTGTCTGCCGTCGGATGCCCAATCCCTGTCGGCATAATGTCACTTTTGTTGTGTGTGTGGCATAATGTAACATCTCTTTTACTAGGTGTCGACGGGGTGCCCAATCCCCGTCGGCTACACTTCAAAGACTCTGTTGGCAAGCTGGGAGCCCATCCCAGTGTGCCACATGCCCCTGTAAAATGAAAAATGGTCCAGCGATGTCTTTTTTTTTTTAACCTGTAAAACAGGAAATGGTCCCTCGGCAGTCTCCCTGCCCCCCTCCCACAACCTGTGCCCACCCACTGCGCACCCTGCCTCCCCACACCCTCCACTCACCCCATACCTACTTCCGGAGTCCAGCGCTACGATTTTCGGTGGACCAGGAACATGTCTGCACTCTTCAAAGCTGACCGTGAACTGAGGAAATGCCGGTAAGCTGTATAATGGAATAAATAGGGGGTTTTCAACTTTGATGCATATCTCAGGCATTTTGGGGAATTTTAGCACCAGAGTTTCAACATGGGGTTTTTGGGACACCGTCTCATGAATTCTAGCACTGTCATGACATTATTCGGCCCTGAAAGTTGGTTTCGCGGTCACTTCGTGGAATCCCCTTTTGGGACTGACTAACAAAACGACAGTGCCAGTGTTCATGAGGTGGGCTCTCAGAAAGCCTATACTGCAAATTTACTGGGGAAATATCAAAAAAATTATTGTTTTACGAACGTGCATTGCGCAGTTGCAATGCATGCTCATAACTTTGGAATTTGCAAATATTTTCAAGCCAGATTTTCAACATTGGCATTTTTTCAGACTTCCTTGTGAACAGTACAGCTGTCATTTTCCACATCCTGGCTGAAATGTGTTTTCGCACTTCCAGCACAGAACAGCGCGGTCGCTGTGGGAAATCAGTGTTCAGGACAGATTAAGAAAATGACAGCAACATTGTTCATAAGCAGAGGTCCTAAAATTACTCTGGTGAAAATTTGGTGATGATAATCCTTAAAATAACTATGTTACAAGCGTGCATTGCGCAGTTTGCACGCACACTCGTAACTTCACAAATTAATAATAGTTTCAATCCAGATTTTCAACTTTGCCATTCTTCTGCACCTCCTTATGAACAGTATAGCTGTCATTTTTCATATCCTGGCCAAAATATGTTTTCGTAGTTCTGGCGCAGAATAGAGTGGTCGCTGTGGGAAATCCGTGTTCAGGACACATTATGAAAATGACAGTGACACTGTTCATTAGCAGAGATCCTAAAATTCCTATGTTGAAAATTTGGTGACGAAAGTCCATAAAATGAGTGTGTTACGAATGTGCATTGCGCAGTTTCCACGCATGTTCGTACTTTCGCAACTTTGCAATACCTTCACTCCAGATTTTCAGCATTGCCATTTTGTCACACCTCCTTATGAACAATGTAGCTGTCATTTTTCACATCCTGGCCAAAATGTGTTTTCGCTTTTCTGGCGCACAATGGCGCGGTCGCTGTGGGAAATCAGTGTTTGGGACATATTAAGAAAATCACACTGACACTGTTCATGAGCAGAGGTCCTAAATGCCTATGTTGAAAACTTTGTGATGAAACTCCATAAAACGACTGTGTTACGAGCGTGTGTTGTGCAGGTTCCACGCACCCTTGTAAGTTTGCAAATTAGTAATATTTTCATGCCAGATTTTCAACACTGGCATTTGTTCACACCTCCTTATGAACAGTAAAGCAGTCATTGTTCACATCCTGGCCGAAATGTGTTTCCGTGCTTCCGGAGCAGAATATCGCAGTCGGTGTCGGAAATCAGTGTTTGGGACAGATTAGAATCAAGCGACTGGGGGAGGGGAGTGAGCTAGCTCAACTGAGCTCTGTCAGGATTGCTGTGGATTTGTTAGTGGGCAGGAAAAGGCAACAACGCAGGCAGGAGCCCAGTACAAAGGGAAGCCTGCAGCACCGGGAGACACAGAACGAGCGAGTGAGGGAGGGGAAGTGAGTGAGCTCAACGGAGCTCTGTTGGGACTGCTGCGGATTTCTTTGTGGGCAGGAAAAGACAGCAGTGCATGCAGGGGCTGAGTACAAAAGGGCAGCCTGCAGCACTGGGAGAAACAGAATGAGTGAGAGAGGGGGAGTGAGCCAGCTCATCGGAGCTGTATCACGACTGCTGCAGATTTCTTTGTGGGCAGGAAAGGGTGGCAACGCAGACAGGAGCCCAGTACATAAGGGCAGCCTGCAGCGCCAGCAGAAATGGAATGAGTGAGTGAGACAGGGGGAGTGAGTGAGGCCAACAGAGCTCTGTCAGGACTGCTGCAGATTTCTTTGTGGGCAGAAAAAGATGCCAACAGAGGCAGGAGCCCAGTACAAAAGGGCAGCCTGCAGCGCTGGGAGAAACAGAATGAGCGAGTGAGAGAAGAGGAGTGAGCGACCTCAACGGAGCTCTGTCGGGACAGCTGCAGATTTCTTTGTGGGCAGGAAAAGGTGCCAACGCAGGCAGGAGCCCAGTACAAAAGGGCAGCCTGCAGTGCCAGGAGAAACAGAATGAGTGAGTGAGAGAGTGGGATGACCAAGCTCAACGGAGGTGTATCATGATTGCTGCAGATTTATTTGTGGGCAGGAAAAGGCAGAAATGCAGGCAGGAGCCCAGTACAAAAGGCCATTCTGCAGCTCCAGCAGAAACAGAACGAACAAGTGAGAGAGGGGGAATGAGTTAGCGAGCTCAACGGAGCTGTATCGGGACTGCTGCAGATTTCTTTGTGGGCAGAAAAGGGCGGCAATGCAGGCAGGAACCCAGTACAAAAGGGCAGCCTGCAGCACCGGCAGAAATGGAATGAGCAAGTGAGACAGGGGGAGTGAGTGAGGCCAGCGGAGCTCTGTCAGAACTGCTGCAGATTTCTTTGTGGGCAGAAAAAAATGCCAACAGAGGCAGAAGCCCAGTACAAAAGGGCAGCCTGCAGCGCCAGGAGAAACAGAATGAGCAAGTGAGACAGGGGGAGTGAGCGACCTCAACAGAGCTCTGTTGGGACAGCTGCGGATTTCTTTTTGGGCAGCAAAAGGTGCCAATGCAGGCAGGAGCCCAGTACAAAAGGGCAGCATGCAGCGCTGGGAGAAACAGAATGAGTGATTGAGAGAGGGGCAGTCAGCAAGCTCAACGGAGGTTTATTGTGACTGCTGCGGATTTCTTTGTGGGCAGGAAAAGGTGGAAACGTAGGCAGGAGCCCAGTACAAAAGGCCAGTCTGCAGCCCCAGCAGAAACGGAACGAGCGAGTGAGAGAGGGGGAGTGAGCGACCTCAGCGGAGCTGTGTTGGGACTGCTGCACATGTCTTTGTGGGCAGACAAAGCTGGCAAAGCAGGCAGGAACCCAGTACAAAAGGGCGGCCTGTAGCAACGGCAGACGCAGAATGAGTGAGGGAGGGGGAGTGAGTGAGCTCAATGGAGCTCTGTTAGGACTGCTGCAGATTTGTTTGTGGGCAGAAAAAGGCAGCAATGCACAAAGGGGCCCAATACAAAAGAGCACCTTGCAGCAGCAGAAGAAACAGAATGAACGAGTGAGAGAGGGGGAATGAGTGAGTGAGCTCAACGGAGCTCTAGCGTGACTGCTGCAGATTTTTCTGTGGCCAGAAGAAGGCGGCAATGCAGGCAGGAGCCCAGTACAAAAGGGCAGCCTGCAGCGCTGACAGAAATGGAACGAGCAAGTGAGAGAGGGGGAGTGAGCGAGCTCAATGGAGCTCTGTCAGGACTGCTGCAGATTTCTTTGTGGGCAGAAAAAGGCGCCAACAGAGGCAAGAGACCACTACAAAATGGAAGCCTGCAGCGCCAGGAGTAACAGAATGAGTGAGTGAGACAGGAGGTGTGAGCAACCTCAACAGAACTCTGTCAGGACAGCTGTGGATTTCTTTGTGGGCAGAAAAAAGTGCCAACGCAGGCAGGAGTCCAGTACAAAAGGCCATCCTGCAGCGCCGGCAGAAACTGAATGAGCGAGTGAGAGAGGGGAGTGAGCTACCTCAACGGACCTGTGTCAGGAAGGGTTGCAGATTTCTTTGTGGACAGAAAAAGCTGCCAATAGAGGCAGGAGACAAGTACAAAAGGGCAGCCTGCAGCACCAGCAGAAACAGAATGAGCGAGTGAGAGAGGGGGATTGACCCACCTCAACGAAGCTCTATTGGGACAGCTGCAGATTTCTTTGTGGGCAGCAAAAAATACCAACGCAGGCAGAAGCCCAGTACAAAAGAGCAGCCTGCAACACCAGGAGAAACAGAATGAGCGAGTGAGACGAGCGGAGAGAGCGACCTCAACGGAGCTCTGTCGGGACAGCTGCAGATTTGTTTGTGGGCAGAAAAAGGTGCCAATGCAGGCAGAAGCCCAGTACAAAAGGTCAGCCTGCAGCGCCGGCAGAAACGTAATGAGTGAGAGAGGGGGAGTGAGCGAGCTCAACAGAGCTGTGTCAGGACTGCTGCAGATTTCTTTGTGGGCAGAAAAAGCCACCAACAAAGGCGGGAACCCAGTACAAAAGGGCAGTCTGCAGCGCCAGCAAAAACAGAATGAGCAAGCGAGAGAAGGGGAGTGACCCACCTCAACAGAGCTCTGTTGGAACAGCTGCAGATTTCTTTGTGGGCAGAAAAACATGCCAATGTAGGCAGGAGCCCAGTACAAAAGAGCAGCCTGCAGCACTGGGAGAAATAGAATGAGTGCATGACACAGGGGCAGTGAGTGAACTCAATGGATCAACGCAATCAACATTCGGCATTGACAAATGCTTGTTATATAGTGTTTCTGGAAATCTGTAATAAGTTGCCTCTCAGGTTCCTGCATATTCCCTTTTTATATACTGTTTCTGGAAATCTGTAATAAGTTGCCCTCAGGTCCCTGCATATTCCCTTTTCCTGAAGGAGTTTGTGAACTTCATCGTCGACATAGCAATGGAGTCGCCCAGATGGTTGATACTGGGCAACTTCAATGCTTGGGTCGACGATGAACTCTTCCCTTTTGGGAAAAGCTTCTTCCAACTTATGACGATGTTGGGCCTTACACAGGTGGTTACCTCTGCTACCCATATAGGGGGTCACTCATTGGACCTAGTGTTCCTACTGGAATTGGAAGTCTCGCATTTGGGGGTGGAACCAAATGTGTGGACAGACCATCATGCCATAAGATTCAGCTTCCGGGCACCCCCAAATAGGCCTGCCCATATGGAGATGGTCCAGTATCACACTTTGAGGGGAGTTACCCTGGAAGGTCTTTCGGCAGTACTGGGCCTATCGGGTATTTCGAGTGAGTGCATGGGTCCAGGGGATCTTGTACTCACCTATAATAAGGCTGTAGGTGAGGCCCTGGATCAAATTGCTCCTGTTCGTGTTCGCCAGCTCATTCAGCGCCTAAGATCTCCATGGTTTGATGGGTTTCTGAAGCAGCTGAAGAGAGTTGGGTGAAGGTTAGAGAGAGCAAGATGGAAGTCTGGCCTAGATGCTGACAGGCTTAGACTGATGGACTATTATAGTGTCTATCAATCAGCAATCACCGGTAAGAAGGCAGAATTCCTGTCCAGGGAGATTGATGCTGCGCAGAATCGACCAGCTCAACTCTTTCAGACTATCGACAGATTGTGCAATCCACTCTGTCTGTAGTCTGGAAGAGATTTTTCACAAATAAAGTGTGATGAGCCTGCTAGATTCTTCGCAGATAAGGTTACCAGCATCAGGTCGGGAATCCGTCCTGCTCCCTCTCTAGGGAACTGCGGTGATCAGCGTAGTGAAGTGAACCCTTGTGTCACCTGGTCTGACTTTAGTAGGCCGGGTTTCATGGATGTTGTGAGGATTGTTCAGACTGTATGACCTACCAGCTGTAGTTTGGATCCAGGCCCTACGCCACTATTAATAGGCTGCATAGATGTTTTCTGCCCGATCCTTGCTGAAATTGTCTGGAAGTCATTGGAGCAGGGTTTTTTTCCTGATCCCCTAAAGGAGGCGGTCGTTCGACCACTCCATAAAAAATGTTCATTGAACCCAGACTGTCCAGCTAACTACAGACCTATCTCTAACCTGCCCTTTGTGGGTAAGGTTATAGAAAAGGTGGTAGCGCAACAGTTGGATGACCATCTTATGAATCACAATATCCATGATGCTCTCCAGTCGGGGTTCAGGAAAAAGACATAGCACTGAGACTGCTCTCATCCAGGTCTTAAATGATCTCCTAATAGTGAGAGATCGAAAGGCTTGTACTATTCTAGTCCTTCTTGATCTCTCTGCAGCATTTGATACTGTGAACCATGGTTTGCTGTTGGAATGCCTGCAGCTCCTTTGCGGACTGTCTCGTACAGTTCTGCATTGGTTTCGATCTTTCCTTACAGGGCAGACTCAGAGGGTAGTCACAGGAATTTACTCCTCTGATGCCATCTCTCTGTCCTGTGGGGTGCCGCTGGGCTTCCATTTTGGTGCTATGTTGTTCGCAGTTTATATGCTGCCATTAGGAGATATCATTAGGCATTACAGTCTGGGTTTTCACTGCTATGCAGATGATACCTAGTTGTATCTATCCTTTATTCCTGGACGGGACGATGCAGTCTCTTTGCTTAACAGCTGTCTAGGTGAGATCAATGACTGGATGAGTGCCAGCTGGCTGAGGTTAAACCCAGATAAGACCAAGGTGTTGATCGTGGACCCAGGTCACCTGGAGGTGGGTCACAGGTCTGGGGTTCTGTCGGGCCTTTGGCTCGGCGGTGCCCAGCTCTTGACCTCAAGCCAGCTGCATAATCTGGGCATTATTGTTGACAGCGGTTTGACCATGAAATCTCAGGTATCGGCCATTGTTAAGTCCTCTTTTTACCATCTGAGGAATATTGCCCGGGTGAAACACCTGGTTCCTCTGGCTGGTCTTCCAACTTTGGTCCACGCCTTTGTGACCACTCGCCTTGATTACTGCAATTGTCTTTACCTGGGGCTACCGGGAGTTGATATCCACTGCCTGCAGCTAGTGCAGAACACAGCAGCCAGGCTTTTGACTGGAACATCTAGAAATAGTCATATTACACCTGTTCTGCGTGGGCTGCACTGACTACCAGTTCAATGGCAGATTACCTTCAAGGTCAGATTACTGACCTATCAGGCCCTATACGAACAGGGACCGCAGTATCTGCAAGATCTCCTTACTCTCTACTGCCCCTCTCACTTGCTCCGATCTGCCGATGAGGGATTACTAGAGATTCCCAGGGTCTGTTTGAAAACATCTGGAGCACATGCATTTTCGTATGCTGCTCCTGCCCTGTGGAACTCTCTACCTCGTCGGATACGAAGCTGCTTGACCATCGAGAGCTTTAAACCAAAGTTAAAAACATTCTTATTTACAAAAGCTTATGATGTCTGATTTTATTATTGCCAATGTTTGATATTTCTCTGTTATTTATTTATTATTTGTACAGCGCTTTGGTTTAAGAAAAGCACTTAAAAATAAATTTTACTTACTTTTTATTTACTTACTTTCTTTGTACTGTTCCTGGAAATCTGCTATACGCTACTTCTCAGATCCCTGCAAATTCCCTATTTAAGTACTGTTTCTGGAAATCTGTAATAAACTGCCTCTCGGATCCCTGCAAATTCCCTATTTAAGTACTGTTTCTGGAAATCTGTAATAAGCTGCCTCTCGGGTCTCTGCATATTCCCTCTTTATATACTGTTTCTGGAAATCTCTAATAAACTGCCTCTCGGGTCTCTGCATATTCCCTCTTTATATACTGTTTCTGGAAATCTCTAATAAGCTGCCTCTCGGGTGCCTGCATATTCCCTCTTTATATACTGTTCCTGGAAATCTGTAATAAACTGCCTCTCGGGTCTCTGCATATTCCCTCTTTATATACTGTTCCTGGAAATCTGTAATAAGCTGCCTCTCGGGTCTCTGCATATTCCCTCTTTATATACCGTTCCTAGAAATCTGTAATAAGCTGCCTCTCGGGTACCTGCATATTCCCTCTTTATATACTGTTTCTGGAAATCTCTAATAAGCTGCCTCTCGGGTGCCTGCATATTCCCTCTTTATATACTGTTTCTGGAAATCTCTAATAAGCTGCCTCTCGGGTACCTGCATATTCCCTCTTTATATACTGTTTCTGGAAATCTCTAATAAGCTGCCTCTCGGGTACCAGCGTATTCCATTTTTATATAGTGTTTCTGGAAATCTGTAATAAGGTGCATCTTGGGTCCCTGCATATTCCCTCTTTATATAGCGTTTCTGGAAATCTGTAATAAGCTTCTTCTCATGTGCCTGCGTATTTTTTACCTCTTTATATAAAGTTTCTGGAAATCTGTAATAAACTGCCTCCCGGGTCAAAAAGAAATAAAATACAAGCTGACCGATGACCTGGAACCTTTTCTCCTCACTTCTCCTAACGGCTAGATTCGTGGGACATCTGAGCGGGACTGTGCAGTCTGCAGTGATGTGTTCTGGCCGAGCTAGAGGTTGCAACTCTAGTAGACGAATATGAGTTCATTCCTGTAAACAGGGAGGTCGGGTCCTCTGCGGTTGGAGCACTACCGCTTGCTTCTGGTATCTAACTCATTTTCACAAGTTATGCTGTGTGTTGCCATTGAGCCTGGTGAGTGTTCGGGTCTAGGGGATCAGTTTCACTCCTCCTGGTGACACATTTTTCTGACTGGGTTGTTTCTGACATGCAGTGTGTGTGAGCACATCTTCTGCTTTCTTCCTCCTCTCTACATGACTCTTTCATTTTCCCAGACTTGCAACCTGCTAAGAGCAGGTCTGGCTTTGGTCCCTGGAGCATGGTGGGAGCGGGCTGGTAGCCAGTGTAGTGAGACTGGATCGCCCCCGATTCTCCTCTTGCATCTTTGGGCCACAAAAAAAAAAACAAATATTGAGTCTCTGTGGTAGACCGCGCGTGGCCATGCGCCACTGCTCATTCTGTCTGCTGCATCAGTTTGCCTTCCCCTCGCTTGCACTCTCCTCACCCCTAGTGCTGCTGATCTCTCTAACCTGCTGCTGTTCATTTTGGTGTTTTCTGATGCTTCTGCCGCTCGCAGCTCTGGGCTGCTCCTGAACTTGGGCCTTTGGCTCCGTGTGCTACCAGGATTCTCCTCCATTAACCAATCTATCAATCAACTCTGTCATTTACCTCACTCACTCACTATCTCATCACATTATACTTAGTTCTGCTGTTCGTATCTGAGGCCTCTATCGGACGTGGCATGGGGAGGACGTCTCTACTTGGGTTGTGGTCCAGAACCTGCTGCCATCCATGCATGCCTGTTTTCAGTCGTCCTGGGCTTCTACCTTGCTACCCATCTGGAGATACATCCCTTCCCATTCCGTGCCCTTACCCCTTGTCTGGTACATCCACCGTGTCCCAGAGTTGGGATACTGGATCGCCCTCAAGGTTCTTCAGAATCCCCGCCTCGGATTTTACACCGATTGTCTGACAGGGATCTCCTCCTTGCTACTCTAAATAGGATTCACTCCATTTCTAGCTTGCATTAGATGTTTCTTTCAGGTATGCCCATCATGGCCAATGCTGCCTTATCAATCCCCAGACATCACTCATCGACCTGTGGCCTTCCAGTTCAGCTCTCCTGTATGCACTGCATACCTTCTTCCGCGAGTATGCCTCTCATTTCCCCACTCCTGTCTCTGCTACTTCCTTTCGACTCGATAACCATGCAATGGCTGGGTCCGCTGCTACCTATTGCCCTCTCTACCGCCATTCGTCCTTTCATGCCTCGCTTTCCAATTCCAGCCTCCATGGCTTCATTCCATCTTTGTACCTTCCTATTTCCCTTCCTCATCCTAGCTCCTTTTCTCGCCCCTACCAGCTCAGTCTACCCAGCAGTGGATGTTTCCTTGGGCGTGCTGATCACACCTCATGTGCCAATTCATTGATTCGTGACCCCCCCTGCTGCATGTATCAGGTTCCTAACTCTGGTCCTCATTCCTGACTCTGGTCTTCATTGACCTTTCTCATCTCATTGAGCCTCCATTCCTGGCTGCATTCCATGATCAGTCATCAAGGATTTTCTCCCCTCGTAGTTTCGCCCTTCATCGTCCAATTTGCTAGCATCCCACGATACCTCGCCCCGACCTGCTCACATCTCTCAATCGCTCCATAGGTTTACCTTGGCTTCCTCCCTCCGTCCTGCAATGTCAGTCACCTCACTTCAACTCTCTCTACATTCACGGCCATGCCTTCTCCTTCATCACCCTTTGCTACGGGCTGGTGCCTCATCCAATCACTGCTTGGTTGGCTGCTCACCGCCATCACTGAGGTTCACGTTCTGGTTCATTCCCATTTTCTCCTCCCTCAGTCTTTTCGAATTTTGCTACTGCCCTCCTGCGGTGATCATCATCATCATCTTCAATTTGCATTGGGTTTGCATACTCTCTGGGTCCAGACGCACCTTTTTGGTCTCCGAGCCTACCTCCCTTCGGGAAGCCTCCTTCCTCGCTTCCTTGACCATTCCTCCCATTGGAATTTCCCGTACCAGCCATCGTGGATTCACTCCGATCATGGAATCCCTCCGTTATCATTGACCGAAGCTATCTTCCCACATGTATTGAATCCATTTCTCCAGTCATCATCCACTCAACTTTGCCTCAAGGTTTATCTGTTTCTATCACTTGCTCGAGCATTCCTTTCATTGACTCCTATCTACCTCATCATCTACAACTTCAGGGTCTCATCGTTCACATCACGTAATCCTGCCCTAGTGGCCTCAGTGTCTCCTTTCTCACCTCGCTCCATCAGGCACGCCTCTCACTATATCTCATGCGACCTTATCGACCTGCCGCCCTCCTGCTTGTGTTCCTCAGTGTTCCTCGGTGCTTGTTCCCTCTGCAGCCCATCAGCTCGATCATCCTGTGCTCATTTAATTCTCTGTCTCTGGGCTTCGCTCTTTCCTACCTCACTTTCCCATCTCCCACTCCTGCTTCGAGGTGCGCTCGTTCTGCTCCCTCTCCTCTGCTATTTCATCGAACCCTGCTGTCCCAGATTCAATCCGGTCTTTACTTCTCTCTCATTGTGCCATGATTCCTCTATTCTTTGCTCTGCCATCCATATCCTCGAGCCTTCCATGGTTGCCTCCATCTGCCCTTCCATTGACCCGGGCCTACGTGCCACCTCATTCAGCTCATCCTTCTTCCCCCTTGAGGAGCCCTCATCCTTCATGGAGTCTACCCGTTCCTTGTTGCCCGTCGTCGATTCCTTCATCGGTGCTCCTTGGCCCCTCAGCTCCGCAACATCTGGCCTTGATCTGCTCATATCATTCAATCCATCTCTCTGCCTGTCTTGGCATGGTTTGCTGCCAGGTCCTTGCCGTTCTCTTGTTCCATCTGGCTCTGACTATCCTGGATCGTGTACCACCCTATCCGATTCACCCCTGTGCAGTTCTCCTCCTGTATCGGTTGGGTCCTATGCTACCCTATCGACTTCCATGCCTTACTTCATTCTTTCAGTACTCGCTTTCCAGTACCCACATTCATGGCATCAATCCCTCTTCCACGTTGCCCATTCCTGTTCTCTTCCTCAGCCTAGCACTTATTCTCGTCCTGACTGTCGTGGCTAATTCCATTCGTGGCTTCCCTCCAGATTGTTCAATGTCCGATCTGACTCCCATCAATTGCAGTCCTGCACTTGCCCTCTGCTTCTCAGATCCTCTGGTTCCCAATGTGCTTTCTTGGCCTCGATGTCCGTATCCTTTTGAGTAGCTTCGTCGTTCATCCTGCCCCTTGGTGCCTGATACCTTCGTTCATGTTCTGTTCCTGTTCATTCTAGTCTCCTCTTCTTCCAGTTTCGTACCTCCTCTTCAGTATTCCGCTATCATAAGCTTCCCTCCGCTCTTCTCCTCACTCATTATCATATTTCATCCAATTTTGCTCACTCCCCATCATACCTCATCCAGTTACAATCCTCGATTGCTTCACCTGAATTGTCTCTGGTCCCAGATCTCCCTTATTGGCCTCGGATTCTACCTCTTTCCCTGGCGTCTCATTGGTATACTTCCTTCATGCCAGTTCATTTCAGTTCTTTCCTGTCTCCTCCTCTTCCAGTTCACTTCCAGCTATCCAGGCTTCCCTCCGCCTTCGGCCTGCTCTCGACATTCTTTTTGGGCATACCTATCATAATTCCTATGCTACCTATCAGCTGCAGCTATCCTGCCGAATGCATCGAATTCATAACTCCAGTAATATCAAGTTCATGACTCCAGCCATCTTTCACTCAGCATCACTTCAAAGCTCATCTATCTACATTGCCTACGATAACATTCCTATCATCCAATAACGTACTACCCCATTGACTACAACCTCAGGATCTAATTGCTCAAAGTCTAATTGGTTACATCGTATAATCAAGAATGCCTCTTAAAAATTCAACGTCTGTTGTCTTGCATCGCTCTATCAAACGCATCACTGCATCAAGCCAGTCTGCAATATTATTGGTCTCCTCATCCACTCATCTGGAATATCCCCGTGAGCACATCTGGATACCCCTTGCTGCTCTGACTCATAAATGGATTTACTCTCTCCTATCCTTGCTTCCAGATCTACTATCTCACATTGACTACTCGAACATACCCTCCTTAATTTCAGCAAGGTTTATCTAGTTCCATTATTCCCTCGAGCATTCCATCTTTGACTCCGATGCTACTCATTGACCAAAACAGGATCTAATCGTTCACATCGTATAATCGTGCCTTATCGACCTCAGTTTCTACTGCCTCACCTCAGTCAATCAATCATACCTATTATCGATCTTATGCTTCCTCATCGACCCACTGACTTCCTGCAGTGACCATCATCATCATCATTAATTTTGCCTCATATTCGCATTTGACCTGCATGCAGCCTCATGTTCCATCTTCGATCTGTGTTTTCTTCTAGGAATCTTACATAGTCCATCATCATCCTCACTACTCATACCCCTCTAGTTACTGAACTCTTTCTTTCTAAAAATATACATCCTCAATTCAAACGTCGTCAGCCTGGAGAGAAGACGATCTAGGCCTTGGATCCCCAGAGGTTTCCTCCTCAAAGGGGTTTTTTCCTCTCCTCCATGCCAATGGTCATAATATTAGTTAGAATTAGTGATTTGCTTCTTAGCTAGTTAGGTTCCGCTGTTGGAGGAGGCAGATGGTGGCCCAGCTTTCCCCTCTCTCCTCAGGAAGTTAGCCCTTCTCACAGAATTGATTAATCACTTCTCTTTTCAATGCTTGACAATTCAGGTATTCTTTTTGGGCTTCTTCCTAACCTACCTTTAGCCGACTCATTCATTTCTGGCACCTGTACGGGGGGAACCCTCACTAGGGTTCCTTGTGTCGTACCCCTACAGGAGGTATATCCCATGGATAGAGGTGGAAAACCACATAAAATTCAAGTTACTCAAGTTACACAAGCATTATCATATCATATCCAGTTGCATAAGCACATTGAATGGGAGGGCTTTAAGCCCGAGGTTCAATGGGTGGAGAAACAACGTCACTCCCCCATTGAGCTCAAATACATCACTTTTCCTGGACGCCCACAGGATTCGGTTTCGTTGCCCACCATCCACCCCCCCTCCTCCTCCTCCGGCGGCTAGCCTCTCTTACCCATGGGCTTCTTCCTAACCTACCTTTAGCCGACTCATTCATTTCCGGCACCTGTAGGGGGGGAACCCTCACTAGGGTTCCTTGCATCATGCCCCTACAGGAGGTATATCCCATGGATAGAGAGGCAGAAAGCCACATAAAATTCAAGTTACTCAAGTTACACAAGCATTATCATATTATATCCAGTTGCATAAGCACACTGAAATACTGTTTCTGGAAATCTGTAGTAAGGTGCCTCTCAGGTCCCTGCGTATTCCCTTTTTATGTTTATGTGACAGCTTAGGGGAGAAGCGGGTTGTGGAGGCGCGGCAGTGTGGCAGCCAATGGAGGCATTGCATTTGGGAGCTTGGCACTGGTGGAGCAATGGAGGCAGAGTGTGCTGATGGCACTGGCTTCCAAAAGTGCCACCAAGTTGTAACATCTTTGCCGCAGCAATCAGGGGCCACCTCGTCATTGCAGCATCAGCTATTCCACTGCAATGAGGGAGCGACCCATCATTGCAGGGCAGAACGTTGCATAGTGTAATATTGTTTGTGAACATGGTGGCAAGCTGCCGCCATGTTCACAACCACTATTAGATAGCTCCCAGTGCTGAGGGGGTGCCCAATCCCCCTCAGCACCATGTGTCGCCCCCAAAACAGTTTTTGTTTGCCAATGGGGGGCCCAGTCCCCATTGGCTTCATTCCCCCTCCTTCCCAGAATAATTTGCAGGCAGGGGAGCCCACTCCCCGTTGGCATAATGTCCCCCCCAAAATGCTGGTTTGGTGCCAAGGGGGTGCTCAGTCCCCCTCGGCTCTTGCCCCTCCATGTGCTGATGGGGTGCCCAACTCCCCTGTTGGCTATAGCCCCACCAAAAAAAACACTCGGGTGGCACGCTGGGAGCCCACCCCAGCATGCCAAATGTCCCTAGTAAAAAAAAAAAGTTCTGTGATGTTTTTTCTTTTTTTTTTTTTGTTCCTGTAATCAGAAAATGGTCCCTTGTTGAGTCTGGTGGCCCCACCCCAACCCACGCCCACCCTCTTCGCACCCTGCCTCCCCATACAACCTCAGCCATACTTATCTCCAGAGCCCAGCGTGATGATCTTCGGTGAACCAGGAACACGTCTGCACTCTTCAAAGCTGACCCTGAACTGAGGAAATGCCTATAAGCTGTATAATGGCATAAATAGTTTTTTTTCAACTTCAGTGCATATCTCATGCATTTTGGTGAATTTTGGCACCAAATTTTCAACATGAGGTTATTGGGCCCCCTCCTCTTGAATTCAGCCACTGTCATGGCATTATTCGGTCTCGAAAGGTGATTTTGTGGTCACTGCACGGAATTGACTTTCAGGACCGATTAATGAAATGGCAGTGCCAGTGTTCATGAGGTGGCCTCTCAAAAAGTCTATGTTGCAAATTTGGTCCTAAATGCTTTCATGAGGTGGGGTCATAATAAGGCCATGTTGAAAATTTGTAGTGCAAATACCAACAGACGCCCGAGGCATTAGAGATTCTAAATATAAAGTCCTACCATGTACAGACTGACAGGCATCGGGGTGTGCCTTTGGATTGCCGACTGTACTGCTCATGCCATCCTACCCCAACCCCCCAAGCCACTGATAGGCATCGAGGTGTACCTTGGATTCTTCGGCCCCAGACTTCACCCCACTCTCCTATGCTGCACCCATTTCAGCGTATGTCCTATGGAATGGGGTGACTGTAAAGCCAAACACCCTAAGGCACACCTCAACATGTGACGGTGTCTGCAGAATAGGGTGAGGTGACATGGCATGACTGTCATTGGGTGATGACCCAAACACTTACCCAATGCCTGTCCGTCTCTACAGGATGGGGGTGGGGTGGATGTGAAGTTCAATACTTCAGTACCATTCCTATTCTGCATCTGTCTAACTCCTGCATTTCCAGTGCTAATACCAGCAAGCAAACATTCGGCAATGACAAATGCATGTTATATACTGTTTCTGGAAATCTGTAATAAGGTGTCTCGGGTCTCTGCATCTTCCCTTTTTATATACTGTTCTGGAAGTCTGTAATAAGCTGCCTCTCGGGTCCCTGCATACTCCCTTTTTATATACTGTTTCTGGAAATCTGTAATAAGGTGCCTCTCGGGTCCCTGCATATTCCCTTTTTATATAGTGTTTCTGGAAATCTGTAATGAGGTGCCTCTCGGGTCCCTGCATGTTCCCTTTTTATATAGTGTTTCTGGAAATCTGTAATGCGGTGCCTCTCGGGTCCCTGCATGTTCCCTTTTTATATAGTGTTTCTGGAAATCTGTAATAAGGTGCCTCTCGGGTTCCTGCCTATTCCCTTTTTTTTTGCAGTTAATCTATTTATTAAGAGATATTTATCATTTACACATGTACATAGTACAAAATCAAACATGAATGATATTACATTTTGTATACAAGGTACAACAGATGATAATATATAAAATATAATGTGTTGCCAAAATACCAATATACTAGTACACGTAAACGGTGTCTTAAAAGGGTTATGTAATTGTATATTCAAAATTATTTTCTCTTTTTACTGATTCTGTTCACCCTTTATTACAATTAATAATATAGAAAAATACAAAGAACAACATATTCTATACTAAACTAGAGCTGCATAGAAAGTTAGTTTAAACTCTACATCCATATTACAGATACATCTGAAAGTAAAAAAAAGAAAAGAGAAAGGTAATATCTGTTATATCTTCTGAGTTTGAAGAAAATTTAGATAGTCCTGCCAGCACAAGTAATATTCATTGAGTCGGTCTACTATCAGGTATGAGATTCTTTCCAGAGATGCGATGTGAGTCAGGTTGTCAAAATATCTTTAAAGTAGGTATAAGTTGAGTTTTCCATTTGATTAAAATTAATCTCTTAATCTGCATAAATAAGATCTGGAGCCATTTGAATTGGTATTTTGTTAATTTTGTATTATTATTCCTTATTCCTAACAAGCAAAATTTAGGATCGAAAGTAATATCAAGTCTAATAATTTGGGTGACTAATATATGAACAGTGTACCATAGGTCAGATATAGGTTTACAGGTCCATAATATATGTAAGAGATCTCCATTTGGTGCATCACATCGCCAGCACTTATTGTTAAGGGCTAGACCTATATTGTATAAGTGAGCTGGTGTTTTGTACCATAAATGTAAAATTTTTGATTGAATTAACCTACTACGCATATCTTTAAAGGAATCGTGACAATTTCTCCAACAGCTATTCCATTGAGAATCTGTAATATTTATATTTAATATCCGATTCCATTTATCTCTTGCCAAAAGTGATTGGTTTGGTAATATGTCTCTAATCTGCTTATATATTTTGCTGGTTAAGCCATGAGAGATATTAATCCATGTATTTATATATGAAGTTGATACTTCCGTTTTACTAAGTTGTTGAAGATCAGAGGGTATGGCCGTGCGTATTTGTAGATATTTCCAAAATTCTTCTTTAGGAATGTTCCATTTTGTTTGAATATTATTAAAAGAGTTTAATGAGTTGTCATTATCAGTTAGAATATCGTGTAAAAATAGAGTATTCTTATATCTCCAAGATTTACAATATATTGGTTTGTTTTCTAATATAAATCTTGGATTACCCCATATTGGTGTAAAAGATAAGGGGGAAGGGTCAGATTTAAGCCAATTATGCATTTTAAACCAGTAATGAACTGATGCATTAATTGTGGGATCCTATTCCCTTTTTATATAGTGTTTCTGGAAATCTGTAATAAGGTGCCTCTCGGGTCCCTGCATATTCCCTTTTTATATACTGTTCCTGGAAATCTATAATAAGGTGCCTCTCTGGTCCCTGCATATTCCCTTTTTATATAGTGTTTCTGGAAATCTGTAATAAGGTGCCTCTTGGGTCCCTGAAGTTTCCATTTTTTTTATACTGTTTCTGGAAATCTGTAATAATTTGCATCTTGGGTCCCTGCATATTCTGTTTTTATATACTGTTCCTGGAAATCAGTAATGAGGTGCCTCTCGGGTCCCTGCATATTCCCTTTTTATATAGTGTTTCTGGAAATCTGTAATAAGGTGCCTCTCGGGTCCCTGCATATTCCCTTTTTATATACCATTTCTGGAAATCTGTAATAATGTGCCTCTCGAGTCCCTGCATATTCGCTTTTTATATACTGTTCCTGGAAATCTGTAATAAGGTGCCCCTCTGGTCCCTGCATATTCCCTTTTTATACTGCCTGAAATGTGTTTTCACACGTCCAGCGAAGAATAGCACGGTCGCTGTGCAAAATCACTTTTTGACACAGCTTGAGGAAATGTCAGTGACACTGTACATGAGCAGAGGTGCTAAAATGCCTATGTTGAAAATTTGGTGCCGAAACTCCATAAAATGACTGTGTTACAAGTGTGCATTGCGCATTTCCCATGAACCCTTGTAACTTTGCATATTTGCAATACTTACATGCCACATTTTTACCACTGCCATTTTTTTACACCTCCTTATGAACAGTACAGCTGTCATTTTTCACATCCTGCCAAAAATGTGTATCCACACTGCACTACCAAAGCCAAAGCCAGCATGACAAATGCTTGTTATATACTGTTCCTGGTAATCTGTAATAAGTTGCCTCACGGGTCCCTGCATATTGCCCTTTTATATACTGTTTCTGGAAATCTTTAATAAGGTGCTTCTCAGGTCCCTGCTTATTCCCTTTTTACATACTGTTTCTGGAAATGTGTAATAAGGTGCCTCTCGGGTCCCTGCATATTCCCTTTTTATATACTGTTTCTGGAAACTTCTATTGAGGTGCTTCTCGGGTCCCTGCATATTCCCTTTTTATATAGTGTTTCTGGAAATCTGTAATGAGGTGCCTCTCGGGTCCCTGCATAATCCCTTTTTATATAGTGTTTCTGGAAATCTGTAATGAGGTGCCTCTCGGGTCCCTGCATATTCTCTTTTTATATAGTGTTTCTGGAAATCTGTAATGAGGTGCCTCTCGGGTCCCTGCATATTCCCTTTTTATACAGTGTTTCTGGAAATCTGTAATGAGGTGCCTCTCGGGTCCCTGCATATTCCCTTTTTATACAGTGTTTCTGGAAATCTGTAATGAGGTGCCTCTCGGGTCCCTGCATATTCCCTTTTTATACAGTATTTCTGGAAATCTGTAATGAGGAGCCTCTCGGGTCCCTGAAGTTTCCATTTTTTTTATATTGTTTGTGGAAATCTGTAATAATTTGCATCTTGGGTCCCTGCATATTCTGTTTTTATATACTGTTCCTGGAAATCTGTAATAAGGTGCCTCTCGGGTCCTTGCATATTCCCTTTCTTTGTACTGTTCCTGGAAATCTGTAATATGGTACCTTTCAGGTCCCTGCATATTCCATTTTTATGTTGGCCACTTGTGAGCCAACATCTTGTGGCAGTGGGAATTTGAGGTGCAGTCAGTTAGGGAATGAGGGCACGCACCAGTAAGGGCGTCCCTCATTCCCCAATCAGTCTGCATGCCAACGCCACACCATGCATACTAAGCTTGTGAGCACATCTAAGGAAAGGTCAACTGCAATCTGAGCAAAGCACATCACACATAGCGGACTCTTCCTGCATGCTCACCAGCTAGTAGCATGGCAGCACACTGGCCGCTACACTGCCGACAGCACCTACTTTGGGGTGTGCAATCCCCCAGTCAGCTTGCCATGCCCCGTGAAGTATGTGCTGACAAGGGAGCCCACTCCCCATTGGTAGAATGTGCCTCCACCTTGTTGTTTGCCAACAGGGTGCCCAATCCTTGTCGGCATGTGCCCCCCTTCCCACTGTAATGTGCCGAAGGGGAGCCCACTCCCCATCGGCACAATGTCCCCCCTTTCTTCTGTGCTGATGGGAGTGCCCAATCCCCTGTCGGCTACTGTACCCCCCAAAACAAAAGAAACCACCTGTAAAAAAGAAAACCGTCCGTGATGGTTTTTTTTGGGGTACCTGTAAACTGAAAACAGTCCCTCGTAGTCTCCCTACCTACCACCCACATCCACCCACTGCGCACCCTCCTTCCCCACACACTCCCACCCCATACTTACCTCCAGAGTCTGGCACAATGATCTTCTGTTGACTGGGAACACTTCTGCACTCTTCAAAGCCGACTGTGAACTGAGGAAATGCCAGTAAGCTGTATAATGGAATAAATAGGATTTTTCAACTTTGATCCATATCTTGGACATTTGTTGGAATTTTTTGCATCAAATTTCAACATGGGGTTTTGGGACCTCCTCATGAATTCTGTCACAGTTTTGACGTTAATCGGTCCGGAAATGTGATTTCGCAGTCACTGCGTGGAATCACCTTTCAGGACTGATTAATGCAAGGACAGTGGCAGTGTTCATGAAGTGGACTCTCAAAAAGCCCATGTTGCAAATTTGGTCGAAAAAATCCAAAAAATGGCTGTTTTATGAGCGTGCATTGCGCAGTTGCTATGCAAGCTTGTAACTTTGTGAATTCACAATATTTTCAAGCCAGATTTTCAACATTGTCATTTTTCTACACCTTCTTGTGAACAGTACAGATGTCATTTTTCACATTCTGGCCAAAATGTGTTTCCGCACTTCCAGCGACAATACCCGCGGCCACTGTGGGAAATTAGTGTTCGGCCAGATTACAAAAATGACAATATCACTGTTCATGAGCAGAGGTCCTAAAATGCCTATGTTGACAATTTGGTGATGATACTCCATAAAATGACTGTGTTACGAGCGTACGTTGTGCAGTTTGCATGCACGCTCGTAACGTTGTGCATTTGTGATATTTTCACTCTGGATTTTCACCATTGGCATTTTTCCACACCTCTTGATGAACAGTGCAGCTGTCATTTTACATATACTGCCTAAAATGTGTTTTCACACGTCCAGCAAAGAATAGCACGGTCGCTGTGCAAAATCACTTTTTGACACAGCTTGAGGAAATGTCAGTGACACTGTACATGAGCAGAGGTGCTAAAATGCCTATGTTGAAAATTTGGTGCTGAAACCCCATAAAATGACTGTGTTACAGTGTATGCTATGATTTCCCATGCACCCTTGTATTGTGTTCCTAACCTATAATAAGGTCCTCGGTCCCTGCATATTCCCTTTCTATGTTGCTTGCATGCATGTGCAAGAAACACATTGCATCACAGTTTTTTACAAGCAGGTTGTGGAGGCATGGCAGTGTTGTGCCAAATGGCAGCAGCCCATTCAGGGGCTGGTCTCTGCCTGGCCAATAAACGAGCATGCCCTGGATCACCACATTTAGCAAGCAGGCCACTGCATCAAAGGAACTGAACCGCTGCAATCAGAGAGCACCCCGTAAGTATCCAATCAGCTGTTCGGTATGCTCCCTGACTGCAGCAGCCAATTACAGTGCTGCAAGCTGCCGGTCCCCCCCTTTAGTGTGCCTTCCTGGTGAAACACTTTAAGAAAATAAAAACTGACGGGGTAGCCAGCTCCCCGTCGGCATAATCCTCCCCCTTCCAGATTTCTCCTGTGCCGAGGGGGGTGCCCAATCCCCTTTGGCTCTTGCCACCACCCCCAGACCTCTATGTGCCAACAGGGATGCCCAATCCCCCTGTAGGTATGCCCCCTTATTCATCAGTTTACCAACGGGAGCCTACTCCCCATCTGCATAATGCTTACCCCCATTTCTTGTTGCACCCCCTGGCTCTTGTCTCCCTGCTCCAGCATTCAATAGGTGCCGCACGGTGCCTAATCCCATCGGCTACAGCCCCCAAAACAGTCAGGTGGCATGCTGGGTGCCCACCCCAGCGTGCCCAAACAAAATGTCCCTGTGAAAAGGAATACCTTGCCACAATGTTTTTTTAATTTTAATAAACCTGTAAAGTTGAAAATGGTCCCTCATCGAATCCTTCCCCAACCCGCGCCCACCCACTGCGTACCCCACCTCCCACACACACCCCGAGTCTGGTGCAATGATCTTCAGTGGACCGGGAATGTGTCTGCACTCTTCAAAGCTGACCGCAAACTGAAGAAATGTCGGTAAGCTGTATAATGGCATAAACGGGTTTTTTTCAACTTTGGTGCATATCTTGTCCATTTTTGGGAATTCTTTTCACAAACTTTCAACATGGGGTTCTTGGGACGCCACCTCGTGAAATCAGTCACTGTCATTTTGTTATTCTGCCCTGAAAGGTGATTTCTCAGTCACTGTGTGGAACCACCTTTCAGGACTGACTAACAAAATGACAGTGTCACAGTTCATGAGGTAGGCTCCCAAAACCCTATGTTGAAAATTTGATGAAAAAATTCCCATAAATGACTGTTTTACGAGCATGCATTGTGTAGTTCCTATGCATGCTTGTAAGTTTGAGCATTATTAATATTTTCACTCCAGATTTTCAACATTGTCATTTTACCACACCTTTTTATGAACAGTATAGCTGTTATTTGTCATATCTCACCTGAAATGTATTTTTGCACATGTAGCGCACAATGGTGCAGTCAGTGTGTGAAATCCGTGTTCAGGACACATTAAGAAAATCATATTGACACTGTTCATGAGCAGAGGTGTTAAAATGGCTATGCTGAAAATTTGGTGAAAAAATTCCCCAAAATGACAGTTTTACGAGCGTGCATTGCGCAGTTCCTACGCACGCTCGTAACTTCGAGCATTTTTAATATTTTCACTCCAGATTTTCAGCATTGCCATTTTACCACACTTCCTTATGAACAGTACAACTGTCATTTTTCACATTTCACCCAATATTTGTTTTCGGACATGTAGTGTAGAATGGCATGGTCAGTGTGTGAAATCAGTGTTCAGGATGGAATATCACACTGTTCATGAGCGAAAGTCCTAAAATGCCTGTATTGAAACTCTGCTGTAAAAAATTCCCAAACTAATTACATTACGGGTGTGCTTTGTGCAGTTTCTACACACACTTATGACTTCATCAGTTTTTTTATATATTCATTCCAGATTTTCAACATTGCCATTTTTTTACACCTTCTCATGAACAGTACAGCTGTCATTTTTCACGTCCTGTTCGAAATGTGTTTTCACACCTGTGACGCCAAATGCTGCAGTCGCTGGACACAATCACCTTTTGGCTAACAAATTGAAAGTGTCTCTGTTCATGCGGTGGGATGACAAAAAGCCCATGTTGAAAACTTGGAGTAAAAATACCGAGAAACACCCAGGGTCTTAGGGTTTTCAACCATAATGTCCTACAGGCGTCAGGCATGTGACTTGGGATTGTCGACAGTAATGCTCTTGCCATTCCACCCCCACCCGCATCCTGCAGCCAGTGACAGGCTTTGAGGTGCGCCTTGGACTCTTTGGCCCCAGATTCCATCCCATTCTACTATACTGCACCCATTTCATCATATTTACTTATGGAATTAGATGAGTAAAGCCCGAACACCAAAGGCACACCTTGATACTTGTCAGTGTCTGCAGGGTAGGGTGAGGGGAAATGCTGTGACCATTATGGGCAGTGACCCAAAGGCACACCCCAGTGCCTGCCCATCCTTGCAGAGTGGGGGTGGGGTTGGTGTCAGTTTAGTACTTCACTGCAATTCCTACACTGCATGGGCCCAGTTCTCATAGGGGCCTGTGTCTGGCCCAAGCTGCAGCAAGCAGCACCTTGCACCAATGCATGGTGCACCAGGGACTCTGCACCTGATTCAGGTACAGGAGGAGTCCCAGCGGCTAAGTCCCCAAGCTAGCACTGACTGGAACCCTGCGGCAAACCCCTGGCACATTGCACAGGCCACCAGAGACTAACACAGGACCCCTGTCCTACTAGGTAATGGGCATGTGGACCCAACCTGGCCGGTGCCCCCCCACCATGTTTGGTGCAATTGGTGCCTGGCCACGGATGTTAGCGGTGAGATGGGCTGGGCACTGGGGAGCAGTCTGGACTGGTGTACAGGGGGTTTGGGCACCACCTGCTGGGGCATGGGTGGGCACTGTACCACCATACATTGGTGCTGCAATAGCACTGATGGGGCAGGCATCGAGGATTGGGAGACCCACATCAGGACGGGGGTACCAACATGGTACATAGGTGGCATCAGGGAGCTGTGAGTGGTGCCATTGGACCACTAGGATGGGGGCCATACATAGGGGGCCACACTCTGGGATGTATAGTGAGTGGACCTTCACCCATGGTGTGCCGCACTCAGGCATGTCACCCAGGGGAGAATGTCTAAGTCCCCTTATGGCTGACCTGGCTAGTCTAAGGACACTTAGAAATTCTCCCGTCAGGTGATGTCTGTGAATCGCAGGATGCAGCTTGCATCGGCTGCAGTCCCCCTACTGACATGCCACAGTGCATTGCAGGTGCAAGCCCTGTTTGGGGTGGGTGAACTGCGGTCGACGCAGGCCACCTTTGTGAATCACACAGAGGGCATTCATAGATGCAAGGTGCACCTTGGACCATATTTGTTCACCGCAGGCACCTTGCTTCCGACACAGGACTTTGAGAATTGGGGCCCCATCTGTCTAACTCCTGCACTTCCACTGCTAATGCCAGCAAGCAACCATTTGCCATTGACAAATGCTTGTGTAGTAAGCTCTGGCCCATAAGAGACTCACAGGTGACCAGTGGGAAGCTCATTAATTAGGAACAGGCTGCATCTCCTTTTTAATGTCATTATAAGTGACATTGCAGAGGGACTGGGAGGAAAAGTATGCCTCTTTGCAGATGACACAAACATCTGCAGCAGGGCTGATACACAAGAAGGTGTGGAAAGGTGTGGAAAGGATGACAAGGCACTTGGCAAGGTTGGAGGAATGGTCAGAAGTATGGCAGCTTGGATTCAATGCAAAGAACTGCAAAATAATGACCTGGGAAACAAAAACCCAGGGCAAGATTGTACAATGAGGGGGAGGGTAGCAACAACAACAAAAATGGAAAGGGACCTGGGGGTAATCATATCAGATGACCTTAAGGTTAGAAAGCAATGTGAAAAGACAGTAGAAAGGGCTGGGGGATACTGGGATGTATAGGGAGAGGCATCACCAGCAGAAAACAGGAACTTGTTATCCCTCTATTCAGACAGTTAGTGATACCCCATCTAGAGTACTGCATCCAGTTCTGGAGGCCCCATCTCCTCAAGGACATAGACAGGATGGAGGCAATCCAGAGGAGGGCAACTAAAATGGCGCAGGGTCTGCAAAATAAACCATACGAGAAGAGACTAAAGGAACTTAATATGTATACCCTTGAGGAAAGGAGGGAGGGGGGGACATGATAGAAACTTTTAAGTACCTCAGTGGAATCAACAAAGTTCAAGAGGGTAGCATCTTTCAGAAAAAGAGATGTGCAAAAACAAGCGGACACAATTTGAAGATGCAATGTGAGGAAGTATTTTTTCACAGAGAGGGTGGTGGACGCATGGAGCAGCCTTCCTGAGGAGGTTGTGGGCTCTAAAGCTGTGGAAGAATGAATGGGACAGACATAAGTCAATTCTTGTGGTGGGTAGTAAGAAATAGGCTGTTGGTTAACTAGGTTCTGCAGTTTATCCTGGATGTAGGGAAATGGGCAGACTAGGTGGGCCAAGCAATCCTAATCTGCTGTCAAAGTCTATGTTTCTATCTCTCCTGTCTGCAACCTCAGTCCAGGCTAATGTACAAAGACTTTATCACATTTCTTATGAGTCTTTCTTAAACATGTTTTATCTGTTTACAGGAGTGCACCTGATTTGAGGCCAAAATCAAAAGCTAATAATTATAGTAGCAAAGCAACCCCCACACACACACATATACACACACCCTGAAAAGCTGTTTAAAAGCCTGCAATTCATTCAAATCAATTCCATTTTTATGTTTGCTTGCACGCATGTGCAAGAAACATAGTGCCATCATCGGAGATTTCGGAGGTGTGTCACCTCCTCCTCCAATTCAGGCAGTGTGCTTGCAGGCGCAGCCCCTGTAAGCCAATGCATTTGGGAGCTGTCTATGACACGCTCCAAAATGCAGTGGCATACAGTTGAAAGGGGGAGCTACGCTTGAGTGAGCAGCAATAAGAAGCTGCTCACGCGCAGCTCCCTCCCCCAGCCGCAGGCGTGCGCACCCGCTGCACGCAGTGTATAGCCGACGGGGTGCCCAATCCCCGTCAGCTGAGCTGCATCTGTCTCCTCCCCTCCCAGTAGTTGATGCCATGCTGGGAGCCGACCCCAGCGTGGCAATCAGTCATGTTGCCGACGGGGTGCCCAATCCCCGTCGGCTGAGCTGCATCTGTCTCCACCCCCAGTAGTTGATGCCACGCTGGGAGCCCACCCCAGCGTGGCAATCAGTCATGTTGCCGACTGGGGTGCCCAATCCCTGTCGGCTGAACGCATCCCCTCCCCAAAGTCCTTAGCATGCTGGGAGCCCAGCCCAGCGTGGCAAGCGGTCCCCATTTTTTTTTTTTTGATTTTTTTGCCGACGGAGGTGCCTCAATCCCTGCTGGCGAACTTCCAAGCCATGCCATGCGGGAGCCCACCCCAGCATGGCAAACGGTCCCACGATGTCTTTTTTTTTTAACTTGTAAGAAAACGGTCCAGCGGTGCTGCCTCCCACCCCCTCCCACAACCCGCACTCCACCCACCGCGACCCAGCCTCCCCACACCCCTCACCCCATACTTACCTCCGCATCTGCACTACATCTTCAGTGGACCTGGAACACGCCTGCACTCTTCAAAGCCGACTCGCTGAACTGAGGAAATGCCGGTAAGCTGTATAATGGGCTAGATAGGGGGTTTCAACTTTATTGCATATCTCAGGTTTTTTTGATTTCATTAACTAATATGGTTTTTATTCTTCGAATGATGTCACTGTCATGGCTATTTGGGCCCGGCGGGTGATTTCGCGCAGTGACTGCGCAGTGACTGTGAAATCACCCTTTAGGCCTGAATACCACCATGACAGTGACATCATTCATGAGAAGGGGGCCCAAACCCCCCATGTTGAAAATTTGGTGCCAAAATTCCAAAAAATGACTGTTTAACAAGCTTGCATTGCGCAGTTCCTACGCAGGCTCGTAAGTTCGAGAAATTTCAATATTTTCACTCCAGGTTTTCAACATTGCCATTTCACACACCTTCTTATGAGTAGTACAGCTGTCATTTTTCACATCTCACCCAAAATGTGTTTCCGCCCATGTAGAGCAGAATGGCGCAGTCAGTGTGCGAAATCAATGTACGGACAAATTAAGAAAATTCACAGTGACACTGTTCATGAGCAGAGGTCTTGAAATGCCTATGTTGAAAATTCGTAGAAAAATCCTAAAATGACTGTTTTATGAGCGTGCATTATGCAGTTCCTACGCACGCCTATAGGTTTGCGAATTTTCAATATTTCCACTCCAGATTTTCAACATTGCCATTTTTCCACACCTTCTTATGAGTAGTACAGCTGTCATTTTCACATCTCACCTAAAACATGTTTCCGCTAGATGTAGCTATATAATGGCTGCAGCTATTGTGCAAACTCATGTATGGGACATTAAGAAAATCACAGTGTCACTGTTCATGAGCAGAGATCTTAAAATGGCAATGTTGAAAATTTGGTGACAGAATTCCTAAAATGACTGTTTTACGAATGTGCACAGTTCCCACGCATGACGTCAGAGGTTTTGCAATTTTCAATATTTCCACTCCAGATTTCCAACATTGCCATTTTCCACACCTCCTTAGGAGCAGTACAGCTGTCATTTTTTCACATCCTGCCCAAAACGTGTCACCCATGTAGCTTGATTTATGTGCTGCTTAGTGTGCGAAGCAATGTTTAGGACAGATTAAGAAAATCACAGTTACACTGTTCATGAGCAGAGGTCTTAAAATGGCTATGTTGAAAATTTGGTGACAAAAGTCCATAAAATGACTGTGGTACAAGTGAGCATTGTGCAGTTTCCACGCATCCTCGTTAGTTCATGACTTTGTAATATTTTCAGTCCAGATTTTCACTAGTGGCATTTTTCAACACTTCCTTATGAACAGTACAGCTGCCATTTTTCACAACATGGCTGAAGTGTGTTTTCACACTTTCAGTGCATAGATGCGTGGTCGCTGTGGGAAATCATTGTTCGGCACAGATAAAGAAAATCACAGTGACACTGTTCATGATCGGAGGCACCAAAATGCCTGAGTTGACAATCTGCTATAAAGAATCCCCAACCTAATTATATAACGGGTGTGCGTTGCACAGTTTCTATGTACGCTCGTGACTTCACCATTTTTTTAAATATTTTTCCTACACATTTGCAACATAGCCATTTTTACACCTCCCCATGAAAGAGTACAGCTGTCATTTTTTACATCCTGTTCGGAATATTTTTGCACCTGTGGTGCTAAATGCCGTAGTCACTGTGCATAAGCAGCTTTTGGCTACCAAACTGATATTCCCCCTGTTCATGAGGTGGGGTCACAAAACAAACATGTTGAAAATTTGGAGTTAACATACCAACGAATGCCTGAGGTATTAGGCTTTTCAACTAAATCACCCAACCCTATAGAGAATGACAGGAATCAGGGTGTGACTTGGGATTCTTGCCTGTGATGCTCATACCATTCCACACCCTGCAGTCACTGAGAGGCATCGAGGTATGCCTTGGACTCTTCGGCCCCAAACTTCACCCCATTCTCTATATCGCGCCCATCTCACGAATTTCCTAATGAAATAGGTGTGCATAAAGGCCAAAGACCCCAAGGAACACGTGACACTTGTCAGTCTCTGCAGAGTGGGGGTGTGTGTGAAATGGCGTGGGCTGCTATGCCTGATGACCCAAACGCACACCCCAATGCCTGTCACTTCTGCAGGGTGGTGGTGGGTTAGTTTCAGTTCAATACTTTCACCGCCATTCCTATTACTGCAGCTCTGTAACTTCTACACTACCACTGCCAATGCCAGCAAGCAAACATTCGGCATTGATAAATGCTTGTCTTACTTAGTTGGGGTTCGTGCCAACAAGTGTAAAATCATGTACATAGGGCATAGGATTTCCGATGCTGAGTATAGGATGACAGGAGGTATTGATACTCACTAGACGTGAAAGGGTGCTTGAGGTTATTATATCAGAGGACCTCAAGATGGCAGTACAGTGTAACAAGGCTACAGGCAGGACAAATTGCATTCTGGGGTGCATAAGGAGTGGCATCTCCAGTAGGAGGAGGAGGGATGCTGTGCTGCCATGGTATCACTCCCTGGTATACCCCCAGCTGGAGTACTGTGTCCAGTTTTAGAGTCCACACTTCAGAAAGGACATAAGGTGCAGATTTTCCAGAGGAGGACAACTAAAATGGTTCAGGAGTTTCATAGAAATCCCTACAAGGAAAGGCTGAAGAATCTCAACATGTGCACTCTGGAAGAGAGGAAGATGACAGGTGACATGATCAAAACCAACAAAGTATCTCACAGGGGTAAACCGGGTACAGTTGGGGAGTTTCCTTCAAATGAGGATGAGCACCCAAACCAAGGGTCATACAATAAAGTTGGGAGGAGGAGTCCCACACAAAAGATTAATATACAAGTTAGCCAGCCTGGGAGTGGGTCCCAAGATGACAGCCTGGGTAAAGAATTGGCTGGAGAATAGGACACAGAGAGTAATAGTAAATGGAGTCCACTCTGAAGAAAGGGGGGTTACTAGTGGGGTATCTCAGGGTTCAGTATTAGGACCGGTCCTCTTCAATGTCTTTATAAGTAACACTGCAGAGGGACTGGCAGGAAAAGTATGTCTCTTTGCAGATGACACAAAGATCTGCAACAGAGTTGATGCACAAGGTGGGTGGAAAGGATGAGAAGGGACTTGGCAAAGTTAGAGGAATGGTCAAATGTATGGCAGCTAGGATTCAATGCTAAGAAGTGCAGGTAATGCACCTGGAAACAAAACCAGGAAGAGTACACAATGGGGGTGAGATACTAACGACAACAAAAATGGAAAGGGACCTGGGGTAGTCATATCAGATGACCTAAAGGTGGGCAAGCAATTGAGAGGGCAGTAAGGAGGGCTGGGGGATACTGGGATGCATAGGGAGAGGGATCACCAGTAGAAAACAGGAAGTTATTATCCCTCTGTCCAGACAGCTGGTGAGACCCCATCTGGAGTACTGCATGCAGTTCTGGAGACCCAATCTTCGCAAAGACATAGACAGGATGGAAGCTGTCCAGAGGAAGGCAACTAAAATGGTGCAGGGTCTGCACTGGAAGACATATGAAGAGAGACTTAAGGAGCTTAATATGTATAGCCTCGAGGAAAGGAAGGAGAGGGGAGACATGATAGAAACTTTCAAGTACCTCAAGGGAATCAACAAAGTCCAAGAGGGTAGCATCTTTCAAAAAAGGAGGTGTGCAAGAACAAGAGGGCACAATTTGAAGATGGGGAGGCGGCTCAGAGGTAATTTAAGGAAGAATTTTTTCACAGAGAGTTGTGGATGCATGGAATGGCCTTCTGGAGGAGGTTGTGGAGTCAAAAACAGTGGTGGAATTCAAGCATGCATGGGACAGTCATAAGGCAGTTCTGGGGGTGGGGGTAGGAAGAAGTAGGCTGCTGGTTAACTAGGATCTGCAGCTTATCCACTAGGTAGGAAATGGGCAGACTGGGTGGGCCAAGCTGTCCTTATCTGCCGCCAAATTCTATGTTTCTATGTTTAGATGCAAAGAAATATTTCTTTACTGAAAGGGTGGTAGACGCCTTGAACAGACTGCCAGGAGAAGTGGTGGAAGCTAAAATGTTAAGAGGCATGAAGCATGCATGGGATAAACATAGGAGTATATTAGAAAAAAGGGGAAGGAGGGGGTCAACAGAGATCAGTAGGGCTATGGAGGTGGAGTAGGTTCAAGTTCATTGCAGGAAAAATCCATTGAGCAAGCTCATTCACAAGGAGGTCCTGATGGACGCAGGCAGAATAAGACATGCAGTAACATAGACAGGCAGGAGTTACAAGTAGGTAGAGAACACCTGGGCAGATTGGGTGGGCTGAGCGATCCTTTTCTGCTGACAAATTCTATGTTTCTATGGCATCGTGTGTTCATTCAGGTGCAGTGTTTATTTAAAGTTGGTCCTACCAGACATCCAGATGTAAGGTACAGTAAATTACCAAATTAGATGCAGCCCACTTACAGTACTATAAACAGAACCCCAGTGCCTCAAGAAGCCTTTACTCTTCATAAGGCTGCTTAAAGAGCTGGGGTTCTATTTGCAGTGTTCCCATCAGTATGCTGATCTTAAAATCGATGCCACGTCTGAATGAGTACTTGATTCTTGCTCACTCCATTTCTTCCCCACTTTGAAAGCTGCTTGTCCTGAGTTAGTTTTGGGCTGGCAGTGCCTCGCCGGTGTTGGAAGATGACCAATAAGCGGCACTGAAAGGTGTCAGACTTCACAGACTGTGAAGGGAGCTGCCCACCCACCATCTTGGCAAGAAGAAGGCTGCAGCTGTGGCACTGATGACTGTTGGGGTGTGGGGATGGGGGACCAAAGAGGACAGACATAAGGAGATAAAATCATAATAAAAATTGTGAGACCTTCACCAGCTTTCCAAAATGCTTACCAGTAAAAGAACACTCTATGAAGTTTTTCAAATGGCAACACAATCTGGTGAGCCCTCTGTCTGCCATCTGACACCAGGCATCAACCACCATAAAACTGCCTAAAGAAGGCAGTGTGGTTATATAGTTACTGAAATATTGGAGATTACAGATGTACAACAACAAAGAATATCACACAGAAGGTGGCACATGTCTCTATAGCAGCTGTCTGCTGCTTCTCAGTAGTTATTGGAGCTCATGGATTTGTGAGGATTGTTCAGACTGTACGACCAACCAGCTGTAGTTTGGATCCGGGCCCTAAGCTACTATTATTAGATTGCGTAGATGCTATCTGTCCGATCCTTGCTGAAATTGTCTGGAAATCTTTGGAGCAGGGAATCTTTCCTGACCTCTAAAGGAGGCAGTCGTTCGACCACTCCTAAAAAAGCCTTCATTGAATCCAGACTGCTTAGCTAACTACAGACCTATCTCTACCTGCCCTTTGTGGGTAAGGTTATTGAAAAGGTGGTTGCACTACAACTAGCTGACCATCTTATAAATCACAATGTCTATGATACTCTTCAATCGGGATTTAGGAAAAGACATAGCACTGAGACCCCTCTTGTCCGGGCTTTAAATTATATCCTGATTGCTAAAGATTGAAAGGCTCGTACTATTCTAGTCCTTGATCTCTATGCAGCATTTGATACTGTGGACCATGGTGTGCTTTTGGAGCACCTGCGGCTTCATTTTGGACTGACTGGTAGAGTTCTACATTGATTTCGATACTTCCTCATGGGTCAGAGGCAGAGGTTGTCACTAGAATTTATTCCTCGGCATCATCTCCCTATCCTGTGGAGTGCCCTTGAGAATCCAGTTTGGCCCATGTTGTTTGCCGTTATATGCCATTGGGAGACATTACTAGGTGATACGATCTGGGTTTTCACTGCTATGCAGATGACACTCAGTTGTATCTGTCCTTCAGTTCCAGACAGGAAGATGCGATCTCTGTGCTTAACAACTGTCTATCCGAAATCAAAGACTGGATGAGTACCAGCTGGCTAAAGTTAAACCCGGATAAGGTGTTGACTGTGGACCCTGGTCACCTTGAGGCAGGTTGTAGGGCTGGGACTCCATCAGGCATATGGCTCGATGGTGTCCAACTCCCAACCTCAGACCAGGTATGCAATCTGGGTGTTATTATAGATGACGGCCTGACCCTAAAATCTCAGGTGTCAGCCGTTGTCAAATCCTCATTTTACCATCTTAGAAAAATCACTCAGGTGAAACACCTAGTTCCTCTGGCTGACCTTCCTACCTTGGGCCATGCCTTTGTGACCTCTCACCTTGATTACTGCAATGCCTTGTACCTAGGGCTACCAGGGGTTGATATCAGCCACCTGCAGCTGCTGCAGAATGCAGCGGCCAGGCTTTTGACTGGGACATCTAGAAATAGTCACATTGTGCCTCTGCTGCGCGGACTGCACTGGCTGCCAGTTCAGTGGCAGATCACCTTTAAGGTCGGGTTACTGACCTATAAAGCCCTACACGAACAAGGACTGCAGTATCTGCAAGATCTCCTTACTCTCTACTGTCCCTCTCGCTCACTCCGATCCACCGACGAGGGATTGCTAGAGATTCCCAGGGTTCGTTTAAAGACATCTGGGGCACGTGCATTTTCTTACGCTGCCCCCACCCTGTGGAATTCTCTACGTCACCAGATACAAGGTTGCCTGACCGTAGAGAGGCTTAAATCTGAGTTAAAAACCTTTTTGTTTTTAAAAGCGTAAAGATTGATTTTATTATTAATATTTTGTTTATTATTTAATGTTATTATTGTACAGTGCTTTGGTTTTTGAAAAGTGCTTATAAATAAACTTTACTTATTTACTTACTTATTCTTATAACCTTGAGGTACTTGAATGTTTCCATCATATCCCTCTTTCCGTCCTCTCTTCCAGTGAGTACATATTGAGGTCCCTTAATTTCTTCTCACAAGTCTTGTGTTGTAAGCTCTGTACCATCTCATTCACCCTTCTCTGGACCATCTCCATCCTGTTAATATCCTTACGAAGGTGTGACCTCAAGAACTGCACACAACTCCACGTGAAGCTGACCATGGTTTTATATAATGGCATCACTACCTCCCTCCTTATGCTGGTGATACCCCTACCTATGCACCCCAGCATGTCACTGGCCCTTCCAGCTGCCTTACCACTTTGACATTTTCAGGTCATTTGAAATAAGAATGCCCAGGTCCCTTTCCTTCTTTGTGACTGTCAGCAACACCCCCCCCCATTCTGTAGCTTTCCCCAGGGTTTCTGTGTCCCAGGTGCATAATGTTGCACTTTTTTAAATTAAACTTCAGTTGCCAGTCCTTGGACCATTTTTCAAGCTTCCCCAGTTCCCTCCTCATTTTCTCCACCCGTCTGGGGTATCCACTGTGTTACAGATCCTGGTGTCATCTGCAAACTGGCAGACCTTTCCTTCAGCCCTTCTGCAATGTCACTAATGAAGACATTGAACAGGACTGGCCCCAGGACCAATCCTGCGCACCCCACTGGTCACCCCTCTCCCAGACTGCACCCCATTTACCACCACTCTCTGTCTCCTGTCTGTTAGCCAGTTTCTAACCCAGTTTGTCACCCATTCCCATGCCCAGCCTACTTAGCTATTTTAACAGCCATCTAAGTGGACGGTGTCAAAGGCTTGCTTAAATCAAGGTAAGTATTGTCCACTGACCCACCCTAATTTACTTCCTTTCTCATCCAGTCAAAGTGATCAACCAGATTTGTCTGACGTGACTTTCCCACTAAGAATCCATGTTGCCTATGGTCCTGGTCTCCAATGGCTTCTAGATGCCCACTATCCTTTCTTTAAGCAATGTCTCCATAATCTTCCCCACTACTGAGGTGACGCTGACTGGCCTATAGTTCCCTACCTCCTCCCTACTGCTGGATTTGTATAAAGGGACCACATGTACCCTCCTCCAATTCTCTGGTACCACCCCTGTGTTGAATGACTCAGTGAATATGGCTGCCAGAGGTACTGTTATCTCCCTTCACAGTTCTCTTAATATCCTTGGGTGTATGCCATCTGGTCCCATCGCTGCGTCCACCTTCAATTTAGTCACCTTCTGCAGGATTCTTCTGCCTGTGAATGGACTATTGTCCACCTCATCATGCCTTTGCTACTGCTATACTGCTGTGGCCCTTGCCCCTCCCCCCTCTTCTTTGAATACAGTACAGAAAGACACATTGGATGTCTGTGGGAAGGCGAATGACAGTTCTTAGGCATGGTACTATCACTTCCAAATACCGAAACAGCACATATGAGTAAGTAACATTCTGCATTGACAAATGGTTGTTATATACTGTTTCTGGAAATCTGTAACAAGGTGCCTCTCTGATCCCTGCATATTCCCTTTCTTTGTACTGTTCCTGGAAATCTATAATAAGGTTCCTCTCAGGTCCCTGCATATTCCCTTTTTATATACTGTTTCTGGAAATCTGTAATAATGTGCCTCTCGGGTCCCTGCATATTCTCTTTTTATTTACTGTTTCTGGAAATCTGTAATAATGTGCCTCTCGGGTCCCTGCATATTCCCTTTTTATGTACTGTTCCTGGAAATCTGTAATAAGGTGCATCTCAGGTCCCTACATATTCCCTCTTTATATAGTATTTCTGGAATCTGTAATAAGCTGCCTCTCGGGTCCCTGCATATTCCCTTTTTATGTTGGCTTGCCGAGCTTGCGCACAAGTCAACATATTGGGAGAGTGCAGATTTGGGGGCATGGCTGCTGTTGGGCGAATGCAGGGCACGCATCAGTAGGTGCATCCCTCATTCCCCAATAAGCCAGCATGCTAGAGCTGACACCAACATTATGTAAAGTGGACATAAATTCTAAACCAAGTGCAGCTGCAATCAGGGGACAGGCTCGTCATGCAGCGGCACAGATGACACACCTCCCATATCTGCTGCCCTCCCCTTGAGTACAGGGTGCCACGCTGGAGCCCACCAGCTTGGCAACTGATGCCATGGCTGACAGGGGTGCCCAATCCCCGGTCGGCTCCACTGTCCTCCGAGTACAGGGTTTCCACGCCAGTCACCCCAGCACGGCACTGATGCCAGGCTGACGGGGTGCCTAATCCCATCAGCTCCATGCCCCCCCAGTCATCCTTCTGCCACACTTAAAAGCTTAAGTTCCAAATTTGGTGGAAAAATCCAACAAATGCCTGTTTTACTTAGCTGCATTATGCAGTTGTTGCTAGCTCCAGAATCGACATTCACAATATTTTGCTGCCAGATTTTCAGCATTGTCACTTTGTACACCTCCTTGTGAACAGTACAGCTGTCATTTTCCACATCCTGCCCGAAATGTGTTTCCGCACTTCCGGTGCACAATAGCACAGTCGCTGTGGGAAATCAGTGTTTGTGCCAGATTATGAAAATGACAGTGACAGAGTTCATGAGCAGAGGACCTCAAATGCCTATGTTGAAAATTTGGTGATGATACTCCATAAAATAACTGTGTTACGAGCATGCATTGGCAGATTGCATGCACGCTCATACCATCGTGCATTTGTGATATTTTCAGTCTGGATTTTCACCATTGCCATTTTTCCACACCTCTTGATGAACAGTACAGCCGTCATTTGACATATCGTGCCCAAAATGTGTTTTCGCACTTCCAGCGCAGAATAGCGTGGTCGCTGAGCGAAATCACTTCTTGGGACACTTTGAGGAAATAAGAGTGACACTGTACATGAGCAGAGGTGCTAAAATGCCTATGTTGAAAATTTGCGCCGAACGCCCATAAATGGCAGTGTTGCAAGTGTGCATTGCATATTTCCCACACATCCTAGTAGCTTCAAGTAAATTTGGTATATTTACATGCCACATTTTCAACACTGGCATTTTTTACACCTCCTTATGAACTGTGCAGCTGTCATTTCACATCCTGCCCGACATGTTTTCCTCGCACTGCACTACCAACACCCAAAGGGACACCCTAATGCTTGTCACTCTCTGCAGGGTGGGGGTGGGTTGGCATCAGTTCAATACTTCACTGCCATTCCTATGATGCATCTGTCTAACTCCTGCACTACCAATGCCAATGCCAGCAAGCCAACATTCGGCATTGACAAATGCTTGTTATATACTGTTTCTGGAATCTGTAATAAGATGCCTCTAGGGTCCCTGCATATTCTCTTTTTATATACTGTCTCTGGAAATCTGTAATAAGCTGCCTCCCGGGTCCCTGCATATTCCCTTTTTATATACTGTTTCTGGAAATCTGTAATAAGGTGCATCTTGGGTCCCTACAAATTCTCTCTTTATTTAGTGTTTCTGGAATCTGTAATAAGCTACATCTCATGTACCTGCATATTCCCTTTTTATATAGTTTTTCTGGGAATCTGTAATAAGGTGCCTCTCGGGTCCCTGCATACTCCCTTTTTATATAGTGTTTCTGGAAATCTGTAATAAGGAGCCTCTCGGGTCCCTGCATATTCTCTTTTTATACAGTGTTTCTGGAAATCTGTAATAAGGTGCCTCTCGGGTCCCTGCTTATTCCCTTTTTATATACTGTTTCTGGAAATCTGTAATAAGGTGCATCTTGGGTCCCTACAAATTCCCTCTTTATATAGTGTTTCTGGAATCTGTAATAAGCTACCTCTCATGTCCCTGCATATTCCCTTTTTATACAGTGTTTCTGAAAATCTGTAATAAGGTGCCTCTCAGGTCCCTGCATATTCCCTTTTTATATACCATTTCTGGAAATCTGTAATAAGGTGCCTCTTGGGTCCCTGCTTATTCCCTTTTTATATACCGTTTCTGGAAATCTGTAATGAGGTGCCTCTCGGGTCCCTGCATATTCCCTTTTTATATACCGCTTCTGAAATCTGTAATGAGGTGCCTCTGGTCCCTGCATATTCCCTTTTTATATAGCGCTTGAAATCTGTAATGAGGTGCCTCTGGTCCCCTGCATATTCCTTTTTATACAGTGTTTCTGGAAATCTGTAATGAGGTGCCTCTCGGGTCCCTGCATATTCCCTTTTTATACAGTGTTTCTGGAAATCTGTAATGAGGTGCCTCTCGGGTCCCTGCATATTCCCTTTTTATACAGTGTTTCTGGAAATCTGTAATGAGGTGCCTCTCGGGTCCCTGCATATTCCCTTTTTATATGGTGTTTCTGTATATCTGTAATGAGGTGCCTCTCGGGTCCCTGCATATTCCCTTTTTATGTAGTGTTTCTGGAAATCTGTAATGAGGTGCCTCTCGGGTCCCTGCATATTCCCTTTTTATACAGTGTTTCTGGAAATCTGTAATGAGGTGCCTCTCGGGTCCCTGCATATTCCCTTTTTATACAGTGTTTCTGGAAATCTGTAATGAGGTGCCTCTCAGGTCCCTGCATATTCCCTTTTTATACAGTGTTTCTGGAAATCTGTAATGAGGTGCCTCTCGGGTCCCTGAAGTTTCCATTTTTTTTATACTGTTTGTGGAAATCTGTAATAATTTGCATCTTGGGTCCCTGCATATTCTCTTTTTATATACTGTTCCTGGAAATCTGTAATAAGGTGCCTCTCGGGTCCCTGCATATTCCCTTTCTTTGTACTGTTCCTGGAAATCTGTAATATGGTATCTTTCAGGTCCCTGCATATTCCATTTTTATGTTGGCCCACTTGTGCAGCCAACATCTTGTGGCAGTGGGAATTTGGAGGTGCGGTCAAGTTGGGCGAATGCAGGGCACGCACCAGTAGGTGCGTCCCTCATTCCCCAATCAGTCTGCATGCCAATGCCACACCATGCATACTAAGCTTGTGAGCACATCTAAGGAAAGGTCCACTGCAATCTGAGCAAAGCACATCACACATAGCGGACTCTTTCAGCGTGCTCGCCAGCTAGTAGCATGGCAGCACACTGGCCGCTACACTGCCGACAGCACCTACTTTGGGGGTGTGCAATCCCCCAGTCAGCTTGCCATGCCCCGTGAAGTATGTGCTGACAAGGGAGCCCACTCCCCATTGGTAGAATGTGCCTCCACCTTGTTGTTTGCCAACAGGGGTGCCCAATCCTTGTCGGCATGTGCCCCCCTTCCCACTGTAATGTGCCGAAGGGGAGCCCACTCCCCATCGGCACAATGTCCCCCCTTTCTTCTGTGCTGATGGGAGTGCCCAATCCCCTGTCGGCTACTGTACCCCCCAAAACAAAAGAAACCACCTGTAAAAAAGGAAACCGTCCGTGATGGTTTTTTTTGGGGTACCTGTAAACTGAAAACGGTCCCTCGTAGTCTCCCTACCTACCACCCACATCCACCCACTGCGCACCCTCCTTCCCCACACACTCCCACCCCATACTTACCTCCAGAGTCTGGCACAACGATCTTCTGTTGACTGGGAACACTTCTGCACTCTTCAAAGCCGACCGTGAACTGAGGAAATGCCAGTAAGCTGTATAATGGAATAAATAGGATTATTTCAACTTTGATCCATATCTTGGACATTTGTTGGAATTTTTGCACCAAATTTTCAACATGGGGTTTTTGGGACCCCTCCTCATGAATTCTGTCACAGTTTTGACGTTAATCGGTCCGGAAATGTGATTTCGCAGTCACTGCGTGGAATCACCTTTCAGGACTGATTAATGCAAGGACAGTGGCAGTGTTCATGAAGTGGACTCTCAAAAAGCCCATGTTGCAAATTTGGTCGAAAAAATCCAAAAAATGGCTGTTTTAATGAGCGTGCATTGTGCAGTTGCTATGCAAGCTTGTAACTTTGTGAATTCGCAATATTTTCAGGCCAGATTTTCAACATTGTCATTTTTCTACACCTTCTTGTGAACAGTACAGATGTCATTTTTCACATTCTGGCCAAAATGTGTTTCCGCACTTCCAGCGCACAATACCTGCGGCCACTGTGGGAAATCAGTGTTCAGGCCAGATTACAAAAATGACAATATCACTGTTCATGAGCAGAGGTCCTAAAATGCCTATGTTGACAATTTGGTGATGATACTCCATAAAATGACTATGTTACGAGCGTACGTTGTGCAGTTTGCATGCACGCTCGTAACGTTGTGCATTTGTGATATTTTCACTCTGGATTTTCACCATTGGCATTTTTCCACACCTCTTGATGAACAGTGCAGCTGTCATTTTACATATACTGCCTGAAATGTGTTTTCACACGTCCAGCGAAGAATAGCACGGTCACTGTGCAAAATCACTTTTTGACACAGCTTGAGGAAATGTCAGTGACACTGTACATGAGCAGAGGTGCTAAAATGCAAATGTTGAAAATTTGGTGCCGAAACTCCATAAAATGACTGTGTTACAAGTGTGCGTTGCGCATTTCCCATGCACCCTTGTATTGTGTTCCTGGAACTCTATAATAAGGTGCCTCTCGGGTCCCTGCATATTCCCTTTCTATGTTGCTTGCATGCATGTGCAAGAAACACATTGCATCACAGTTTTTTACAAGCAGGTTGTGGAGGCACGGCAGTGTTGTGCCGAATGGCAGCAGCCCATTCAGGGGCTGGTCTCTGCCTGGCCAATAGACGAGCATGCCCTGGATCACCACATTTAACAAGCAGGCCACTGCATCAAGGAACTGAACCGCTGCAATCAGAGAGCACCCCGTAAGTATCCAATCAGCTGTTCGGCATGCTCCCCTGACCGCAGCAGCCAATTACAGAGCTACAAGCTGCCAGTCCCCCCCTTTAGTGTGCCTTCCCGGTGAAACACTTTAAGAAAATAAAAACTGACGGGGTAGCCAGCTCCCCATCGGCATAATCCTCCCCCTTCCAGATTTCTCCTGTGCCGAGGGGGGTGCCCAATCCCCTTCGGCTCTTGCCACCACCCCCACACATCTATGTGCCAACAGGGATGCCCAATCCCCCTGTAGGTATGCCCTCTTATTCATCAGTTTGCCAACGGGGAACCTACTCCCCATCTGCATAATGCTTACCCCCAATTTCTTGTTGCACCCCCCTCGGCTCTTGTCTTCCCCTGCTCCCAGCATTCGATAGGTGCCGACAGGGGTGCCCAATCCCCCATCGGCTACAGCCCCCCCCAAACAGTCAGGTGGCATACTGGGAGCCCACCCCAGCGTACCCAAACAAAATGTCCCTGTGAAAAAGAATACCTTGCCACAATGTTTTTTTATTTTTAATAAACCTGTAAAGTTGAAAATGGTCCCTCATCGAATCCTTCCCCAACCCGCGCCCACCCACTGCGTACCCCATCTCCCACACACACCCCGAGTCTGGTGCAATGATCTTCAGTGGACCGGGAATGCGTCTGCACTCTTCAAAGCTGACCGCAAACTGAAGAAATGTCGGAAAGCTGCATAATGGCATAAACAGGTTTTTTTCAACTTTGGTGCATATCTTGTCCATTTTTGGGAATTCTTTCACCAAATTTTCAACATGGGGTTCTTGGGACGCCACCTCATGAAATCAGTTACTGTCATTTTGTTATTCTGCCCTGAAAGGTGATTTCTCAGTCACTGTGTGGAACCACCTTTCAGGACTGACTAACAAAATGACAGTGTCACAGTTCATGAGGTAGGCTCCCAAAACCCTATGTTGAAAATTTGATGAAAAAATTCCCATAAATGACTGTTTTACGAGCATGCATTGTGCAGTTCCTATGCATGCTTGTAAGTTTGAGCATTATTAATATTTTCACTCCAGATTTTCAACATTGTCATTTTACCACACCTTTTTATGAACAGTATAGCTGTTATTTGTCATATCTCACCTGAAATGTGTTTTTGCACATGTAGCGCACAATGGTGCAGTCGGTGTGTGAAATCCCTGTTCAGGACACATTAAGAAAATCATATTGACACTGTTCATGAGCAGAGGTGTTAAAATGGCTATGCTGAAAATTTGGTGAAAAAATTCCCCAAAATGACAGTTTTATCGGAAGGCATTGCGCAGTTCCTACTATCAGAAATTCTCGAGCATTTTCATTATTTTCACCCAGATTTTCAGCATTGCCATTTTACCACACTTCCTATGAACAGTACAACTGTCATTTTTCACATTTCACCCAATATTTGTTTTCGGACATGTAGTGTAGAACGGCGTGGTCAGTGTGTGAAATCAGTGTTCAGGATGGAATAACACACTGTTCATGAGCGAAAGTCCTAAAATGCCTGTATTGAAACTCTGCTGTAAAAGTGCTAAATGCCGTAGTCACTGTGCATAAGCAGCTTTTGGCTACCAAACTGATATTCCCCTGTTCATGAGGTGGGGTCACAAAACAAAATATGTTGAAAATTTGGAGTTAACATACCAACGAATGCCTGAGGTATTAGGCTTTTCAACTAAATCACCCAACCCTATAGAGAATGACAGGAATCAGGGGTGTGACTTGGGATTCTTGCCTGTGATGCTCATACCATTCCACACCCTGCAGTCACTGAGAGCATCGAGGTATGCCTTGGACTCTTGACCCCAAACTTCACCCCATTCTCTATATAGCGCCCATCTCACGAATTTCCTAATGAAGTAGGTGCGCATAAAGACAAAGACCCCCAAGGAACACGTGACACTTGTCAGTCTCTGCAGAGTGGGGTGTGGTGAAATGGCGTGGCCGTTATGCCTGATGACCCAAACGCACACCCCAATGCCTGTCACTTTCTGCAGGGTGGTGGTGGGGTTGGCTTCAGTTCAATACTTCACTGCCATTCCTATTACGCAGCTCTGTAACTTCTACACTACCACTGCCAATGCCAGCAAGCAAACATTCGGCATTGACAAATGCTTGTCTTACTTAGTTGGGGTTCGGTGCCAACAAGTGTAAAATCATGTACATAGGGCATAGGATTTCCGATGCTGAGTATAGGATGACAGGAGGTATTGATACTCACTAGACGTGAAAGGGTGCTTGAGGTTATTATATCAGAGGACCTCAAGATGGCAGTACGGTGTAACAAGGCTACAGGCAGGACAAATTGCATTCTGGGGTGCATAAGGAGTGGCATCTCCAGTAGGAGGAGGAGGGATGCAGTGCTGCCATGGTATCACTCCCTGGTATACCCCCAGCTGGAGTACTGTGTCCAGTTTTAGAGTCCACACTTCAGAAAGGACATAAGGTGCAGATTTTCCAGAGGAGGACAACTAAAATGGTTCAGGAGTTTCATAGAAATCCCTACAAGGAAAGGCTGAAGAATCTCAACATGTGCACTCTGGAAGAGAGGAAGATGACAGGTGACATGATCAAAACCAACAAAGTATCTCACAGGGGTAAACCGGGTACAGTTGGGGAGTTTCCTTCAAATGAGGATGAGCACCCAAACCAAGGGTCATACAATAAAGTTGGGAGGGAGGAGTCCCACACAAAAGATTAATATACAAGTTAGCCAGCCTGGGAGTGGGTCCCAAGATGACAGCCTGGGTAAAGAATTGGCTGGAGAATAGGACACAGAGAGTAATAGTAAATGGAGTCCACTCTGAAGAAAGGGGGGTTACTAGTGGGGTACCTCAGGGTTCAGAATTAGGACCGGTCCTCTTCAATGTCTTTATAAGCAACATTGCAGAGGGACTGGAAGGAAAAGTATGTCTCTTTGCAGATGACACAAAGATCTGCAACAGAGTTGATGCACAAGGTGGGTGGAAAGGATGAGAAGGGACTTGGCAAAGTTAGAGGAATGGTCAAATGTATGGCAGCTAGGATTCAATGCTAAGAAGTGCAAGGTAATGCACCTGGGAAACAAAAACCCAGGGGAAGAGTACACAATGGGGGGTGAGATACTAACGACAACAAAAATGGAAAGGGACCTGGGGTAGTCATATCAGATGACCTAAAGGTGGGCAAGCAATGTGAGAGGGCAGTAAGGAGGGCTGGGGGGATACTGGGATGCATAGGGAGAGGGATCACCAGTAGAAAACAGGAAGTTATTATCCTCTGTCCAGACAGCTGGTGAGACCCCATCTGGAGTACTGCATGCAGTTCTGGAGACCCAATCTTCAAAGACATAGACAGGATGGAAGCTGTCCAGAGGAAGGCAACTAAAATGGTGCAGGGTCTGCACTGGAAGACATATGAAGAGAGACTTAAGGAGCTTAATATGTATAGCCTCGAGGAAAGGAAGGAGAGGGGAGACATGATAGAAACTTTCAAGTACCTCAAGGGAATCAACAAAGTCCAAGAGGGTAGCATCTTTCAAAAAAGGAGGTGTGCAAGAACAAGAGGGCACAATTTGAAGATGGGGAGGCGGCTCAGAGGTAATTTAAGGAAGAATTTTTTCACAGAGAGAGTTGTGGATGCATGGAATGGCCTTCTGGAGGAGGTTGTGGAGTCAAAAACAGTGGTGGAATTCAAGCATGCATGGGACAGTCATAAGGCAGTTCTGGGGGTGGGGGTAGGAAGAAGTAGGCTGCTGGTTAACTAGGATCTGCAGCTTATCCACTAGGTAGGGAAATGGGCAGACTGGGTGGGCCAAGCGGTCCTTATCTGCCGTCAAATTCTATGTTTCTATGTTTAGATGCAAAGAAATATTTCTTTACTGAAAGGGTGGTAGACGCCTTGAACAGACTGCCAGGAGAAGTGGTGGAAGCTAAAATGTTAAGAGGCATGAAGCATGCATGGGATAAACATAGGAGTATATTAGAAAAAAGGGGAAGGAGGGGGTCAACAGAGATCAGTAGGGCTATGGAGGTGGAGTAGGTTCAAGTTCATTGCAGGAAAAATCCAATGAGCAAGCTCATTCACAAGGAGGTCCTGATGGACGCAGGCAGAATAAGACATGCAGTAACATAGACAGGCAGGAGTTACAAGTAGGTAGAGAACACCTGGGCAGATTGGGTGGGCTGAGCGGTCCTTTTCTGCTGACAAATTCTATGTTTCTATGGCATCATCTGTTCATTCAGGTGCAGTGTTTATTTAAAGTTGGTCCTACCAGACATCCAGATGTAAGGTACAGTAAATTACCAAATTAGATACAGCCCACTTACAGTACAATAAACAGAACCCCAGTGCCTCAAGAAGCCTTTACTCTTCATAAGGCTGCTTAAAGAGCTGGGGTTCTATTTGCAGTGTTCCAATCAGTATGCTGATCTTAAAATCGATGCCACGTCTGAATGAGTACTTGATTCTTGCTCACTCCATTTCTTCCCCACTTTGAAAGCTGCTTGTCCTGAGTTAGTTTTGGGCTGGCAGTGCCTCGCCGGTGTTGGAAGATGACCAATAAGCGGCACTGAAAGGTGTCAGACTTCACAGACTGTGAAGGGAGCTGCCCACCCACCATCTTGGCAAGAAGAAGGCTGCAGCTGTGGCACTGATGACTGTTGGGGTGTGGGGATGGGGGACCAAAGAGGACAGACATAAGGAGATAAAATCATAATAAAAATTGTGAGACCTTCACCAGCTTTCCAAAATGCTTACCAGTAAAAGAACACTCTATGAAGTTTTTCAAATGGCAACACAATCTGGTGAGCCCTCTGTCTGCCATCTGACACCAGGCATCAACCACCATAAAACTGCCTAAAGAAGGCAGTGTGGTTATATGGTTACTGAAATATTGGAGATTACAGATGTACAACAACAAAAGAATATCACACAGAAGGTGGCACATGTCTCTATAGCAGCTGTCTGCTGCTTCTCAGTAGTTATTGGAGCTCATGGATTTTGTGAGGATTGTTCAGACTGTACGACCAACCAGCTGTAGTTTGGATCCGGGCCCTAAGCTACTATTATTAGATTGCGTAGATGCTATCTGTCCGATCCTTGCTGAAATTGTCTGGAAATCTTTGGAGCAGGGAATCTTTCCTGACCTCTAAAGGAGGCAGTCGTCCGACCACTCCTAAAAAAGCCTTCACTGAATCCAGACTGCTTAGCTAACTACAGACCTATCTCTACCTGCCCTTTGTGGGTAAGGTTATTGAAAAGGTGGTTGCACTACAACTAGCTGACCATCTTATAAATCACAATGTCTATGATACTCTTCAATCGGGATTTAGGAAAAGACATAGCACTGAGACCACCCTTGTCCGGGCTTTAAATTATATCCTGATTGCTAAAGATTGAAAGGCTCGTACTATTCTAGTCCTTGATCTCTATGCAGCATTTGATACTGTGGACCATGGTGTGCTTTTGGAGCACCTGCGGCTTATTTTGGACTGACTGGTAGAGTTCTACATTGATTTTGATACTTCCTCATGGGTCAGAGGCAGAGGGTTGTCACTAGAATTTATTCCTCCGACGCCATCACCCTATCCTGTGGGGTGCCGCAGGGCTCCATTTTGGCGACCCATGTTGTTTGCCGTATATATGCTGCCATTGGGAGACATTACTAGGCGATACGATCTGGGTTTTCACTGCTATGCAGATGACACTCAGTTGTATCTGTCCTTCAGTTCCAAACAGGAAGATGCGATCTCTGTGCTTAACAACTGTCTATCCGAAATCAAAGACTGGATGAGTACCAGCTGGCTAAAGTTAAACCCGGATGAGGTGTTGGCTGTGGACCCTGGTCACCTTGAGGCAGGTTGTAGGGCTGGGACTCCATCAGGCATATGGCTCGATGGTGTCCAACTCCCAACCTCAGACCAGGTATGCAATCTGGGTGTTATTATAGATGACGGCCTGACCCTAAAATCTCAGGTGTCGGCCGTTGTCAAATCCTCATTTTACCATCTTAGAAATATCACTCAGGTGAAACACCTGGTTGCTCTGGCTGACCTTCCTACCTTGGGCCATGCCTTTGTGACCTCTCACCTTGATTACTGCAATGCCTTGTACCTAGGGCTACCAGGGGTTGATATCAGCCACCTGCAGCTGCTGCAGAATGCAGCGGCCAGGCTTTTGACTGGGACATCTAGAAATAGTCACATTGTGCCTGTGCTGCGCGGACTGCACTGGCTGCCAGTTCAGTGGCAGATCACCTTTAAGGTCGGGTTACTGACCTATAAAGCCCTACACGAACAAGGACTGCAGTATCTGCAAGATCTCCTTACTCTCTACTGTCCCTCTCGCTCACTCCGATCCACCGACGAGGGATTGCTAGAGATTCCCAGGGTTCGTTTAAAGACATCTGGGGCACGTGCATTTTCTTACGCTGCCCCCACCCTGTGGAATTCTCTACGTCACCAGATACAAGGTTGCCTGACCGTAGAGAGGCTTAAATCTGAGCTAAAAACCTTTTTGTTTTTAAAAGCGTTTTTAAAGATTGATTTTATTATTAATATTTTGTTTATTATTTAATGTTATTATTGTACAGTGCTTTGGTTTTTGAAAAGTGCTTATAAATAAACTTTTACTTATTTACTTACTTATTCTTATAACCTTGAGGTACTTGAATGTTTCCATCATATCCCCTCTTTCCGTCCTCTCTTCCAGTGAGTACATATTGAGGTCCCTTAATTTCTTCTCACAAGTCTTGTGTTGTAAGCTCTGTACCATCTCATTCACCCTTCTCTGGACCATCTCCATCCTGTTAATATCCTTACGAAGGTGTGACCTCAAGAACTGCACACAATACTCCACGTGAAGCCTGACCATGGTTTTATATAATGGCATCACTACCTCCCTCCTTATGCTGGTGATACCCCTACCTATGCACCCCAGCATGTCACTGGCCCTTCCAGCTGCCTTACCACTTTGACATTTTCAGGCCATTTGAAATTAGAATGCCCAGGTCCCTTTCCTTCTTTGTGACTGTCAGCAACACCCCCCTCCCCATTCTGTAGCTTTTCCCAGGGTTTCTGTGTCCCAGGTGCATAATGTTGCACTTTTTTAAATTAAACTTCAGTTGCCAGTCCTTGGACCATTTTTCAAGCTTCCCCAGTTCCCTCCTCATTTTCTCCACCCGTCTGGGGTATCCACTGTGTTACAGATCCTGGTGTCATCTGCAAACTGGCAGACCTTTCCCTTCAGCCCTTCTGCAATGTCACTAATGAAGACATTGAACAGGACTGGCCCCAGGACCAATCCCTGCGGCACCCCACTGGTCACCCCCTCTTCCCAGACTGCACCCCATTTACCACCACTCTCTGTCTCCTGTCTGTTAGCCAGTTTCTAACCCAGTTTGTCACCCATTCCCCATGCCCAGCCTACTTAGCTATTTTAACAGCCATCTAAGTGGGACGGTGTCAAAGGCTTTGCTTAAATCAAGGTAAGTATTGTCCACTGACCCACCCTAATTTACTTCCTTTCTCATCCAGTCAAAGTGATCAACCAGATTTGTCTGACGTGACTTTCCCACTAAGAATCCATGTTGCCTATGGTCCTGGTCTCCAATGGCTTCTAGATGCCCACTATCCTTTCTTTAAGCAATGTCTCCATAATCTTCCCCACTACTGAGGTGACGCTGACTGGCCTATAGTTCCCTACCTCCTCCCTACTGCTGGATTTGTATAAAGGGACCACGTGTACCCTCCTCCAATTCTCTGGTACCACCCCCTGTGTTGAATGACTCAGTGAATATGGCTGCCAGAGGTACTGCTATCTCCCTTCATAGTTCTCTTAATATCCTTGGGTGTATGCCATCTGGTCCCATCGCTGCGTCCACCTTCAATTTAGTCACCTTCTGCAGGATTCTTCTGCCTGTGAATGGACTATTGTCCACCTCATCATGCCTTTGCTACTGCTGTACTGCTGTGGCCCTTGCCCCTCCCCCCTCTTCTTTGAATACAGAACAGAAAGACACATTGGATGTCTGTGGGAGGGAGAATGACAGTTCTTAGGCATGGTACTATCACTTCCAAATACCGAAACAGCACATATGAGTAAGTAACATTCGGCATTGACAAATGGTTGTTATATACTGTTCCTGGAAATCTGTAACAAGGTGCCTCTCCGGATCCCTGCATATTCCCTTTCTTTGTACTGTTCCTGGAAATCTATAATAAGGTTCCTCTCAGGTCCCTGCATATTCCCTTTTTATATACTGCTTCTGGAAATCTGTAATAATGTGCCTCTCGGGTCCCTGCATATTCCCTTTTTATGTACTGTTCCTGGAAATCTGTAATAAGGTGCATCTCAGGTCCCTGCATATTCCCTCTTTATATAGTAGTTCTGGAATCTGTAATAAGGTGCTCTCAGGTCCCTGCATATTCCTCTTTATATGTATTCTGGAATCTGTAATAAGCTGCCTCGGTCCCTGCATATTCCCTTTTTATGTTGGCTTGCCGCGCTTGCGCACAAGTCAACATATTGGGAGAGTGCAGATTTGGGAGCATGGCTGCTGTTGGGCGAATGCAGGGCACGTATCAGTAGGTGCATCCCTCATTCCCCAATAAGCCAGCATGCTAGAGCTGACACCAACATTATGTAAAGTGGACATAACTTCTAAACCAAGTGCCGCTGCAATCAGGGACAGGCTCGTCATGCAGCGGCACAGATGACACACCTCCCGTATCTGCCGTCCTCCCCCTTGAGTACAGGGTGCCACGCTGGGAGCCCACCCCAGCTTGGCAACTGATGCCATGGCTGACAGGGGTGCCCAATCCCCTGTCGGCTCCACTGTCCTCCCCCCCCCGAGTACAGGGTTTCCACGCTGGGAGCCCACCCCAGCACGGCACTGATGCCAGGCTGACGGGGTGCCCAATCCCATCAGCTCCATGCCCCCCCAGCCATCCTTCTGCCACACTTAAAAGCCTAAGTTCCAAATTTGGTGGAAAAATCCAACAAATGCCTGTTTTACTTAGTTGCATTATGCGCAGTTGTTACTAGCTCGCAGAATCAAGACATTCACAATATTTTGCTGCCAGATTTTCAGCATTGTCACTTTGTACACCTCCTTGTGAACAGTACAGCTGTCATTTTCCACATCCTGCCCGAAATGTGTTTCCGCACTCCAAAGTACATAATAGCACAGTCGCTGTGGGAAATCAGTGTTTGTGTTAGATTATGAAATGACAGTGACAGAGTTCATGAGCAGAGGACCTAAATGCCTATGTTGAAAATTTGGTGATGATACTCCATAAAATAACTGTGTTATGAGCATGCATTGGTAGATTGCATGCACGCTCATACCATCGTGCATTTGTGATATTTTCAGTCTGGATTTTCACCATTGCCATTTTTCCACACCTCTTGATGAACAGTACAGCCGTCATTTGACATATCGTGCCCAAAATGTGTTTTCGCACTTCCAGCGCAGAATAGCGTGGTCGCTGAGCGAAATCACTTCTTGGGACACTTTGAGGAAATTAGAGTGACACTGTACATGAGCAGAGGTGCTAAAATGCCTATGTTGAAAATTTGGTGCCGAACGCCCATAAAATGGCAGTGTTGCAAGTGTGCATTGCATATTTCCCACACATCCTAGTAGCTTCGCAAATTTGGTATATTTACATGCCACATTTTCAACACTGGCATTTTTTTACACCTCCTTATGAACTGTGCAGCTGTCATTTCTCACATCCTGCCGACATGTTTTCCCGCACTGCACTACCAAACACCCAAAGGGACACCCTAATGCTTGTCACTCTCTGCAGGGTGGGGGTGGGTTGGCATCAGTTCAATACTTCACTGCCATTCCTATGATGCATCTGTCTAACTCCTGCACTACCAATGCCAATGCCAGCAAGCCAACATTCGGCATTGACAAATGCTTGTTATATACTGTTTCTGGAATCTGTAATAAGATGCCTCTAGGGTCCCTGCATATTCTCTTTTTATATACTGTCTCTGGAAATCTGTAATAAGCTGCCTCCCGGGTCCCTGCATATTCCCTTTTTATATACTGTTTCTGGAAATCTGTAATAAGGTGCATCTTGGGTCCCTACAAATTCTCTCTTTATTTAGTGTTTCTGGAATCTGTAATAAGCTACATCTCATGTCCCTGCATATTTCCTTTTTATATAGTTTTTCTGGGAATCTGTAATAAGGTGCCTCTCGGGTCCCTGCATACTCCCTTTTTATATAGTGTTTCTGGAAATCTGTAATAAGACGCCTCTCGGGTCCCTGCATATTCCCTTTTTATACAGTGTTTCTGGAAATCTGTAATAAGGTGCCTCTGGTCCCTGCTTATTCCCTTTTATATACTGTTTCTGGAAATCTGTAATAAGGTGCATCTTGGGTCCCTACAAATTCCCTCTTTATATAGTGTTTCTGGAATCTGTAATAAGCTACCTCTCATGTCCCTGCATATTCCCTTTTTATACAGTGTTTCTGAAAATCTGTAATAAGGTGCCTCTCAGGTCCCTGCATATTCCCTTTTTATATACCGTTTCTGGAAATCTGTAATAAGGTGCCTCTTGGGTCCCTGCTTATTCCCTTTTTATATACCGTTTCTGGAAATCTGTAATAAGGTGCCTCTCAGGTCCCTGCATATTCCCTTTTTATATACCGTTTCTGGAAATCTGTAATGAGGTGCCTCTTGAGTCCCTGCATATTCCCTTTTTATATAGCGCTTTGAAATCTGTAATGAGGTGCCTCTCGGTCCCTGCATATTCCCTTTTATACAGTGTTTTGGAAATCTGTAATGAGGTGCCTCTCGGTCCCTGCATATTCCCTTTTTAAAGACTTTCTGGAAATCTGTAATAAGCTTCCTCTCGGGTCCCTGCATATTCCCTTTTTTATATACTGTTTCTGGAAATCTGTAATAAGGTGTCTCTCGGGTCCTTGCATATTCCCTTTTTATATAGTGTTTCTGGAAATCTGTAATAAGGTGCCTTTGGATCCCTGCATATTCTCTTTTTATATAGTGTTTCTGGAAATCTGTTATAAGGTGCCTCTTGGGTCCCTGCATATTCCCTTTCTTTGTACAGTTCCTGTAAATCTGTAATAAGGTGCCTCTCGGGTCCCTGCTTATTCCCTTTTTATGTTGGCATGCTTGCGCAGCCAACATCTTGCGGTAGTGCAGATTTGGAGGCGCGGTCACTGTTGGGCGAATGCAGGGCATGCACCAGTAGGTGCATCCCACATTCCCCAATCATCCAGCAGCAGGGGCCAACACCCTGCCTAGCTAATCAGGTGAAGACATCACAGAAATGGTCCACTGCAATGAGAGTGAAGCTCTCATGCAGCGTGACCACAACACGCCTCCCTTACGTGCAGGCAACATGGCGGCAGTGACTGAGGCTGTTGCCTGTCAACCCCCCCTTTATTGTGTGCTGATGGGGGTGCCCAATCCCCATCGGCATCATGTAACTCCCACCTTTTTTTTGATTGCCGAGGTGGTGCCCAATCCCCCTCAGCATCATGTGCCCCCCCAACAGTTTTTCTTTGCTGATGGGGGCCCAATCCCCATCGGCATGTATCCCTCCCTCCCCTTGAATTTTGCCAATGGGGGAGCCCACTCCCCGTCGGCATAGTGTCTCCCCCCCCATTTTTTGCTTGCCAAGGGGGTGCCCAATCCTCCTTGGCTCCTGTGGCCTCCCCTTTCCTTGTTTGCTGATGGGGGTGCCCAGTCTCCCATCGGCTAAAGCACCCACACACACACACACACTCAGGTGGCATGCTGAGAGCACACCCCAGCGTTCCAAAGCACCTACCGTATTAAAATGAAAATGGTCCCCCGATGTCTTTTACTTTTTTTATTTAACATATAAAGCAAAAACAGTCCCTCGTGCTCTTCCAACCCCCCTCCCACAACCCGCACCCACCCACTGTGCACCCTGCCTCCCCACACCCCCCTCACCTGATACTTACCTCCGGAGTCCGGCACAATGATCTTCGTTGGACCAGGAACACGTCTGCACTCTTCAAAACCTACCTCGAACTGAGGAAATGCTGGTAAGTTGTATAATGGAATAAATAGGGGGTTTTCAACTTTAATGCATATTTCAGGCATTTTTGGGAATTTTTACAGCAAATTTTCAACATGGGGTGTTTGGGACCCCTCCTCATGAATTCTGGCACTGTCACATCGTTAATCAGTCCTGAAAGGTGATTTTGCAGTCACTGTGTGGAATCACCTTTCAGGACTGAATAATATGATGACAGTGCCACTGTTCATGAGGTGGGTTCTCAAAAAGCATATGTTGCAAATTTGGTGGAAAAAATCCCAAAAATGGCTGTTTTACAAGCGTGTGTTGCGCAGCTGCTATGCAGGCTCATAACTTCGTGAATTCACAATATTTTCATGCCAGATTTTCAGCATTGTCATTTTTGTACACCTCCTTGTGAACAGTATAGCTGTCATTTTTCACATCCTGGCCGAAATGTGTTTCCGTACTTCTGGTGCACAATAGAATGGTCGCTGTGGGAAATCAGTGTTCAGGCCAGATTATGAAACTGACAGTGACACTGTTTATGAACAGAGGTCCTAAAATGCCTATGTTGAAAATTTGGTGACGATACTCCATAAAATGACTGTGTTATGAGCATGCATGGGCAGATTGCACGCACGCTCGTAATGTCATGCATTTGTAATGTTTTCATTCTGGATTTTCACCATTGGAATTTTTCTATACCTCTTGATGAACAGTACAGCCATCATTTCACATATCCTGCCCAAAATATGTTTTTGAATGTCCGGCGCAGAATAGCATGGTCGCTGTCCGAAATCACTTTTTGGGACAGTTTGAGGAAATAACAGTGACACTGTACATGAGCAGAGCTGCTAAATGCCTATGATTAAAATTTGGTGTCAAACGTCCATAAAATGATTGTGTTACAAGCGTGCATTACGCATTTTTCATGCACCCCTGTAACTTCGCAAATTTGCTATATTTACAAGCCACATTTTCAAAACTGGCATTTTTTTACACCTCCTTATGAACTGTACAGCTGTCATTTTTCACATCTTGCCCAAAATGTTTTTTCGCACTGCACTACCAAAGCCAATGCCAGCACGACAACATTTGGCATTGACAAATGCTTGTTATATACTGTTCCTGGAAATCTGTAATAAGATGCCTCTCGGGTCCCTGCATGTTCCCTTTTTATATGCTGTTCCTGGAAATCTGTAATGAGGTGCCTCTCGGGTCCCTGCATGTTCCCTTTTTATATAGTGTTTCTGGAAATCTGTAATCAGGTGCCTCTCGGGTCCCTGCATGTTCCCTTTTTATATAGTGTTTCTGGAAACTTGTAATCAGGTGCCTCTCGGGTCCCTGCATGTTCCCTTTTTATATAGTGTTTCTGGAAATCTGTAATGAGGTGCCTCTCGGTCCCTGCATGTTCCCTTTTATATAGTGTTTCTGGAAATCTGTAATAGAGGTGCCTCTCGGTCCCTGCATGTTCCCTTTTATATAGTGTTTCTGGAAATCTAGTATGGTGCCTCCTGGGTCCCTGCATGTTCCCTTTTATAGAGTGTTTCTGGAAATCTGTAATACGTGTGCCTCTCGGTCCCTGCATGTTCCCTTTTATAGTGTTTCTGGAAAATCTGTAATACGGTGCCTCTCGGGTCCCTGCATGTTCCTTTTATATAAGTGTTCCTGGAAATCTGTAATAAGGTGCCTCTCAGGTCCCAGCATGTTCCCTTTTATATAGCATTCCTGGAAATCTGTAATAGTGCCTCTCAGGTCCCCATGTTCCCTTTATATATTTCTGGAAATCTGTAATAAGGTGCCTCTCAGGTCCCTGCATGTTCCCTTTTTATATAGTGATTTTGGAAATCTGTAATAAGGTGCCTCTCGGGTCCCTGCATGTTCCCTTTTTATATAGTGTTTCTGGAAATCTGTAATGAGGTGCCTCTCGGGTCCCTGCATGTTCCCTTTTTATATAGTGTTTCTGGAAATCTGTAATACGGTGCCTCTCGGGTCCCTGCATGTTCCCTTTTTATAGAGTGTTTCTGGAAAATCTGTAATACGGTGCCTCTCGGGTCCCTGCATGTTCCCTTTTTATAGAGTGTTTCTGGAAAATCTGTAATACGGTGCCTCTCGGGTCCCTGCATGTTCCCTTTTTATATAGTGTTCCTGGAAATCTGTAATAAGGTGCCTCTCGGGTCCCAGCATGTTCCCTTTTTATATAGCATTCCTGGAAATCTGTAATAAGGTGCCTCTCAGGTCCCTGCATGTTCCCTTTTTATATATTTCTGGAAATCTGTAATAAGGTGCCTCTCAGGTCCCTGCATGTTCCCTTTTTATATAGTGATTTTGGAAATCTGTAATAAGGTGCCTCTCGGGTCCCTGCATATTCCCTTTTATATTGTTTCGGAACTGTAGACTGCCTCGGTCCCTGCATATTCCCTTTTTATAGTGTCTGAAATCTGCATGTTTCTAGCCCCATGTCTTTAGTGATTTTGGAATTGTTATGTGTCTGGCTCTCACTTCTTTTCATAGTATTCCTGTTGTCATACAGCCTCTCTCCCTCAATATTCCTTCATATAGTGTTTGAAATTGCATGTCTCAGACCTTTATTCTTTTTAATTCTTTAAAATCTGTAATAAGCTGCCTGGGTCCCTTTTGCTTTTTTTTATATACTGTTTCGAAATCTGTAATAAGCTGCCTCCCGGTCCCTGCATATTCCTTTTATATGCTGCTTCTGGAAATCTGTAATAAAGGTGCCTCTCGGTCCCTGCATATTCCCTTGTAACATACTGTTTCTGGAAATGTGTAATAAGGTGCCTCTCGGTCCCTGCATATTTCCTTTATATATACTGTTCTGGAAATTTGTAATAAGCTGCCTCCCGGGTCCCTGCATATTCCCTTTTTATATACTGTTTCTGGAAATCTGTAATAAGGTGCCTCTAGGGTGCCTGCATATTCCTTTTCTTTGTACTGTTCCTGTAAATCTGTAATAAGGTGCCTCATGCATCCCTGCATATTCACTTTCTTTGTACAGTTCCTGGAAATCTGTAATAAGGTGCTTCTCTGGTCCCTGCATATTCCCTTTTTATATAGTGTTTCTGGAAATCTGTAATCAGGTGCCTCTCGGGTCCCTGCATGTTCCCTTTTTATATAGTGTTTCTGGAAACTTGTAATCAGGTGCCTCTCGGGTCCCTGCATGTTCCCTTTTTATATAGTGTTTCTGGAAATCTGTAATGAGGTGCCTCTCGGTCCCTGCATGTTCCCTTTTATATAGTGTTTCTGGAAATCTGTAATGAGGTGCCTCTGGTCCCTGCATGTTCCCTTTTATATAGTGTTTCTGGAAATCTGTAATGCAGGTGCCTCTCGGTCCCTGCATGTTCCCTTTTATAGAGTGTTTCTGGAAAATCTGTGTACTGGTTCTCTGGTCCCTGCATGTTCCCTTTTATAGAGTGTTTCTGGAAAATCTGTAACACGGTGCCTCTCGGTCCCTGCATGTTCCCTTTTATATAGTGTTCCTGGAAATCTGTAATAAGGTGCCTCTCGGGTCCCAGCATGTTCCCTTTTTATATAGCATTCCTGGAAATCTGTAATAAGGTGCCTCTCAGGTCCCTGCATGTTCCCTTTTTATATATTTCTGGAAATCTGTAATAAGGTGCCTCTCAGGTCCCTGCATGTTCCCTTTTTATATAGTGATTTTGGAAATCTGTAATAAGGTGCCTCTCGGGTCCCTGCATATTCCCTTTTTATACAGTATTTCTGGAAACATGTAATAAGGTGCCTCTCGGGTCCCTGCATATTCCCTTTTTATATAGTGTTCCTGGAAATCTGCAATAAGGTGCCTCTCAGGTCCCTGCATGTTCCCTTTTTATATAGTGATTTTGGAAATCTGTAATAAGGTGTCTCTCGGGTCCCTGCATATTCCCTTTTCATATAGTATTCCTGGAAATCTGTAATAAGGTGCCTCTCGGGTCCCTAAATATTCCCTTTCTATATAGTGTTTCTGGAAATCTGTAATAAGGTGCCTCTCAGATCCCTGCATATTCCCTTTTTATAGACTTTCTGAAAATCTGTAATAAGCTGCCTCTTGGGTCCCTGCATATTTCCTTTTTATATACTGTTTCTGGAAATCTGTAATAAGCTGCCTCCCGGGTCCCTGCATATTCCCTTTTTATATGCTGCTTCTGGAAATCTGTAATAAGGTGCCTCTCGGGTCCCTGCATATTCCCTTGTAACATACTGTTTCTGGAAATGTGTAATAAGGTGCCTCTCGGGTCCCTGCATATTCCCTTTATATATACTGTTCCTGGAAATTTGTAATAAGCTGCCTCCCGGGTCCCTGCATATTCCCTTTTTATATACTGTTTCTGGAAATCTGTAATAAGGTGCCTCTAGGGTGCCTGCATATTCCTTTTCTTTGTACTGTTCCTGTAAATCTGTAATAAGGTGCCTCATGCATCCCTGCATATTCACTTTCTTTGTACAGTTCCTGGAAATCTGTAATAAGGTGCTTCTCTGGTCCCTGCATATTCCCTTTTTATATAGTGTTTCTGGAAATCCGTAATAAGGTGCCTCTCGGGTCCCTGCATGTTCCCTTTTTATATAGTGTTTCAGAAAATCTGTAATAAGGTGCCTCTCTGGTCCTTGCATATTCCCTTTTTATATAATGTTTCAGGAAATCTGTAATTAGGTGCCTCTCGGGTCCTTGCATATTCCCTTGTTATATAGTGTTTCTATAAAATTGCAATAAGTTGCCTCAAGGGTCCCTGCATATTCCCTTTTTATGACTGTGGGGGGAGCCTACAGGAGTATTGCATGTACAAAAGGAGTAATGTCATGTTTTCTGTCCGTGGAACTGACTGAAGGTATAAATAGTCACCTCCGCCTTACCCTCTTCCAAGAAATGTTTTCCGCCCTCAAATAAATATGCTTTCATGTTAGTCAATTGTTGCAGAGTATTATTTTCTTTCTTAAACGGGTGGTACAACAACTGGAACCTGAGTAGTGGGAGGCAGCATTGTTTTTTGAGGGGAAGTAAGGTCCACCCCACCTCCACCCAAGAAGCTCCAAAAGACCCATCCCCCCTTTTTTTTTATTCATGTGGGAGAGGCATGAGGTGGATCTATCATCCTGAAAGAAGACTCACACGTTTGGGATGTGGACCAAGGAACACAAGTCTGTGGAGTCCCTGCATTTTGTTAAGGACTAAAACAGAAGATACTTAAAATGCCTTCAGACTGACTTAAAAACCCTTGGAACAAATGATTATCAGAGTCACCTGGTGTCTCAGAAGGAAAGACTAAGAAGTGTCTAAAAACTAAGGAAAATAGACAGCTTTCAGGTATTTCTTAAACATTTATATACTAAAAACAAAGTTCAGCTTTTGGGATTAACAATATTTGTTTACCATATTCTATCTAGCTATATATATAATTTGTCTTTTTACTAGTTTCAAAATCTTGAAAGCATTGGTGTTACTAATGCATTTAGAAATACATTTTTTTAATTGTCTTTACAGATAAATCATGCATGTTCATGTGAGGGCACATTTTGGGGGGGATGGGGTTCAAATTATTTTAATCATGGGCACAGTGCTTGGTAAACACAGTCTGTGATTATGTGTATTTTTCTTTTTAAGTTTCAGAAGTCGAGTTGACTTGCACAAATGAATAGTACAGACACCATAGAAATAGAATGGGTTAAACACTTCCTGGAACTTTCTGCATAACAAGTTCCCCATGGCACCTCAAAGCATTTGACACTACCATCCTAAGAGCAGTCAGTGTGTTACTTTAAAGGACATTGCATAGCAAGATACATAGCCTTCCCTTTTTCCAAATAATATACCAACTTCATTCTCAGGCAGGCAGTTCTGGACTACAATTTATATTCTACCGAATCTTCTTGAAGGAAAACTGCATGTTCAAATCGGGAATCTATGTAGTACTACCAGTTCTGAGTTCTCACTTCAATCCAGTGTTTTATTTCTGCCTAGGCTATTAGAGGATTTTTTTTTTCTAATTTTCCCTGGATGTTTTATGATGTCTGGGGGCTGTCATTCAAGTTTGTTTTATAGCATCTTCTCCAACTTAGTCTTCACAGTGTATCCTTTGGTTTGATGTCTAATAGCCCCTACAGCAGGCCAGTGTCTTGTTACAGTGTCTTGCTTAGCCACAGCAGAGAAAAAAACACTGCAGCCAGGATTCACAGTGCTATACAATATACTATAGAAAGTTACATGTTTAAACACATACACACCCCAAGCAGAATGCAGCTGGATAAGGTACCAGTATTTAGGAAACTTGTCATACATACCCAGAGTCTAGCAATGTGAATCCTGGCTGTGACTATAGGTGTTTACAACTGAATGATAATAACCACATTTGCTTCACTTGCAAATAGGTAGGCATTTGTGTCTAATTTCTGTTTGACTTACTGTAGGTTACACATAGAATCTGAAAAATTCATAACATGCTGTATTATGATTCAATGAAATGATAAATGGGGATTTTGGTTTCTCTTACAAATTCATTTTTCCTGACCATGGATATACTAAAACAAAAATTTCTCAACAAAATGTTTTTAAATAAAGAGTTTAGCTCACAGCAGCAGAAGAAGCATGTTGGCATTAAAAGCTTAGTGGTGTGAATATAGAGGCACCTGTATTTAAGCATGACTTTGGTAGAGGATTCATTGTGACTGGGGGCTGAGGGAGGGAGTGAGTCTTGATATTTGTAGCATAATGGTTTTCTGAAACGTCAACCTTCAATGGGTTAGACTCTGCAGCCATCTGTACAGTATATCATTAAGCCATATGCAGTGTGGTATGGGTAAAACCCAAATCACCAGACCAGGACCAGTGCTGTAAAATCTGCACTGGGCACAGCTTGTGCAAATACTGCTGATCCATTGGATCAAATAAATATGTGCAAATAAATAAATAAATACTCAGCTTCGACTCATGCTTCAACCCACCCTAGGAGTGACGTTATTACATGATAACACACACCTGTCATGCCTTATTGCTTAAATATGCCCTTTCTCAATGTACTATACTTTGATTCAGTTAGTGTATGCAACAGCCTTCATGTGAACACTCTGGGCTTCTCTTTGACTCCTGATGTCTATTTGCTTTAGATATTGTGTATTGTTTGAACTGCTTTGGTCTTCTTGATGTGGTGCCTGTGTGCCTAAACTATGTAATCTGTTTATCTACTGCTACCCATGTATCTCCAGTGAATGATTGTTATAACTGTCTGCTCTCCGAGCCATTGTTTTTGGACTTATTAACTGTGCTGTATTTGTATTAGTTTTGATGAGGTGCTTTTATAAATGAGTCTCTGACTCAAGGGTTTGTAAATCTGATATTTTTTAAATAAATAAATAATTGTTTATGTTTAAGCCCATGAAACACCCTTATCTAGTTAATGCATTCACAGTTGTAATGGCTCTGTCAGATCTTGTTACGTAGTTTTTCTGGAAATCTGTAATAAGGTGCCTCTCGGGTCCCTGCATATTCCCTTTTATATTCTGTTTCTGGAAATCTATAATAAGTTGCCTCTCATGTCCCTGCGTATTCCAATTTATATACTATTTCTGGAAATCTGTAATAAGGTGTCTCTCAGGTCACTGCATATTCTCTTTCTTTGTACTGTTCCTGGAAATCTCTAATAAGCTGCTTCTCAGGTCCCTGCATATTCCTGATTTAGTGCACTACTTTGGGGAATTTGAAATAAGCTGCCTTGTGGGTTCCTACATATCCCATTTTTTAAGCAATGTTTCTGAAAATCTGTAATAAGCTACCTCTTGGGTCCCTGAGTATTCCAATTTAAAAGGAAACTGTTAGCATTCCCCATGCAAAACCATGGGACATCCAGGTCCCAGCTAGGTAAAACATACTAGCTGTAATGTTTTTACTTCACTAACAGAAAAGCAATTTGTATTTCACATGGTTTTGATCCTGCAACCCTCCACCCGCCATTATTGTGCCAGAGTCAGTCATGGCCAGCCTTCTGATGATGCAACTGATAGACTAAGCCACAGGGGACTCCTATATATCAGTACTGTTGTCAAAAAGTACTAAAGGATATTCCACACATATTTGAGCATCTAACTCTCGTACCGATTGGCTGAGGAAAGCACATTCCTTGGCCGATCGGTACTGAAGTTAGAAGCGCAAACATGCACTGAATATCCTTTAGTATTTTTTGACAAAAGTACTGGTTTATAGGAATCCCTCTGCAGTTTAGCCCATCGTTCATATCATCAAAGTGCTGACCGTGGGGGACTCTGGCACAGTAATGGCAGGTGGAGAGTTGTAGGATCAACTAGATAAAATGCAAATTGCAGTTCTGTTAGTGGATTAAAAACATTACAGCTAGTGCATTAAAACTTTTTGGGACCTATAGGTCCTGTGCTTTTACCCAGGGACTGCAGACAGTTCCCCTTTAAGTACTCTTTCTGGAAATCTGTAGTAAGCTGCCTCTCAGGTGCCCTAAATATTCCCTATTTAAATACAGTTTCTGGAAATCTATAACAAGCTGCTTCTTGGGTCTCTGTATATTCTCTATTTAAATACTGTTTCTAGAAATGTGTAACAATCTACCTCCCAGGTCCCTACAAATTTCCTATTTAAATGCTGTTTCTGGAAACCTGCAATAAGTTGCTTCTTGGGTTGTTGCATGTCTCCTATTTAAGTACTGGTCCTGGAAATCTGTAATAAGCTGCCTTTCCAGTCCCCTAAATATTCCCTATTTAAGTATTCTTTGTAGAAATATGTAACACACTGCTTCTTGGGTCCCTGCATAGTCCCTATTTAAGTACTGTTTCTAGTAATATGTAACAACCTGCTTCTTGTGTTCCTGCATATTCCCTATTTAAGTACTGTTTCCAGAAATATGTAACAACCTGCTTCTTGGGTCCCTGCATATTCCCTAAAATCCTTCTGGTCTAGCATCAATTCCCCACTAAAAGGCACTAGCAAACCCAGCAGGGTAACAAAAACTGCAACGGACAAACCCTAGTGGATGGCGGGGAGGCCGCACTAGCCTTTAACTGCTTTTTCACAGACCTGGGTGCATACAGAACCAGCCCCTACATGGTACACAGGGCCCCCCAGCCACGGAATCCTGGGACCCACCAAATCCCCACTTCCATCTAAGGCTTATGAGTGCCAAAGAAGTGCTACACCTCCTGCAATCTTTAAAACCCACTGGTTCTCTAGGACCAGATGGACTGCACTCTAGGTTACTCAAGGCTGCCACCCCAGCCATAGCCCAGCCTATCGCTCTGCTCATAAACAGATTCCTGCGGGATGGAGTTATCCCCAAAATATGGAAACAGGTCCATGTAGTCCCAATCCACAAGGGTGGAGCTAGGGCTACAATAGGCCACTACAGACCCATCTCTGTCTTATGCCACCTGGCAAAGATCCAGAAGTGAATAGTGTATTGTCAACTAAGGGACTACCTGGAAGCCAACAGGCTCCTGGTACACTTGCAACATGGCTTTCTGCAAAAGCACAGGACTGACACTACCCTCATTCAATTCACCACCGACGTGCTAGCTGCCCTGGACAAGGGTACACCTATTGGGGCAGTCTTCATCGACCTTACCAAGGCCTTTGACCTGGTAGACCACCCACTCCTACTAATTAAGCTAAGCCAATTTGGACTTGACCAACACTCCCTGAACTAGTTCTGCAATTACCTGACTGGCCACTCTCAGCAGGTCAAGTGGAGAGGGGCCACCTCCGAACCCCTACCCTTAACTGAAGGGGTCCCACAGGGCTCTATCTTGGGCCCACTCCTATTCTCCCTATTTATCAATGACCTCCATTGCCACTGTGAGAGCAGCTCTGTGGTACAGTACGCTGAAGATACAGTACTATATAGAACAGCATCGCATCTGGACGATCTAGCGCCCCTGCTCCAGGCAGACTTCACTAAGGCAGAAACATGGCTAGTTGAGAACTGCCTGGTTCTCAACCCCAATAAGACAAAGGCGCTACTGTTCGGGCCAAAATCCCTGGGTCCCTCCTGGGCTATATCTTCTCCTGCTTGTTACCATATCTGGCTCCACAATCGCGGTGGTACAATCTTTCAAATACCAAGGCCTCACACTAGACCAAGGGTTCACATTGAAGCAGCATGTGGACCTAGTAAAAAAAAAAAAAACTACACCAAAAACTGGGTCTACTCTAATGTCTGAGTGATAACATGATACCGGAGACAAGGCTGGCAATTGCACAGAGCACTCTCCTCCCCACCCTAACCTATGCTGCCCCAACCGTACTCAGCATAGCAAAACTTGACCACAGCCAACTGCAAACACTGTAACACAAAATTGCATGCTTTGCCACAAAAACCCACCCGAGGACCCACCACTGTGAAGCCCTCGCCTCTCTCAACTGGTCTACCCTGAACAATAGGGCTCCAGTACTCCCCTACTATGCCGGACCTACAAGCTCTTAGAAGCCCAACCTCTGGATGGGTTAATCAGGCTACTTGCCCCAAAGTGGACTAGCAGGTCACTCCGCACCTTGGGCAAAAAACTCCTGGAAATCCCCAGGGCATGCTCGGGAGCTGGCAGTAAATCCTTTGCCCACACAGCACCCACACTGTGGAATAATCTCCCCAGCCATCTACAGGCTGCACCCTCCCTAGCCACATTCCTGGAGGGACTATGCACTCACCTCCTTAACCCTAGTCCCTGCTCCTGTACCAGTGGATAAAGACCATCACTGATTAACTGTGTCTATGTGTTATGCAAATGGAGACTGTAACCCTGTACCCTATCCTACACTGTATCACTTGTATGCACCCAATATGGCTCCTGTCCTAAATCTAACACTGTTGTACTCTGTAAATGTGATGTGCTCAATTGCCCTCCTCCATGAAAACTGTATACTGTCATTGTAATTCCTGTATGATATCTCCTACTATGTATCACCGGCCTGTATGTGAAAACTGTATTTAACTAACTCCGGGTCACCCCTGAAAAAGGGACCTTGGGGCCCAGTGGGCTTACCCGGTTAACAAAATTTTATAAATAATAAATAAAATAAATTTAAGTACTGTTTCTAGAAATATGTAACAACCTGCTTCTTGGGTCCCTGCATATTCTCTACTTAAGTACGGTTTCGGAAATCTGTAATAAGCTGCCTCTCAGGTCCCTGCATATACTGTTTTTCGGGAATCTGTAATAAGGTGCTTCTCAAGTCCCTCCATATCTTTATTTAAGTACTGAGGGTCCCTGCATATCCCTATTTAAGTACTGTTTCTGGAAATCTGCAATGAGGTGTTCCTGGTTTCCCTGTTATGTTCTGTAAGGCCCTACATTCTGTTATTCAAGAACTGCTTCTTTGAACCAGTATTAAGCTGATTCTGGAGTCTCTGCACATCCCTATTTAAGTACTGTTTCATGGAATTTGTAATAAACTGCTTCTGGGGTTCCTGTACACAGTACAGAATTCATTCAAGTACTGCTTTTTGGGAATTCTGTTTAAGGTTGCTTCTAGTGTCCCTACATATCCTTATTTCTGGTTCTGCTATAGCACTGGTAATCTGCTAAAGTCCCCTTTTAGAGACCCTGTATATCCTCATTCAAGCACTGTTGAATCACTCCTACAGCTCATCTTCCTGCCTCTCCTGCACCTCCAATTCCCCCCCCACTATTCTTTTTACTCAACCTATCTGCAAAATCCACCTTTCCTACCTATGCACTCACTATGGTCCTTTCTGCTTCTAGTTCTGTCTCACGTTCCCTTCCCTGTCATAGTCTTGTCTCCTCTCCTCCTTTTTCCTCTTTTCTCCTCTATTTTCTCCTCAACCATCCCTTTCCTCCTTTCATAATTCTCTTCTCCATTCACTCTAGCTTCCTCCCCATTTCATTTCTCTGTCTTGAAGCCCATAAATGCCATTTCCTTCATCCTTCCCTTTTTACATAAACATCACAAATCTTTTTCTCGGCTACTCCTATTTGCCCCCTCCTCCTATTCGCTAGGGTTAATTTAAATCTGGGCCCAGTCCCTTTTTCTGCTTTTTAAAGGCTCAAGAATCTGTCATTTTTACACTCTGAGCCTTCTTCATGATCTCAACCTGCTTAGACTGGGAGTTCTCCCACACCATACCAATACAGTTATCTTATCATCACAGAAGAACCCTGGCTTTCCTCTAGGATCATTGATGGGGATGCTGCTATTTCTGACTACGTGATTCACAGGCAAGATTATGGTAAGCAATGTGGAGGGATAGCCATTTACAGACAACTTGGCCTCAACTGTGATGTTTTTACTAGGTCTGTTGTCCCCTCCTCTCATGATCATTCCCTGTCCCAGCACTCAGCTCTCTAGCCCATTCTCACTTTCCATATTTTTGTTGGTGATATCTACTATATGCCTTTCCAAAAGCCAAATCTGACTCCCAGCTCCTCCTCTGTTCACTCCCTCTCTTCCCTTGCAGCCTCTGGAGAACTTCTGCTTCTAGTCGATTTCAATCTCACTGGCTTTATCCCTCCAGTACACACTTTGCCCATTTTCCATTGAAGCCCAAACCTTACTGAACCCATTTCTGAACACACCTGCCTTAACCATCATTCCTCTAACCATTCTCTGGTAGACCAGGTCTTCTCCTCCCATCTCTACAGATGTGCCTATCATCAGCACGGGGTCATAATGTCAAAAGACACAACCATGCAGTAATGTACTGTGCTGTAAATTCAGTGGATACATTGCTGCCACACAGACACAGTGCCGGAATGCATTTCGGTGAAAGGAATATGTGTTTTTTTTTTTTGTCTGCTGGGTGCTCTTCCACCCATTACAGGGGGCTGTGCCCCCAAACCCTCCCGTTAAAACAATCCACTTGGGGGGGGGGTTAACATGGGGACAGAGAGAAACACCACAGGGGAGACAAAAAAATAAACTGCACAATGTGGTTTCCAAAAGGTCTGGGACCGGGATTCAAGCCCTAGACCACAGACGCACAGCACCCTCCTGTACTGCAGCGGCTCATTCCTCTGAGCCATGACAACAGCTCAGTGGGCCACCTCCCGAACAGAGATCTTGACCTACACAACACCCCTCCTCTCCACCCATGTGTGACAGGGCAGAAAACTGCGTGCAGCATATATGCCTTGCGGGATTTCATACCCTGTTAGTGCACTGCGCAGTGTATTCCACACGATATTCCATGCACGGTTATATGTGCGAGGTATTGACCCAGTAGGACAAGCATCCTAGCAGACACCTTTAGTGATCACAGAATGACCTACTGTGTCTACAAGATCTGCCATTCCAGAGTCTCACCTAAGTGTAACTGTTCCAGAGATTCCTGGTCTCTCAACTGGGCTACTCTTCTTAATGAGCTTTGGAATCTCTATGCCCATTGCTATGGAGGAAACTCTCTCCCATTTCAGTTCAAATTCACTGCTGTTTGGGATAGACATGCCCCATTTCTCCAAACTTGTGTCCATAGTTTCTGCCTACCATGAATCACCATAGAGATAACTGACCTGTGTAAAGCCCATGACTTTGCCTGGCAAATTTATAAGGCACCCAGTTCCAACCCCAATATGTAGCTTTATAAACTACTTAGAAATGCCTGCACAAAAGCTATCAGAGAATCCATATCAGAATGTTTCTCTGAAAACCACAAGAACAGTCACAACTCCTAAAATAAGTTCTAGAAAGTTATCCACTCTCTCTCTTCCTCCAACTCAGTCCGCAACCTGAGTCTACCTTCCGAACATTTATGCCTCTCTGACCTTGCATCCTGCAGCTGCAGCTTTCAATTACTTTTCACCTCCTATTTTGCCTCAGCTATTCCCACTTCACCTTCCCCTTCCCTTCTACTTTATCAGGTCTGTCCCATTCCACTGTTCTCTCTAGCCACTTACCTCCTCTGCCACCCTTTGGCCCTCTTGTCTTTAAGCTCTTCAAAGGGCCATAGACCAGATGGTTTAGACCCCAAACTCCATGTTTTTTATGGTCCCACTATTGTTTCTCCTATGCTACCCTCCATAACCTCTCTTTTGCCCTTGGTGAGGTCTTCTATGCATAGAAGCAAGCTAGAGTTCCTCAACTCCATAAAGGTGGTGCCCATCCAACCCTGGAGACTACCTTCCTCTCTCCTTCCTACTACAGGTAAGCTCCAGGACAAGCTTATTTCCTCCCAGCTTTCTACATTCCTTGATTCCTCCAGCTTCCTTTCTCCTTTCCAGGCAGGCTTTTGACAAAAAAACAATCCACTGTTTCTTCCCTACTCAGGGTTACTGACTCCATCCTTAAGTGGATGGACTTAGGACACATTACACCAGCCTTCTTTATTGACCTTGCCAAGGCTTCTGATTCTGTTGGCCATTGTCTCCTGTAGGATAAGCTGAGGCCTGCAAGTTTCTCAGTCTTGTCCGCAAATTGGTTTCACTCCTACCTGTCTGACCACCACCCGTCAGTTCAAGTGTTCAAGTAGGTGGCTCTCTCATTTGAAGTTCACCAGGGCGCCACTCATAGACCCATTCTCTTCTCCTAGTTCCTCAACAACCTCCCTTTAGCCTGTGTCAGCACCAACATATACACGTGTGCTGAAAACACCATCCTCCGCTTTACTGGGGCCTCAGTTTCCAAGACTGAATCATTGCTGGACCTGTATTTTGATAATATCTAGTGTTGGTTCAATTCAAACCAGCTCTGCTCAGTGCCAAAAATACTATGTCAAAGTCATCTGGCACTAGGCAGAAGCTAGCCAGACTCCCTTACATACCCATCTTCACCATCCTTGATGGCACTCATGTAAAGGACACTCCCTCTTTACAAACCTCGGTGTGTCGCTTGATTAAAACTTGGATTTCTCCTCACATATCAATGCCATCCATAAAAAAAGTTGCCATAAACGTGGGTCCTATACCACAAAAATGCTTGCATTTCACTCCCTGTCTACTGTGACATTGTCATCAAAATGATTTTTACTGGTGTTTTGTTATGTGGATGTGGTCTATGGGCAACTGCTAAAGTCTCTCTAGCCAGGCTGGATCTCCTTTTACATTCCTTCTGTGGTTTTGCCTTTAATTCCCCCACCCCACTGTCTTCTCTGTCAATCTGTCCCCTTTTTTGCTCTTGATTTTCCATGTCTTTTGCACTGTGTCTCCTTTCTTTCCAAATCTTGGCTGTTGTCCCCCCCTCAACCTTATCTGTTTCTCATCCCCTCTCTCTCCCCTTCGAACAATTGCCTCTACTTTTCTGAGTCTCATAATTTTTCTTTTCCTGCCTGTCAGTCTACTGTTGGGCAATCTATTTTCTCTCTTCAGTTTCCTGTCACCTGGAATAAACTCCTATCTTCCCATTGTCCCTGCTCCTCCTATCTATCTCTCAGAGTTCTCCTAAAACCTTCACATTGCCTTCTTGTTCTTACCCCTGCCCTACCCTCTGTTCTGGTTCTCTGGAATTCCTGCATGTTCCCACTGTTTTTCAGTCTTTGGACCCCTTGGCTTGCATGTTCAGGTTCCTTTAGGATGGCACATCATGTATAGTTTTAACTGAGTGCCCTTACCAGTTATTGTATGTACAGTGTATATCAGACCAATACTATTGCAAGAGTGCAACACTGTCTTTTTTTACATTTTCACTTTTAGTGACCTGTAAATAGTCTTATTTTTGCTTATATCTACTGTACCTTTCAACCTTTTCATTATGTTTGCCATGTGTGTGCACACTGGGAACATTTTGCTAAGATATTGCCTTTTGAATGGCGTGACACTGTCAGTCCAATGCAAAGCAGTGTTTAAGGGGCACATCAGTGCCATAGCAATCATCATTCATGCTGATAATGACAGAGTTATGGCTTGCTGGGCTGAGACAGCATGAACTTGAAAAGAAACAGCCAACCCAATCCTGGGCCAGCTCTTTTCTTTGATCTACACAGTAGAATAGATCTGTCTGATCAGCTAGAAAGTTCAACCATTCAGGGGCTCAGACCAGCTGTAACAGAAACATGTGTGTGTGTGTGTGTGTATCTTAAGGTACAGCTTTGCAGAGGTATGTTAGCTTTAAAATGAAAAATCATAGCATGATACTGTGAGCACAAAAGTTGTTCAGCACAAAAATATCTACAAAATGAGTTGTGTTTATATATATATATATATATATACACACACACCTTTTCATTTTTTATAATTAGCAACACAGCAGAAAATTAAATTTTGTTCACATTTTGCAACAAACCAATGCAAATAGCTTTAAAACAAAAAATATTAGCACAGTACTTTGAGCACAAAAGTTGCTCAGCACAAAAATATTTACCAAATATAGATACCATTTAGATTTTTTATAGTCAGCAAAAAAATGGCAGGAAATTCAAATTTGTTCACTTTTTGGGAGGTATGGCATAAGTAAAATATGCTACCCCCCCACTGGAAATATTATTGGTATTTTTTGTTCTTGTGCCAACTGACTTGATGACACCACTCGTGGCCTCGTCACTCATGATGTCATCAGGTCAATTGGCACTGGAACAAAAAATATCAACAATATTTTCAGTAGGGGGCAGCATATCCCTTATTTATTCTTTGCCAAAAAACTCTGTTAATGCATCAGATTGTGTTGCTAGTAAAGCGAAAAAAGTATGGAAATGAGATGTTAGGGTTTTCAACAGTAACTCTGCACCCCCCCAAGCAGCCAAATGGGGCAAAGCAACAAAAGCGACCACAGACATCCCTCATCAGTTAAGACATAGAAGATAATGTATGGTCAGTGATAAACAACAATGCTATGCTTGCATCAAGTGGATACCATGGCAACTTAGGTAAACATTGAGAGTGCAGCTCAAGATGTTTACTGAGCTGCCTTGGTAACCACGAGATGTAAGCATAGCATTGTTGTTTATCAGTGACCATATATTGACTTTAATAGAGTATGGTCACCGTAGCGGCGTTAAAACTGACATTTAAATACCAAAACACCTGCTTCCTGTACAACTGTAATACTACTAAGGCAGAAACAAAAACCCATTTGTCTTACCTTATGGAAGGAGTTGTGCCATAGACAGTTTGCAGGGAAAAAAGACAAATTTTATTAACTACACCAAAAGCTATTAACTACAATAAAACTGAACAGTAGATCTGGAAGCATAGGTTTTGGACAAAATACAAAAAAAACAAATAAATGGAAATATGAACTCACAAAATAGTAAAGTAATTAGCGTGGGTCACATGAACTGGAGGACCAATCACGGTATCCTGAAACGGGGACACTGAGTGGGTGAAAGTGTTGTCCTTTTGTAGTTCCAGGTCACAACTGAACAGGAGCAAAACCACTGGAACAGATCTAGAAAGTAAGGGGACAGAAAAAGAACATTTCTACATGCTTATTAGCACCGTGAATAACACTACTGAGCCAAAGAAAGGAGGTGAGTTGCTACATGATTTTGCAGAACTTGGGGGGGGGGACATACCTTCCAGGTGGGTTCTGAGCACAGGACACAGCTGAGAGCCATCAACCCCATGGGAAGTGCAGATGTCTTCGCTCAGGTCACCTATGCTGCCACGGAAGCGCATGCTAAGGGTGTGGGAGTGTCAGCAGGTGGCTGCTCTGAGGAGAACTAGTCCTCTGACTTCTTCACCTGCAAACAGAGGTAACATTCCAACTTAAATGTCACATAGTTGAATGACATAAAATGAAAACCAAAAAAGGGAAACAGTAGCAGAGTGAGTTGTAACTGTGGGTAGTATAGAGAAGGATGTTTCCATGAGCACTGACTAAATGTAAGAAAGATAAGGAAGTGTCAGTGGGTGGCTACGTGAGAAATTCAGCATGCTTGAGATCACTTTGCATGATATCATAAAGTGGGAATACGAGAATCTGTGGCTCACACTGTCACGGCAAGGCAGCATTGACAGAGCAGGGGAAAATAGAAATGGGATCACTAAGCATACAAGTTTTGCACCCTCCTCACCCCATTTTGAAAGCAGGAGGTGGGAGATATTTGAAAAGCAAACTGCAGTTTGTTTAACTGGAGGAGAGGGATCCTCAGATTGTTTCTAACACCCGTGCCCCCGGACAGGTCACACCTGCTACTGTATGGAACTGAGGAATAGTTTCTGTTGCACCAGTTACCTCCGCCCTGTCCCATGTGATCTATGCAAGCCTGTCTAGTTAAGTGATGGTGCCCCATCACAGTACTAGCCATTTCCCTAGAGTTCTATGACCCTGTCCCAACCCTGTTTACCAGCTGTCTCAGTCTGGCTAATATTTCCATGTGGCCTACTGTTTAGATGTATAATAACCCTGCCTCATCTCATCGATTCCTACGGCACTTGCTTGTGTGCATATACTCTCCACTCCTTGTTCCTAGTTTGTCATGCATGAGTATCAGAAACAATCTGAGGATCCCTGTCCTTCCACCTTCCACCTCCCACCTTCTGAACGGGGGGTCCAAAACTGTTGTGAGCTTAATGTTTCCATTTCTATTTTTATCTGCTTTGTTGTTGTGGTTGTTAAAATTCAGGGATATACTGTAGTCCTTTCTTGTTCTGCTGGACCATGACGTTGGAGGGCTTTAGTTGACAAAACCCCTCCTTGCCACACTTGGCCTTGAGTAGCTGTATGTCTACTCATACTTTACTCAGAAGGCCAGGGGCTCTGTCAGGTGAGAGGGTTGGTGAGTTCCTGAGCTTCTTAAGGTTACTATGGCTCAGTGTAGAGTAAGGCTTACTGGAGTCCTTTTTTGACTTTCTGTGTTTTTGAAGTATTGAGACAAACACATTGTTGGCCCCTTTAAATGCTGCATCTGTTATGATGTTGACTGTGAGCCACAGTAGCTGAACTGAGATGTCTAGTCAACCCTGCTTCTCTACTGCACATACTACCAATGGAGTATTCAACACCAGTTGAGTTTCTTACTTCAGCATCAAACTCACACAAAAGGCTGTTTAACTCTGTGTGATTCTTAGCTGACTGGTCCAGGCTCCTCCCATGTGGTGCATACCAGTCATGCAAAGCATTAACAAACCAAGCTGTGGTACTGTGCATGTTTTTCTCGTGCTATTCTTCCTTGATCTTATTAACATCTTCATTTGTGTAGTCCATCCTGATGGGTGGCTGCAGTGAAAACATTAACTAAAAGATGGTTACAGCCAGAGCCCCTGGGGATGGAAGACTGGATAACAATGATCATATATATTCAAAGGCTGGAGAAACTTACATTTGGTCTCTCGCAGCAGAAGGGTCATTACTACAATAGGTGGACCTGGTGGGATCTTTATGATGGTTTCCCCCACCATGTAAGCCTATAACATGAGTGAGAAGCATGCTAAATCTGTAAACACCACCTCTTAGTTTGCCAGGCTTATGTGTATTTTCCTTTTAACCTGATTGCATTTTCACCTCCTATAACACTATTGTTAGAAGCATTTCAATGGACTTAAAATATTGTATGTCATTAGATGGACTGATTTCCTGATGTAGACCCCTTGGTTCAGTTACTTTTGTTATACGGTGTTATGTTGTTAACATTTTAACAGATATTAAGACTATTAACTGTTTCTTCCTTATTGTATGATCATATTGGTTATCAGCTGTGAAATGATATTGGAGGCTTATATACTGTAAGTGATGTTCTAATATGTTGTTTTCAATTAAGGAAGCATAAAAAAAGTCTTCATTTGTGAGTAAAAGATGTCTTGTACTCACAGTTTGTTGCTCTGGCTGGTACTGTTGGTCTCTCGATTTGGCCACAGAAGTTCAGGCAGTCAGCTCAATGTCTGCTCCCTCAGTTAGCTCATCCACAGCCTTGTCAGTCGACTCCAGTGTCTCCAGCTCCAACAACAACTCCTCAGGCAAAATGTTAGCAGCAGGATGGTCGCTTTCTCTTTCAGATAAATTGGCAAGGTTAATGAATATATCTTCTGCCTCTTGTGTTAGTGGTAAACAAAATATATGTTTAAAAATGCTACCATTGTAAAAAAAATTTTTATGCGCCTCCCACACACCCTGACCGGCCACTCCTTTGGAGCGCCTGTGCCTTCCTGCCTCCCTCTTGCCATCTACTCCTAGCCCCAATTGCAGCCTACCTTGGATAGCCCGGCGTATCCCTACACCGGAGGTCCCTCTTCCGGGGGAATGGCCTTATAATGACTTAAGCATCCCAGGTGCTGCAGGACTGGATTCGGGCTGGCTCTGGGGCTTTGGGTGGCAGGGGCCAAGGCGCTCGTCATCTGGTCAGAACAGGGTGTAATTTCCATTTTCTGTGCCCCGGCTACTGCAGTTCTCGGCCTTGCATAAGAACGCAGGGTATTCCTGGGGTGGGGGCATGCCATGGGCATGTTGAGGCAGCACATCCCCAAGCTCGCCACCAATCCGCCCACATGTCCCAAGACAAATCCCACCCCCCCGGGAGGGAAGCGTCCAATGGATGCTTATAGAACCCCTCCCTTGCCAGTCTCTGCTCCTGGTACCCGGGCTCGGGACATGAACCCAGGTCACCAGTGTGCCGAGCGAACCCCTTCGCTCAGCACCATGGAGCCGGCCACCATTGTAAATTAATGATAACAGGTGATGGTGTGGTAAACAGCAGAATGGAACAAAACAATGGTGTCTTCAAGTTTTCTAAAAGTCCTACATGGAATGCCAAATGTTGAATCCTTAAGCCTAAATTCTGTGATTTTCCTTTTTCTGGTCGGACTAGTTATTTATAGTGCATTGTACTCCCACATTGCACTGTAAATTTTAAGTAAGTAATAGAGGTGGGCGAAAGTTGCGAATTCCACCTACGTGGAACTTTCACAAAAATTCTGAAATTTCACAGAATTTTCTGTAACTTCCACCATTGGACAGTTAAAATTTTTTCCTAATGTGTTTCACAGATTTTCTCCCTGTTCTGCAGAATATTGTGGCTGAACTGCAGAATAATACACATGAACTATGGAATAGCAGTTCTGAGGAATTTTTTCTGCAGTTTAATGAAATATTCCACAATACATGTAATTATTCTGCAGTTTAGTGATCAGTTCTGCAGACCTTTTTCTCCACAGTTTAATACAATAATCCACAATTTATACATTTGTTCACCGTTCAAAGTCGAAATTTCCTATAAAATTGCAAATTCTATTTCCGCACTTTCACTGAAACAAAAATGTTGGACTTTTGTGGACATTCCGCTGGTGGAAGTTTTTTTTCACCCATCTAGTAAGTAAGTAAATGTTTATTTATACAGCAACCAATCCCAAGGGCTCTGGGTGCCTTACAAATAACCAATCAGAATGCAATTTAAACCCTGCTATTTTATAAATCCCCTTGTTCTCCCCTTCCTTGGTATGCACCTAGAAATTATTCTAGGATCGGTGTGCCCTTCTGAAGTTACCAATTTTCAAAACATTTTTAAAAAGGGATTGCCAACACTCAACCCCCACCCCCCATGGGCCATTCTGGACCCTTTTTAACTAATGTGCATGGGAGGGGCTGAAAGTGTCTTAAACACACAATTTCATTATGTGAGTAAGACCTCTAAATGTAATGTGGTCTAACAATCTATTTTTAATAAGATATTACTAGATAATTTATTACCCCACCCCGTTTACATTTATTTTATTTGTATTTGAATTTGTTTTGACCAGGAAAGGACATGTCACGTTCATTTCCTTATGTGATTAATTGATTGATTGAATGTTGTTAACCCGGTAGGCCCATTGAGACTAGAAGTCCCTTTTTCAGGGGTGACCAAGGGGGGTACAGATGGTAACAAACTGCAATTAAACCAGATTAAGCTATTGGTGGTATTTACAGTGTGTCGAGGGGATGGTACAAAGGTTAAATTACAATGCATAAGTTACAGAAGAAAATGCCATAAGATATGCAATTGCTACAATAAAATTAAAGTTGGAATGCAGTTGGTAGACAGGTAAAATTCAGGGTACATTAAACACAGCTCATTAAATGTAGAAAAACAAACATGGCAAATGGGAATGTATTGGTCATAGATGCACAGGAGCAGTTCTAGATTGACCCCAGGCCGCACCGGTCTACAACCAGCTAGCTTGGGAAAGTTGCATGATCTGCTCACAGACTTGCCTTTTGGGGGGGTCATCTGCAAAAAGGACTGAAGCAGGCCTTACAATCTGAGAACATGCACTATTCGAGTACTATATGGCGCACAAGAGTGGTAGCAGGGAGGAGGCGGGGAACTACAGACCGGTCAGTCTTACCTCAGTAGTGGGCAAGATTATGGAAGCACTCCTTAAGGAAAGGATAGTGCAACACCTGGAATCCATAGGGGCACAGGATCCAAGACAGCATGGGTTTACAAAAGGAAGGTCCTGTCAAACTAATCTCATAGATTTCTTTGACTGGGTAACCAGAGTGGTGGACCAAGGGGAGCAGTTGATGTCGCTACCTTGACTTCAGCAAAGCTTTTGACACTGTTCCACATAGAAGATTGATAAATAAGCTAGGTAGGCTCGGGTGGGCAAGTTGGTCAACTGGGTGGCAAACTGGTTGACTGGCAGAAACAGAGAGTGGTGGTAAATGGTATACAGTCAGAAGAGATGCAAGTCACAAGTGGGGTACCTCAGGGATCAGTCCTGGGGCCAGTCCTATTCAACATCTTCATTAGTGACCTAGCAGATGGACTAGAGGGTAAGGCTTGTCTGTTTGCAGATGACACCAAGATCTGCAACAGAGTAGATGATCCAGATGGGGTGGGCAGAATGAGAAGAGATCTGATAAACTAGCAGAATGGTCAGAAGAGTGGCAACTGGGATTTAATGCAAAGAAGTGCAAAATCATGCACATAGGGAAGAGAAACCCTGAAGCCACTTATAGGCTGGGAGGGAGTTACTAGCAGTCACAAAGGAAGAAAGAGACTTGGGCATCATCATCACTGATGACCTGAAATCATCCAAGCAGACCTCTAAAGCAGTAGGTAAGGCTAGGGGGTGTTAGGGTATTAGTAGTAGTATCACAAGTCGTAAGAGGGAGGTAATAATCCTCTGTACAAGACATTGGTTAGCCCCCATCTGGAGTACTGCTGCAGTATTGAGGCCACACCTTCACAAGGACATTAACCAAATTGAGGCAGTCCAGAGAAGGGCAACCAAAATGGTGCAGGGACTGCATCAGAAGACATATGAGGACAGATTAACGGAGCTCAATATGTATACCCTTGAGCAAAGGAGGGAGAGAGGTGATATGATCGAGACATTTAAACACCTTAAGGGCATAAACAAGGTGAAAGAGTCTAACATGTTTAAATATAAGAAAATAGCAGGACAAGAGGACACAGCATGAGATTAGAGGAGGCCGATTAAGGGGAATGTGAGGAAATTCTTTTTCACAGAAAGGGTGGTAGATGCATGGAATGGCTTACCACAAGAAGTAGTGGCTATGAATACAGTGCAAGGCTTCAAACAGGCATGGGATAGGCATAAGGGAGCAATACAAATGACTATGAATAGATAGGTCACTGACATAGCAAAGGCCGATGGCACATTTATAAGGTAGAAAAAGAAATGGGCAGACTGGATGGGCCTTGCGGTCCTTATCTGCCGTCAACTTCTATGTTTCTATGTTTCTATGCACCATGTTACTTGTTTAATCTTTTTAAAATAATCAGAACCTCACAGAGAAGTTTTAAACACACAATTAGATGTCGTGTTTACAACACCAGCAGCCCTCACCCCCTCACATTAGTTAAAAAGGACCAAATTCAGTCAGTGTGAGGTCAACACTGTCCCATTAGGGCCAGTCTGGTGGCGCTGAGGGGCTGGCTGCCACACCTCGTGCGCCATGCCAGCAACCCGTGTTCGGGAATCAGCACGGGCCATTGGGGGTCGGTGGGGATGAGGAAGGATCGAGCATCCTTTGGACTGCTCTCCTTCCTCGGGGAGGGGAGTTTCACACACGCCGGTGCAGTAGCAGCCCCTGGCAGTGGCTGGGGGATTGCACTGCCCAGACTGCAGATGCAGGGGGACTGAGCTGCAGTGGACGTCTTTCAGATATGCATGGGAGCATGTGTATGCTGAGCAGGATGTCATTGCATGTCCGAGCTCAAAGGGGTTGTAACCAAGAAAAACCCCTATCCTCGGGTGAGGCGATGGTGACCGTCGGTAGCCCTGGCCACATCTCCAGAGCCAGCCATTTCTCTGCCTCTCCCTGGGGATTCTAGGGCCTCTCCATGGGGGAGGGAAAGCCTGGAATCCCCCCTTACCCAATGCAGTTGGCAGAGGAAGGTTCAGGCAGGTGGTTGAGCTGAGGAGCTGAGTACAGGGCCCTGAGAGAAGCCCAGAGGGTAGGGTGCAAAAATAGAATGTACAAAAAAAAACAGCGTCTCTTTAGGATATGCCATCCAATTTGCCAGGCTTTGCACCTACTTAAAAATGAAATCAGAGGAATGCTGAGTTTTGTACTAATTACTCTCACCTTTTTTCTTTATAGCCAATCTTATCACAATTGCTGTTCTGTGGCGAGGAAACCTTGATCTGTCCAAGTCCACCATTTACTATCTTCAAGCTCTGGCTATTGCCAACTTCCTGTTGATCCTTGTGGTGACAGTCTTCAGGGATGTGTTCTTCTTTTATGTTGACCTGCAGTATGCCTGGCCAAACCCCTCCTGCAGCCTGAGCAACTGGATCTACTTCACATCTATCTATGCTGTAACTTGGCTCACTGTTGCCTTCACCTTTGACCGCTATGTCATTGTGTGTTGCATGAAGCTGAAGATCACATACTGCACGGCGAAGGCCACTGTTCGTGTTGTGGCTGGGGTATACATAGGGGCATTTTTCTTTGCCATGCCCACCTTCTTTATGTACATTCCAGTACCTTCCATGGGTCTCAATGGTACACGGAAGGATATTTGTTCCTTACGAAAGGACCTGAATAGCATCCCAGTGCTTTCTGTGTATGACTACTGCCAGACGATTCTATGGATCATAGTCCCTATTATTGCCATAGTCCTGTTCAATGCACTTGTGGTCTGGAACATTGTGTTGGCCTCCAGGGCTCGCAGAGGCCTGAAAAAAGCTGGCAAGGCCATCAACCAGAATGACCCAGAAATGGCCAAGAGGCAGAAGGCCATCCTTTTGCTGGCTATGATTTCAATTTCCTTTGTTGTTCACTGGTTCCCAAAAATGATAATTAAAATAGTGGAAAGGCAGGGATTAGTGTGGTTCAACCGCAATGACTTCTATCAACCAGGTAGCATCATTCGCATTTTTGCCAACATGCTCCTCCTTCAAAGCTCCCTCTCCAACATCTTTCTCTATTCACTCACCTTGGCCAGGTTCAGGAAGGAGATAGTCAGGGGAGTCATGTTTGTGGTCTCCCCAGTTTTGAAACTGATACCCACATCATCTTCCCCGGACACAAGACAGGTCCAGATTTATACCAGCTCAGAGTCAGGAACAGAAAGCACATTTAAAATGGGCCTCAAAAGCAGTAATATATGATCGTACCACACTATAAACTACTAGTTGTTCAGTACAGATCACAAAACAACATCCTCATTACTGCAGATTACTGGGGCAAGTGAAGCACTGAATGCTGCAACAACTCCTTTACAGTATATGGTTGAAGCCGGTTATGTATGAAGATCCCTACAGGCTAAAATGCATTTTACCATAATTCTAACATCACTATGTTATTGTATCATAGTAATGACAACTTTCTTGTGCAGACCTTTATTCCTTGTGCTAATTTAGAACTGTCGATTGCCTATCTACATACAGTATAAATGCTGTAAACACGGCTATTGTTTTTTTTAAATGGACTCTGATCAGCAACATTTTTTTCATATCAAGAAAACAGGAGAGTTTGGTAACATCAAAGCAGCAGTGCAACGAAAAATGCTTTTCCAAAAAGCAAGTTTTAGCTATAGTTACTAAAACTATTAGAATTAATGTCAAACCTACTTTTCCAGGTACCTCCAATGCTGTGCACGTTGAGGTTTTTTTTTCTAGAGCCTAACCCCTGCCAGCTCTAAGACAAAGGTGGAGACATCTATTTTTCTTACAAAAAACTGTGTTCAAATATGTATAAAATAATCCAATGTTGGTGGAACTGGAAACTTTTACCACCAAATAAAACTAGAAGATGCCTGGAATCTTTTATCATGAAAAAGGTTAGGGTCATTTTTTTTGCCGTCTTATTACACTTCTACTTTATATTTGCATTATAGGATATAGTTTGTTATTGTATATAGATAGACTTACACTTCCAGATGCTGTTGTACAACAATAGTAATGTCAGAATGCTGGTGTACCACAGAAGCTATGTCACTCCTGTAGTAGCATAGAATCCCATGTCCATTAGGAGTCCTCATGCTTACTTGTACTGTAGATTCCTCATAATAATGATCTTAGCAAAACTGAGAACACCCCAAGTGAACTGTTGTTGAAAGGTGAACTAGAAGTGTTGACATCTTATGTCACTATTATGCACATCATATTAAATGTTTTTTAATTTTACTCTGTTTATTGTGTTCTATTTTTCCACAGTTCACGACAGTTACAAAGAAGGTGAATTAATTAAAACAAACTTATACTATACAAAATAATGTATGGAAAGCCATATATAACAAGGCTGATGTTTCCATCTTAGGCAGAGATTACATTATAGTGACCTCTCAAGCTTCACTCTCAAAGTCTGTGCTGTCATCCCATCCCTTGATGGAGACATGGCCTTATTCTGGATTATTGCTCATATATTACTCTATATGCTGCACTTGACTTTTGCTGAACCATATACTATAGCAATAATAGATGTCAAAACCATGCTTAGCAAGCCATGTGTTTCCATCGCTGAATTTGAATACCATAATAAAGCACTTCAGCAATGCTCGTGTGGTGTATGCTGTCATCATATTCCCTCAATGGAAACGTAACCTTATTATGCATGGTCTACCATCTAGTATTCTATATGATTCCAGTGGGAGCTTGAGTATAAAATTAGACATGCCATGGTGCACAATTACAGGTCAATAATCATATGGCACAAGTGTGTTAGGTAAACATACTTTTGCTGTTCTCTTTTATTCAATCAGAGCTCTTTATTATGTTATCCATTTTGTAATCCAATTTAGTCAAGTACCTCAAGGCATGCTGCAGTAAGAGGTAACTTTTTCATGATCAGCACTGTATGCATGTATGTATGTATGTATGTGTGTATGTATGTATGTACAGTGGTATATACAGTGGAGCCCACCAGGATGCAACACAATACTGCAGAATTCTGCAACAGAGTCACTGCAAGAAACAATGATATCTCAATGGCAGTTAATCCCTTTTGTCATGCAGGAATCTGTGACACTGCCTACCATCCTGTCAGGTTCTACTGTACGTAAGCAAAACCCCATGACAGGGTATGGGGTTATAGAGATTTATGACATGCCTCAGGTGCATTGTGAGGCATGAGGCACAGCCGAGTGCCCTCACAGCACTCAAGACATGCATTAAATCCCTATAACCCCATACCCTGGAGTGGGATATTGTGCTTATAACATGGGTTATATTTAAAAAGCTTCACAAAGATGTTTTTTTGCTCTTTGAATGGGGAAAATCTTGAGTGGATCCTGTTGACTTGAAAAGTAATTCCCAGAACTCATGCATATGTTATATAGTTTATGAACACAAAAATGCTAGATATGCCCGGTGTCCCCACAAGTTTTGCAAAATTTTAGGGAAATGTGTGAAAACAATCTGGCGTGGTGGTGGGAGTCACTGAAGTGAAGTTTGCTCAGAAAATGAGGTGAGTGTAAATGGGTTGGATGGGACTGTCAGGAGAAGCAATACATGCAGCTCGAATGTCTGATCACAATTTAAAGCAGTTTTGCTTCTAATGAACTTTCTGTACATCATGATTTGGAACTTGCTGTAGCAGAATAATGTATTGTTTTAATCTGGATGTTTGCTGCTGGTGTTTCTGTGAGGTGGCATGGCCAGAGCAAGCAGCAAAATGTAATTGATTGTGTGCAGCATTGTCTGCGGTGGTGCTCATAGAAGTGACACGGTGAGGGAGGGATCAAGGCCAGGATGGACCGTCCCAGTTTTAGGCTTCGGAAAGTTGGTAGCTTTATGCAGGAGAAAACATGGGAAGTGTGGGCTTGAAGTCTGGTCTTCAAGGAGGGTGGTGAGGAAGCAGATGGGATAGCAGGTGGGGGGGGGAACAAAGAAGGGGAAACCTATGAGGCAATGCAGACTAAATGGCTGAGGTTTTTGCCCGTGAAATGAAAACAATTAGCACAAACCAGTACAGCAGAGGAAATAAGAGGATGGTTGAGAGCTGGATAGAAGTCAGGAAAGACAGCAAGGTAGAGAAACCAAAACTTAGATATGAGGGAGGTACCGTGAGCTACAGAACTAACATTTGTTTACGTTTCCTTGCGCACAGCGCAAGAAACATACTGCGGCAGCTTGGTGCTGAAGCAGGTTCTGGAGGTGCACCACAGTTGTGGCCAATACTGGCACGGCATTTATGGGCGTGAGTGCTGTCCACCAATATGGGGGAACACAGCCGGTGACACTAGTTTTGAACATTGACACCAACTTGAAAGAAACTAGCTGCACCAGCTGCGCTCCCCCCCCACAGACATGCACACACGCACGCATATTGCATGCTAATTCGCTCCCCTCGCCACACATACTGTATGGCCGACAGGGGTGCCAATCCCCCATTGGCTGCAATGTCCCCCCCAACAGACAACCACGTGCCACGCTGGGAGCCCACCCCAGCATGGCAGTAGTCTGTATGGCCGACGGGGGTGCCCAATCCCTTGTTGGCTCCAGTGCCCCCCCGACAACCGCGTGCCACACTAGGAGCCCACCCCAGCATGGCAGTAGTCCATATGGCCGATGGGGGTGACCAATCCCCTGTCAGCTCCACTGCCCCCTGCCCCAAACAGCTTTCCAGCTACCACACTGGGAGCCCACCCCAGCATAGCAAAAGTCCCGCATCGTGGGAGAGAAAAAAGCAGAAACCTAAAAGAAAAAACCTTCATCGCTGACTGTCCAGACCCAATCCCCCACCCGCGCCCACCCTCTGCACCCTGCCTCCCCATCCCCCTCACCCCATACTTACCTCCAGAGTCTGGTGCGATGATCTTGGTGGACGGAACATGTCTGTACTCTTCAAAGCCGACTTCAAACTGAGGAAATGCCGTAAGCTGTATAATATAATAAATAGGGTTTTCAACTTTAATGGATATCTCAGGCATTTTTGGGAAGTTTTTCACCAAATTTTCAGCATGGGGTTTTTGGGACCCCACCTCATGAATTCTGTCACTGTCATTTTGTTAATCGGCCCCGGAAGGAGATTTTGCAGTCACTGCGCGGAGCCACCTTTTGGGACTGATTTATAAAATGACAGTGTCAGAGTTCATGAGGTAGGCTCCCAAAAACCCTATGTTGAAAATTTGGTGAAAAAATTCCCCAAAATGACTGTTTTACGAGCATGCGCTGTGTTGTTCCTACACACGCTCGTAAGTTCGCGAATGTTCAATATTTTCACTCCAGATTTTTAACATTGCCATTTTACCACACCTCCTTATGAGCAGTACAGCTGTAATTTTTCAATTTCACTCAAAATGTGTTTCCGTGCATGTAGCGCACAATGGCACAGTCGGTGTGCGAAATCATTGTTCAGGACAGATTAAGAAAATCACAGTGATACTGTTCATGAGCAGAGGTTTTACAATGGGAATGTTAAAAATTTGGTGAAAAAAGTCCATAAAATGACTGTGTTACGAGCGACCATTGCTCAATTTCCACTCACACTCGTAACTTCATGGATTTCTAATATTTTCAGTCCAGATTTTCACCACTGGCTTTTTTCCACACTTCCTTATGAACAGTACAGCTGTCATTTTTCACACCATTGCCAAAATGTGTTTTCGCACTTTCAGCACAGAAATGCTTGGTCGCTGTGGGAAATCACTGTATGGGACAGATTAATAAAATCACCATGACGCTGTTCATGAGCGGAGGTTCCAAAATGCCTGTGTTGACAATCTGCTGTAAAAAATCCCCAAACTAATTGCATTATGGGTGTGCGTTGCACAGTTTCTACACACGCTAGTGACTTCACCAGTTTTCTTAATATTTCACTGCAGATTTTCAACATTGCCATTTTTCCACCTCCCCATGAACAGTACAGCTGTCATTTTTCACATCCTGTTCGAAATGTGTTTTCGCACCTGTGGTGCCAAATGGCACAGTCGCTGTGCAAAATCAGCTTTCAGCTAACGAACTGATATTGCCACTGTTCATAAGGTGGGAGTCACAAAAAACCCATGTTGAAAATTTGGAGTGAAAATGCCAACGAATGCCTGAAGGGTTAGGGTTTCTGACCATAACACCCCACCCTGTAGGGACCGACAGGCATCAGGGGTGTAACTTGGTATTCTCGCCTGAAATGCTCATACCATTCCACACCCTGCAGCCAGTGAGAGGCATTGAGGTGTGCCTTGGACTCTTCGGCCCCAAAGTTCACCCCATTCTCCTATACAGCACCCATCTCATTGTATTTCCTGATGGAATGGGGTGAGCATAAGGGCCCAAGACCCCAAGGCACACCGTGACACTTGTTGGTGTCTGCAGGGTAGGGTGTGGTGACATGGAGTGGCCGTTATGCCTGGCGACCCAAAGGCACACCCCAATGCCTGTCAGTCTCTGCAGGGTGGTGGCAGGGTTGGCTTCAGTTCAATACTTCACTGCCATTCCTATTATGCAGCTGTCTAACTCCTACACTTCCAATGCCAGCAAGCAAACATTCGGCATTGACAAATGCTTGGTTTTTTTTTGTATTCACATAACATTTTTATTACAGTACCTTCTAAATACCATCAATTGTAAGTAAGTAAGTAAGTAATTAAGTAAAATTGTATTTCTTTAGCATCCAACCCCAGAGGCTCTAGGTGCTTTACACAGGTAAGGTGCAATAAACATACAATACATTTTAAAACACAGTCAGAAAGGTCAAGGTATTTCATAATTTAACTCTATAAATAAATACTCATACTAAAACAGTTCAGCAGTGAAATAAAACTATAAAAATGTAGAGTGTAAAATCTGTTAGGGAAGTTTCCAGAGTGTCATTGACAACATTCACTCCATCAATAAAACAGGTTCATGTAACCCACCCCCATGCAACTAGACATCACGGCTTAGTGTGCATTTCCTGGTCAAAAGTTACAAATAAAAAATAAATAAATTACATACAAACATATGATTGAGCCAGCAGAAAAAGGCCTTGCAGTCTATAATCTTTGCTTGAGTTTGCAGACCCCTCAGCGTCGACGGAGCTGCCCCCACTCCTCATTATCTGCTCCTCCCTCCCCGCTGATGTCCTCCCTTTCTCCCCCACTCCACCTCCTCTACAAGTACATTTTACCTTTGTTTTGTCCCAGCCTCTCCTGAAGCTGTCCACTGTCTTCAGAAAGACTACTTCCTCTGGCAGCTCATTCCACTTTGCTACCACCCTCTCTATGAAAAAGTGCCTCCTCATTTCTTTCCTGAATCCTCCCCCCACCAGATTTAGGCAGTGCTCTCTAGTGGTCCTTTTCCTAAAGAGACTGAAGAGACCCTCAGAGCTCACCCTGTTGAAACCCTTAAGGAACTTGAAGGTTTCGATCATGTCACCCCTCTCAGTTCTACCCTCCAGGGAATACATGTTGAGATCTCTGAGACTTTCCTTGTATGATTAGTCCTGCTGTCCCTGGGTCATTTTGGCTGCCCTTCTCTAGACCATTTCCAGTAGGTTGATGCCATTTTTTAGGTAAGGGGACCTACGCTGCATACTGTACTCTAGGTGTGGCCATACAATGGATCTGTATAGTGGCAGAATTACCTCCACTTTCCTGCTGGTTATACCCCCTAATATGCATCCCAGCATCCCATTCATTTTGGTTGCTGCTTTCCTGCAGTGTACTGAATGCTGAAAGTCACTCATGAAGATCACTCCCAAGTCCTTCTCCTCCTCTTACCTAGTAACCTGCACACCTCCCAACTAGTACTTGGTCTCTGGGTTCTTTGCCTCCAAGTCAATTATCTTACACTTTTTGGCACTGAATCGTAGTTGCCAAATACCTGACCTTTTCTCTAGCTTAATTAGGTCCTGTCTCCCCTCCTCTGTGTCTGCTTTCCCACGGAGCTGTGTGTCCATAAACATGCATATTTTGCCTTTTACCCAATCGGCAATATCACCGATGAAGCTGTTAACACTGGACGTGGCACCGAATCCTGTGGGACCCCACTAGTGAGTGGCTTAACCTCCAAGAACCCCCCCCCAACCATCACCCTCTGACTTGTCCTGCAGCAAGTTTCTAACCCACATAACTAGTTTCTATCTACCCACCAGTCCTCCAGCTTCCTGATTAGTCTACTGTGGAGAACAGAGTCAAGGGTCTTACTGAAATTCCCATACAGGATGTCCACCGCTTGGCCCCTGCCCACTGTCCTGGTTACCCAGTCAACAAAATGTTATTAAATTAGTCTGGCAAGATCACACCAACACAAACCCTTGCAGCCTGTAATCCTGGAGCCCATTTTTCTTCCAGAAAGATTATCAGTCATTCCTTCAGTATGGTTTCTATGAGTTTTCCCACTATCAAGGTCCGACTGACCGGTATGTAGTTTCTGGGGTTGTCCCTCGGCCCGATTTTCTGGAGTTGTACTACATATGCTATCCTCTAGTTGAAGGATACGTTCCCTGACTCCAGTTAGGTGTTGAACACGACTTCCAGGGGACCTACCAGAACATCCACCAACTTCTTCAACATCTTCGGATGCACACCATCTGGACCTGAGGATTTGTCTACCTTCAGGGCCTTTAAGTCATTACTCATCCTGTTAACCTCAGTTCTCCCAGTCTGTGTCACCACCCACCCCATTTCCCCCTTCTACCTTGAGGTGCTTGACAATCCTTCTTCTTAGTGAAGACTGAACAGAAGTACTTGCTATGAACCTCTGCTTCCTCTTCACTTTCCTCTGCCCACCTACCCTCACTTGTCAGCCTGACTGTCTGACCTTCCTATACCTCTTCTCCCTGATATACTGAAAGAAAGCCATCTCTGTTTGTACCACCTCTGCCAACTGCAGCTTTCTCTTGGCCTTGGCCAAATGGACTGCTCTGCCCACATCCCTTGCCTTGGTACAGTACTACTCTCTGCCTTCCTCTTTCTGTTTGCACTTCTACTTCCTGAAGTCTGATCTTTTGCATTTCATTTTTCATTTTTATTTTTTATACTGGAAGGCATGTGAGCAGTACTGTTCATTTTCACAAGTGTCCAGCTAATGGAGATACATACATTAGTCAGGAAGTATAACAGTGTACAAGTACAAAATAATGTTGAAAATGGATACTTTACATGAGCTTTAACAGAGAACTAGATTAAAGGGGAGGTATGAAGGGTGACAGTAGGAGAGTCAAAGACAGAAACAATTAGACTTTCCAAGGAGGCAGTGCTTGATGTTATGTTTGAAGGCTCCAAGCGAGGTACAACGGGTGAGTGAGAATGGGATGGAGTTGAAAAGTCTGGTCCCTCTGGAGGAGAGGGAGTGATAGTCCATGGGTGGTTTGGTAGAATGGAACAAGGAAGGACAGATCGGGGAGGATCTGGTTGTACAGGGCCTGGTTGGTGTCTGGAAGCAGGAGGTGATGCTGTGGTGAAACAGGCCATGGATAACTTTTTTTTCTATCTTCAGGGGAGAGCCAGTTAGCAGCCTGGTAGAGGTGGCAGTACTGGGTGTTTTGGGGGAGTCCAGTGATGAATCTGATGATGCAATGGTAGGTGGAGTTTACCTTATGGAGCATCTTAAGGGATGAGGTACAGGAGTAGATGACAAAACCATAGTCGAGGAGAGGGAGAAGGAAACTGTTGGCTATAAGTGCTCGAGTTTCAGGGAAGAGGAATTGTTCAATTCTATAGAGCATACCCAGTCTTTGGTGGATTTTATTAACAAGTTGGGTGATATGATGTTTGTTGGAGAGGTGAGAGTCCAGGTAGATGCCAAGGTATTTAAATTTGTTGACTTTCTCAATGGGATTGCAATTATTGTCTCTGAGTGTAGAATCAAAATCAGAGGTTTTCCTAGGGTCAGAGAAGACAATGGACTTGGTCTTTTTGGCATTTAGCACTAGTCTGTGAGTAGAGATCTCTTACCTTTTACCACCTGAGCTACCTCCCTATCACACTAACTTTGCTTTTTGGATTTAGATGTTTTGCTCTTGGGTTTGGCACACACATTGGTGGCTGCCAACAGCCTCTCCTTTATTATAGCCCATTTCTGATCCACCTCCCTCTCCTTCATGATGCCAGCAAGGTGCCCTCACAGAATTTCTCCCATCCTACTGTAGACTGACCTCCTGAAATCAAGAACATTTGTTTTGGTCATAATCATCTCCATGACCATCTCCAGGTGGAGTCGCACAGGGTGGCGGTCACTTCCTGTTAGCGGTGCCTCCACTTTTACTTCCTGGACATGTGCACCATTAGAAAGGACCAGGTCCAGTACAGCACTCTCTCTCTCTCTCTCTCTGGTGGGCTTCAAGACACTTTGTGTCAGGAACCAACTCGGGAATGCATCCAGCATCACCCGAGTCCTGCTACAGGTGGTAGCAGGCATCTTCCAATGTACCCCTAGCAGACAGAAGTTTCCCATCATCATTACCGGCCCCTTGCTGGCCAAATCCACAATTTGTGGACCCCAGTTCTCTGTCTAATTCCCTGCCTAATTCCTCTTCCTGATTTGGTGGCCTGTGCACCACCCCTATTCTAAGCTTTCTGCCTTTTATGGATTGTTCCTGTAACCACAGCACCTCTATCCTCCCAGGTTATCCCTTCCCTCAGGTACAGAGCCACTCCTCCAACCCTTGACCCTCCAGCATAGCTTGTATCCAGGAACAGAAAGGTCCCAGTCATGGTTCAGCATGGCCAATGTCTCTGCTATGGCTACCATGTCCGCATCTCTCCCGGTTATTACTGACTGCGATGCAGCCATTTTGTTCCTCAGACTCCTTGCATTCAAATACACAACCTTCTGCCATGACTCGAGTCCCCTTCCTGCCCACCTAGACCTGCACCCACCCCCCGATCCCAGTCCTACCCACCTATCCCCACCCCTCTGGCTCACATCTGATTCCCGGTCCTTCTGCCCTGAGTGGAGGGAGACTGTTCAGCCTCCTCTACCAAGTGACTATGGGTGCTGTGATGCTTGCTGGCCCCATCAGTTTAAATTAAGATCTTTACCCATATATTCCTCTAATATGGTTTTCCGCACCCTACTGTCCTCCTTACTAAGATGTAGCCTATCTAGTGCATAAAGTGTCTTATTCCCCCAAATACCCCCAAGCCTCCAACAATCCCAAAGCCCTCCCCTCCAGATACCCCTGAGCCAGACATTAATTTCCTTGATCCTTTTCTTTCTTGCAATGCCATCTGTTGGTACCAGTAGCACCTCTGAGAAGGCTATAGATCTCCTAATCCCACTACAGAGCTTCCCCACCTCCCTGAACTTTTCCTGAAGCAATTCTGCCTCACATTTGTTCAGGTCGTTTCTTCCCAGGTGGACAGTGAAGTGACATCTCCTCCTTCCTCTCCCATATGCTGGGCTATAAGAGGGCCCACCCGTCCCATGGTCATCCCTGGCATACACTGCAGCTTCATGTGGCTTGCCCCAGTTCCCATGCCCACTCATCTCACTCCTTTAACTACAGAATCTCCCACAATTACCACCCTCCCCTCTTCAGCTGCTTCCTGGGTTGCCCCCACCATGCTTACCCAGCTGTCCCACCCTGCCTGTCCCCTCCTTCCCTGTCTGTCCTGAGATCCACCCAACCCCCAGCACCTTGTTGCCTGAACATCATTTTGGCCTTCTGCCCTCCCCCTACAGTCGCCTCTCCCCCTAATCCCCCTGTCTATCCTCCCCCACTTGCCCATCTCCATGCCTCCCCATTCCTTCCTTCATACCTTAGATCTCACACCCTTTACTATTTACAATGTTCTGTTTCTGTGTTTTCTAGGCATTCTAGTGTCAGTTCCCAGTGTGGCATACTGGTGATTTATCATTGCAGAGCAGTGAAAGCTAATAATTTCTAATGTCCATGACAATAGAAATTAACATTAGGGCACATGTGTGACATCTCTGGAAAAACTTTCAAAAGCATGATACTTATGCAGTTATGTTCCTGTTTCATATATTCTCTTTATTTATCTTCTCTTCTCTTCTTTCTTTGTGTGGCTACGCTTGTAGTTCAATGGGCAGAGCAAAAACCACTCCCCCAATCAGGCCTTAAAAGGCCACTCCTACTGGCTAGTCCAGAATCATGTTTTTAGTTGCAACCAGAGGCGCCACTCTTCCCTGCTCCCTGCTTCCATCTGAGTTTCTGCAGTTGCCTCCGGCCACCATCTTGTTCCGTCCCTCACTCCTTCAGCTGTGTTTTCTGCAACTTGTCCTGTACATCTAGCCTGCCGTTAGCCCTCCCACTTCTCCATTTCCGTGGCCTGCTTTTTTTTGTGTCTCCCTACCTCTGTCCTGGCTCCCTCATCACGATTTGTCCTTTCTCGGGTGTATTCCTTGTGGAGCTGTTGCTCCATTCCTGGCTGGCAATCTGAGTAGGACATCATTCCCCAGGTGCCTACCCCATGTTTCAATCCTCTCAGCCGGTGGCCTCTCCTGCCCATCTGGTATTTCAGCACTGATACCCCAATCATTCCCCCCCACCCCATCTTGCCTCCTTCCATTCCTACCCTCAGTTTGGCTGCCCTCTGCGCCTCCTCCTTCTCCTGTTTTCCCCAATCTCCTTAGCTATTCTCTCTGGGGGGTTTTCTGGCCCCTGGAAGCTGCCGCTCTGCTTCCTTCTTTCTGAGCAGCTTCCACACCCCATGCCGGCCATCCTGCTCATTCTCACATCCAGTCGTTCATCGTGCCTTCCGAGCCACCGGTCCTCTTTCTGCAGGCTTCGCTGGCCCATTGTGCTTCCTCGTTGCTGATCCTCAACGCTCTGCATCCCTGCCCACCTTGTCCTCCTGCTCTATGTCGGACCCCTGTCAACTTACCAGGCATCGAGACCGTCACTGCCCTGCACAGAAGCTTTTCTCTACAGGCGGCTCCTGCTGCTCCATCACCGATCCCCACATCGACCCCTCCCTGTCCAGTCCTGCTGCTTGTACCTCATTAGTGGCACAGGACAGCTTCCGTAACTTCGCCACAGCAATTGCTTTTACCGATCCAGCACCTCTATCACTGGGCTCCATGTGTTGGTTCTTAGTGGCCGTCTGCTGTCCTTCAGCTCACTGATGCATTCTTACCTCTTTGCCTTCCTATGGGCACCTGTTCTGTACAGATTTTGTCTCAGTCATCAGCAGACCAGCTTCCTTTACAGCACCCTGCTGTTTATCTCTGAAAGGGCTACCATCACCACTTATTCTGCCTCCCTTTCTTCAAATGGGACTGATTTGCCTTCCTGACAAATGACTTGTTAAATTTTGGACTACTTGACTACTGCGCACAATGTCTGTCTGCTGCCCAGCTTTGGTGCTGGTGTTTCCTTTAGATGACTACATGGTGTTTATGAGCTGCTTTCTCCCTTTTGACCATATACATGCCTGCTTTTGGCTCTCCATTTCTTTTGGGGTTCTTGCCCTATCAGCCATTTCTCACTATCCAGTCTTCAATACATGCTGGTCCTACCTGGGTCCTGGGCATTGGACATATTCGTACATTCAGCATCTCCTTACCTACTTCTTACTGCACTCCTGTCTATGACTGTTTCGTCCAATGGCATGTCAACCCAGTTATAGTTGCTAGCATTCCATCAACTGATTATCTCACTGTTTTACATGACTGTTTGGTCCAAGCCAGCCACACTCAATTTGCTAAACTTTCTCTAGTTCACTTTATCATGAGCATTCCAGCCCTCATGGCTACCACACTCCCACCTTCCACTGCTCCCTCATCTCTGGCCTCTTCTCCTCCCTCATTCTGTGCTTTTTTTTGGAGGGGGGAATCCCTATCCCAAAAAAAAAAGGAAACAAAAATAAAAAAGTCACTAACCAAAATGTCCTTCAGCCTGGAGGGAAGGTGACCTAAGCCTTGGATCCCCCGAGGTTTCCTCCTCAAAGGGATTTTTTCCTGTCCTCCATCTCGGTAGTCATAATATTAGATAGGGTTAGTGCTTTCTTAGGTTCCATAGTTATGGTCCGCTGTTGGATGGAGTCGGGTGGTGGCCCCAGCTGTTCCCTCTCTCCTTAGGAAGTTCTGCCCTTCTGCCTCATGTCTGCTTTCACTCCACTAATTATTCCTCATTGTCACCTGTCCCTTTCCTGTCCTCTCCATCTAAACACATTGATCTCCGTTCATGTCCTTGACATCATTCTGACTCCTTGCATTCCTTGATGCTCAACACACTTTTGGGTACTCTTTTTGGGCTTCTTTCTAAGCTACCTTTAGCCAATGGAATCATTCCTGCAGCACCTATAGGGGGGGAACCCTTCTCTAGGGCTCCTCATCATCGTACCCCTATAGGGTGGTATATCTCATGGATAGAGAGGCGAATAGCCACAATGTATCTAAGTCACATGAGCACACATCATACCAAGTTGCATAAGAACATTGAATTGCAAGGCTACGCCAGTAGTTCAATGACCAGAGCAACAAAACACTCCCCAATCAGGCCCTAAAAGGCCACTCCTCCTGGCTAGTCCAGGATCATTTTTCATTGCCCCACCATCCTCCCCTCCTCCTCCAGTGACTCATCTCTCTTTCCAGTGGGCTTCTTCCTAAGCTACCTTTAGCCAAGGGAATCATTCCCATCGCACCTATGGGGTGAAACCCTCTAGGGTCCTTCATCATCATACCCCTACAGGGTGGTATATCCCATGGATAAAGAGGTGAACAGCCATGATATATCTAAGTTGCATAAGCATACATCATACCAAGTTGCATAAGCACATTGAATTATTGCTTAGGCCAGCTGTTTGAAAATAAGATCTCTATCCCTCAGATTTCAACTGTTCCTGCTGTCTGTTTACACGTGCTGTCATCATCCCTTGTTTATAAGTCTCAGTTGGTGGCCATGAAATTGTCACAAGCGGAAGATTTGGACACCAAGGGCCACATATTCAAAAATGGGCAAAGCAGAATGCAAAGGTTTGTGCTGTGCTTGCCCATGACCCAAGAATGCTATACTCAGTTGGATAGCACACTGGCACTATCTGGTTATGGGGCATGTCGGTGTAGTGCTAAGCCAAGTAGTGCTGCTCTGACAGGACTTCTGGCAGTCTAGAGAGTGCCTCCAGACCCGCAATATTCAGATGGCACCATGCAAATGAGCTGATTGGGCTTGGAAGGCACTAACAGGACATTAGCACACCCATTATGGGCACATCTGCATGGAAAGGGTCAGCAGGTTTGCGCTCTGGTGACTGGCCCTGCCCTCACCCCAACTACCAGGTCCTGTAAAAGTCAAGTATTTCTTGGTGTCCAGTGGTCCTCCCCAACCCCCTGACCACTGGCCCTAGTATACTAGAAGATATCGCTGGTGTCCAGTATCCCCCCATCCTCTGATCGCTAGCCCCGGTATACTAAAAGATGTTCCTAGTGTCCAGTGGATCCCTCCTCCCACTCTATGATCACTAGCCCTGGTATACCCCAAAATATCTCTGGTATCCAGTAGTCCCCTGCCCTCTGACTGCTGATCCTGTATGATATCTCACATTTCTTGGTGTCTAGTGGCACCTCCACACCCACCTATCCACGTATCAATATAATCTGTCCCTGGCATCTAGTGGACCCCCACATCATGGGCACTGACCAAACCACTCTGCCAAACCTCACTTACCTTAAGCACCAGTGCCACATGAGCCCATACAGCGACCGGCACAACCCTCCTCTCACCCCCTTGGCTGGCCACCGTATGCGTTGACAGGAAGCGTGCATCCCCTGTACTATAAAGAGAGCAAGCATACCGTCTACTTACACTTTTTGGCATTGACTCTTAGTTGCCAAATACCTGACCATTTCTCTAGCTTAGCCAGGTCCTTCCTGAGTCCCTATTTCCCCTCCTCTTTGTCTACGCACCTGCAGAACTCTGTGTTGTCTATAAAGAGGCATATTTTAACTTTACTAAGTAAAGTAAGTTGTTGGTTACAGTTACAGGCTGTGGGTGGCTGCACTGTCTTGCGTGGTAGCTGGGGGCAGGCATGCAGGAAACTTGGGCTGTTTTAGGGGCTGGGCAAGGGCCTCAAGTCTCATCGACTTTGTGGATCATGGTGGTCTATGCTGTGGTAGTATTATGGTGCAGCTGTGTCGCTGGCAGCAAAATGGGTGGGTGACGCTCATTGGATGGGTGCAATCATTGCCTGTGTATGTATGCCTGCCATTGCCCCTTCCATGCTGTTTAATTTAAAATTTTAGAAGAGTGTGTTGGGCCTGATGGGTGGGTGAGGGTATAGGATAGGCACAATACACCAAAGGCACTAGGAAAGACTGTGCATGACTGATACACAGAGTGTTTATTGGGCGTCAGAGGTGGGTCAGACTGTCAGAGTGTCTGGGTCAACTGTGTCCATCAAACTAAAGTGCTCAGTGAGGCAGCCACCACAAGAAAGACAGTCAAGAGTTAGAAGTTTAGTTAGTGCGTTGTTGGGTGTGGGTGTGTTTTAAAATTGAAGTTGGCTGCAGTGGGTGCCAGGAGCCAGGCAACAGTCAGTCATCCACCCTAGGTAGTCAGGCAGAGAGGCAGGCAGGGCCAGGACAGGTGAAGAGTGAGCCAGAAGTCCTAGAAGATAAAAAGAGATCCTCAGCAGCTCAGGGGGGCAGGCTCCCAGGTTCCCTTTTTCCCCTCAGCTGGTCCGGTCATCTAGACATTAATTAAAAAAATAAAAATAAAAAAGAGAAGCTGTAGCCTGTCACCACCAGGTCCTGGAGGGAGAAGGACTTGAACAGGTGGAAGACAGGACATTTTGGAGGGGAAGGGTCAACAGCACAGCTGGGGAGGGAGCAGCTGGGCACTGGGGAAAGCATGCAAGGAAGCATGAGGTAGAGTCTGGAACTGGTAGTGTGAGCAGGGCAGGGTCACAGAGAGAGAGAGAAAGAGTCTGTCAGAGAGAGTACCATCAGTGCGTGGTACTTGCTAGTAGTTGTTAGCAGCAACATTTTCAATAGCAGTACGGTCTGTGACTGGGGGAGAGGGGTCACAATTGCACTGCAGTGATTGTGAAGTGAAATAAAACCAGTGTCACTAGGACTGGAGGAATGAACGAGCCCTGTAATGAGAAGGCCCAAAAAGAAGAAGAGGAGGTTAGAGGAAATCTGTGAGAAGGAGCCAGGAGAAGGCACTGAGACAGGGGTAGCAACAAGACTGCACCTCAGCAACCAGGAAGCAGATCATCTCATTGATCACCAGAAGTCCACTCATCAACAGGACAGCAGACAGAAAAAAAACAGAGGTCCCCAGAACAGAAAATCAACTATGAGACAAGTAAAAGGTACTGTACAGATTTTATTTACATGGTTTTGTTTAAGCAGACCATACTTAGAACTGGCTACTGTGTAGTGCACTTCCAGCATGCACTAGGGTTCTAGAGGACATGGTAACACTCGGGACCAAGCGCCTGCCTGCCCTTGTGGACCAGGGGGCTGAGAAAGCTGGTCAGAAAGACCAATCCCAGCAAAGGCAACAAAAATCAGACATTCATTCATTAAGTACTGACTGCAGTACGGGAGAAGATCTTAAGGGTTTTTTCCAACATTTTGTTACAAAAACCGCTTTCAGTTGTGTGTTACTGGCAGCTGCATTGACTTGGCAGTGACAGACCAATGAGTAGCCAGGCTGATCGTAAAATGGAAACTTCTTGTACTTGAAAGGAGCCAGCTGCTCCAATCAGACAATGGCTAGCTTGTTTCATCTATGTATCACTGCCCAGCAACTAGCTGAGAGGTGTCATTATCAGCCTGCTTCCCTGCCCATTCGCAGAGTCTCTCTGCCTCCCTCCATCACATCTCTGGCTGTTGCACTCCCTGGCCCCACTTGCAGAGTTTATGAGGCCATGGCAGCAATGATCAATACAACACTGGCTGCAGGAACAACTTCCCGATTCTGTTTGTCACAGAGTTTCTGTCCCCCCCATCTCGTGTGTGGCTGCTGCACACCCCTGCCCCACTTGCAAAGTTCATGGGGCCAGGAGATCAAGGATCAATGCAGTGGAAGCCACAGGAACAACATCCCAGTTCCATTTGTCACAGAGTTTCTCTGCCCCCCATCTTGTGTGTGGATGTTGCACTGCCCGGCCCCACTTGCAGAGTTCCTGGAGCCAGAAGCACGAGGATCAAGGCGGCAATGGCTGCAGGAACAGTTTCCTGATTTTGTATGTTGCAAAGTCTCTCTGAGTCCTCTCCCCCCAACCCCAACTGCATATGTGTCTGTGATCTTCCAGACGTATCCTATTTTCAGTATCCATTCTAAAAACAATGGTGATTCTATACTGGTCAGGTTTTCCTGGAATGGTCGCGTAGAACTGCTTCCCTCTGATTTATTTATTTATTGATTACAGTCTCAGAATTTGCCATATCTTTGAACCAGAGACTAATTTACAAAGGTTCCATGTCCATAAGAAATCATAACAATTAGCTAAATACAACAATGTAACAAAAACATGACAGGGATATAAAAAAAAAAAATCAGAGCTGTCACTATGTCAGACTTTGCTGTGGTTATGATCCCGGTATGGTGCCTCCATTCAAAGATCAATTAACTATTTTTAAATCTAACCCCGCTGAAGTGGATATTGATGCCTGATGCTGCCCTGTGGAAGATCTGAGAACAGAGAGCTGAGTGGTCCTAAAGTGCCGCAAACTGGATTGCACAAATACGTTTTCATAGCACTGTAAACCAGGATCCTGCTGAAACGTGAACCATCTGCAAAAAATCCAGGAAGGAGACTTGTACTGTACTCTTATTGTGGTGGTTGACTTAAAAGTCATTGGGGCCGGCCCGGTGGCACTGAGGGTTGAGGCGCTGGACACCACACCTCACGCTACGCCAGCGACCCGGGTTCGGGAATGGACTCAAGTTGTTGGGGGTCAGAGGGGAGGAATAGGATTGAGTATCCTAACAGATGCTCTCCTCCTCCTGGGGTGGGATCCTGAGGTGCACTGAGCACCCGATGCACCAGCGCCAGTGGAAACACGGACATCGGGGCACTAGGCAGCTCTTCAGAGTCGAGGTGGAGAGGACGTTGTGGGCATTTGACAATGGCGTGCATCAGCATGCCGTCTGTCTGGATGTCAGTCCTCTGTGCTGACACCCTCAGGGGGAGGAGGGACCAAGGGAAGAAAAGCGGAAAAACACCCTCTCGGGCCAGGATGATGACCGATCCCAGCCCCGATCACCTACCCATGAGCAGACCCCACTGTGCAGGCTCTCCAGAGGAAAGAGGAGCTAGGTAGGGAGATAATGGAGCAAGCCTGGCACTCTAGGGACAGACACCGTGAGAGGGATTATGGGGGAATTGATCGGTCCGAAGGAGTGAACCGGGTGGGCAGTAAGGAGGGGATAAAGAGAAAGTGCAAAAAAAAAAAAGTCATTGCATTAAAGAAATGCTGTGGTTTTCCTTCTGAACACTGCAGGGTTAACATACTATTGTGTTGCTTCTGATCTACCACTGGTATGTAAGAAAATAGCAGTTACGTAAGAACTTACCATAACAGTAGATTTTCGAGACAGGTTCCTGTAGTAGGTCTTCACATATAGGACTGCACCCCTTGGCATCAGGTTTGAACAGCAAACTTGTAGCTAGCAATCATCAGCGGGGACCTCCCCCTAACGTCAGGTGACATGACGTCAGCCCGACTATAAAAGGGGCAGTCCCACACCCACCCTCCATTTCTTTTCCACCAGAGACCTATAGAAAGGAGCAGCAAAAGGAGTAACAACTCCTGGTACTCAGAGCCCTGACTGACCCCAAAGGCTAGGCAGGAAGAAAAGAAAATAATTCCAGGAGCTAGGGGATAGGTGGGAGGGAAACTAGACCTACTGCAGGAACCTCTCTCGAAGATCTACTGTTATGGTACATTCTTACGTAACTGCTATATCTTACTTCGAAAGGGTTCCTGCAGTAGGTCTTCACATATAGGACTGAATTCCAAGCAGTCTAACAAAAAGAAGGAGTCAGAGACGAGGTTCCGTGAGGAGGAAGATGTCTGCCAACTAAGGGCCTGCCTTAAGACAGAAGACCTTACAAAACTGCAAGGCCAAAACCAGCTTGATGCTTAGAGGCAATGTCCAGACTGTAGCGCTTGGTGAAGTTGTGGATGGAAGATCAAGTGCTCACTGCACATATGTCTGCTGTGGACATATTCTTAAAAAAGGCAGTGGAAGTGATGACACTTCTTGTGGAGTATCCTTTAACTGCCCCCAGAAGGGATTTACAGTATTTTTGGTAAGTGTAGTGGATTCACTTAGCCAGCCATCTAGAAATTGACTGTTTTGAGATAGCCTAGTCCTAGCACTGGGAGGCAAAGGCTACAAAAAGTTGGTTCGACTTCCGAACCTCCTTAGTCTGGGAGGTATAATATCTCAAAATCCGATTCACATCCAAGGTGTGCAGAAGATATTCTTCCTATTGGAATGCTGAGGAAAAAAGACCAGCAGTTCGACACTGATTGAGAGTCATCTCTGAAATAACTTTAGGAAGAAAAGAGGGATTAGTCCTCAGAACCACCCGGTCCTTGTGGAAAATCAAATAAGTCTCTCTGCAAACAAAGGCCTGAATCTCTGAGACCCTTCGAGCTGAGGTGACTGCAACTAAAAATAGCGTCTTCCAAGAAAGGAAGCACATGTCACAACTTGCTGCTGGTTCAAAAGGGGGCAAAGTAAGTTTCTCCAACATAAAATTAAGATTCCAGGGAGGACAGGGGTTCCGGACTGGAGGCTTGATGTGAAGGATACCCTTCAAGAAGATTTTGGAAACCTCCAGCTGTGCTAGGGTTTTGCCCTCCACCAGATGGTGGTAGACTGACACTGCAGAGAGATGGACCTTAAGTGAGGAGTAACTAAGGCCCAACTCAGAAAGATGTAAGAGGTACTCTAAAACTTGGGAAGCTGAGCAAGAAAAAGGGTCCAAGCTTTTGGCTGTGGCCCAAATAGAACATCTCTTCCATTTCATGGCATAGGTGGATCTAGTAGAGGGTTTTCTGGCCTCTACTAATATCTGAGCCACCTGAGAGGACACTCCAAAATGGGAGACCGCTATGTCCGCAGGTGCCATGCATGTAGGTGGAGAGACCGAAGGCTCAGATATACCAGGGTGCCCTGCTCCTGAGACAGAAGGTTGTGAGAGAGCAGCAGAGGGACTGGCGTTTCTAGAGCTAGTTGTTGCAACAGCAGGAACCAAATCTGCCGGGTCCACAGAGGAACGATCAATATCAAGTGAGCCCCCTCTGCCTGAAATTTCAACAGAACTTTCTGAATGAGAGGAAAGGGAAGAAACGTGTATAGAAACCTCCCTGTCCAAGAGAGAGAGAGACAGTACGGCTCACCAAAAAACACCGTGCCCAAGAACAAGCGAGCAAAAGTTGCGTAGTTTTGCGTTGTATGGGGAGGCGAACAGATCTAGACCTGGCCCATCCCACCGAAGAAACAGGTCTTCTACTACCTCCTGCTTTAACTCTCACTCGTGAGCCCTGGCCACTGATCGGCTGAGACTGTCTGCCAGGACATTGTGCACACCCGGTACATAAACTGCTGTCAGGAAAAGACCATGCTGAATTGCCCAGTACCATACACACATTGCTTCCATGCAAAGAGGGTATGATCGGGTACCTCCCTGTTTGTTGAGATGCCAGACAGTCGCCACATTGTCTGTCTGAATAAGGAGTGTTCCCAGAAGAAGTAACGACTGGGAAGCCTGGAGAGCACAGAGGACTGCTCTTGTCTCCAGGATGTTGATGTGAAGGTTCTGTTCCAGAGGAGACCAATAACCCTGAGTTTTGTGATTCCCCCAAGTGGGCTCCCCAGCCCGTATTGGAGGCATCCATAGTGAAGGTCTCAGAAGGATCCTGAGAGTGGAAGAGGACTCCTGCCAACAAGTTGGTGAGGTCCTGCCACCAGAGAAGATCCTTCTGTAGACTGCTAGATATCATGACCAGTTGGTCCATGTCATCTGAGTGTTGATCCTGCTGGTCCCCAAAGAGACCACTGGGTAACCCTCATGTGCAGCCTGGCCAGGGGGACCATAGGTATGGCAGCAGCCATAAGACTCAAAAGGCAGAGCACTGAGTGAGCTGGGGTCCACCGAGTGTTGGCCACCAAAGTGGCCTGAGACACCAAGGTCTCCGCTCAGCCTAATGGAAGGAAGGCCTTGCTCTGGACCATATCCAGCACCGCTCCAATAAACTGGAGGTGTTGAGGGGGTACTAGCTGAGACTTGGGAAGATTGACAGAGATACTCAGCTTGGCAAACAGATCCAGGGTGAAGGAGAGAGACTCCTTCAGGCTGTCCGGAGAAGGGGCTGAAAAGAGCCAGTCATCCAGGTATGGGAACATGTAGATGTCCTTGTGGCATAGAAATGCCGCTACCACCACTAGGCACTTGGTGAAAACCTAGGGCGCTGAGGACAGGCCAAAGGGGAGTGCCTTGAACTGAAAATGGTTCTCCCAGAAGAATTGAAGGAAGCGGCAGTGGGCCAGGAGGATAGGGATATGAAGATAAGCATCCTGCATATTCAGGGTGCACAGCCATGTGTTTAAGAGGAGCAGGGGTAGGAGTCCCTGAAGGGTCAGCATGTGGAACCTCTTGTATTCGACAAAGAGGTTGAGCGTGTTAAAATCCAGGATAGGTCTGAGATCCCCCGTCTTTTTGGGAATTAGGAAGAAATGGGAGTAGAATCCCCTTCCTAGTTGGTTTGGAGGGACAGGTTCTATGGTCTCCTTCTGTATCAGGGCCTGGATCTCTTGATGGATGATGAGGATCTGACCCAATGGGTAACAGGACCTTATCAGAGGGTTTGGAGGTGGAATCTCCAGGAACTCAGTCGAGTGACATCTTTGTATGAGCTGGAGGACCCATACATCTGCGGTGATGGTCTTCCACCCTTCCAGGTGGAGGCTGAACTTCCCTCTTACTGGTTCCTCTGAGAGGGACAGAGAGAGCGGGAGGAGGGAAAATAAATCAGGATGCCGAGCGCAGTGGAACTTTAGCTACTGAAGCTGCCTTTTTTCACACTTGGCCTAGGGAGCTTGAGTTCTGGAGCCAGTGGCACATCTTTTGCCTTGACGCTTGTTCTGGCTTTTGTTCCATCTTCTTTGGTGATGAAAGGGCTGTTTCTTTTGGCCCATCCGGTGCATCGAGCATACATCTCTGAGGGGCCTACCACTTTCTTGCAGCCCCGTAATGATATCTTTCACTTACCGCCAAAGAGGACGGGGCCCCTGAAGGGTGCGTCCAAAAGAGACATCTGAACATCCTGTGCCAGACCTGCTAGGTGTAGCCATGCTAGGCGCCTAAGGCAGATTCCCGAGGCCACAGCCTGAGCCACTGAGTCCACAGAGTCATAAGTGGCCCAGACTGCATGGCGGCAGGAGGATTTGTTCTTATGAACTTTGTCCAGCAATTTAGCCCTGAGTGGTTCATCGGGGATGTCCTGAAGGTCCCTCTCTAGTTCTGAAAGAGAGGCCTTCTGGAAAGCCACCATGTGGGACACATAATTCAGTGACTGTATGGCACAGGAGGTGGATGAACAGATCTTCCTGCTGAACTGCTCTAGTTATCTTGAGTCCTTGTCTGGTGGAGAAGAACTCAGGTGTTTTGGCTGAGCCGAACAGTCATGTGCGGCTGTGATGACCATGGAATCGGCATTTGGATGCGAAGTCAAGTGAGAGATCCCTTCTGGGGGGAAGTAGGTTCTGTCAACCTTCCTGGATACAGCTGGTATGGAAGAAGTCTGTTGACATATTGTGGTATCTAGGTCCTCATGTGGGCCCATCCAAGGGGGCACAGGGAGAGGGTCTGTAGTAGACAAATCCAAATGTTCAGCCAGTCCTTTTCGCTGAGGGTCAACCTCCTTGGACGGTCAGCCCCCTGCAGTTTGTACAGTCCTCAAAAGGTCTCCAAAAAAGGGATCCTCCTGGGGGTGATTTGGGGGATTCCTTTGGACAAGGCTTGACCAGGGAATGAGGTTCAGCGAGGTTAACATTCGAGTACTCATCCAAATCTGAGGGATCCAATCCACTGAAAAGGGAGGGATCCACCCTGTGTCACCTGCCAGAAGGGAACCCGCCGCATGACCTGGTGTGGGAGGAGGTACTCTTGGAAGAGGAATTCCTCCAAGTGGCTGGGACTGCCTAAGTTCTGTGAGGAGCTGCGTCCTAGCATTTTGCCACCATGCTGGAATGGTTTCCTGGTCAGGTGGTGGTGATGGAGGAGGAGAAGGAGGGTAACTGGGATGATGCCCATAAGGGGTTAGATACCCTGGAAAACCTGAAAGATAGCCTGGTGATGGATACCCTGATGGCGGATAACCTGGCATAGGGTAGCCAGGCATTGGGTAGCCCGGCATCAGGTAGGCTGGCATCGGGTAGGTCGGTAATGGGGGCACCAGGCCCAGCATCGGATGATTAGGGTCTAATGGAGAGATGCCTAGCAGTGGAACAATGGGATCAGGGAGACCACCAGAGGGTCCAGCAGGAGAAGCTGCAGGCCTAGCCTGGAGAGGTGTGGAAGGGCCGCTGGGCAGTGGCAGGGGATCCGTCGTAGGGCTCGATGGTTCTGAAGGAGAAGGAGGGTCCATGGCAGTAAGATCCCAGTCCGGTGACAGACCCCTAGAAGGGAGGGGATCCGGTGGCGGAAAAGGGCCTGGTGAAGGGGTGGAGCCCCAGCGACAGGTCTAAAAGCATTCCTAATGGAAGAGAGAGAGATCAGGAACAGGTGGCGAATCCCTTAGGGTAGAGGCTGGCAGGGATGAAGGATCCCCCATGAACACACTCGTAACGGCATCAGGGTCCTCAAGGATGCCCAACAGGAGAGTAGTTGCAGCTGTGTGGACAACAGAGGGTCCATCGTCTGACTTATCAGTCACGACCGGGCTGTATGCAGGAGAAAGGCTGCAGTCAGGCTTATCGATCTGGGCTGGGCACCTGGCGGTAGAGCCGGAGGGTGACTCATCAACGGTGCTACAAGTAGGAGAAGAGATAGAGACCTCTAGAGAGGTGACCCCTGGCTGCCCACTCACCTTGGCAGTAGGGGGGAGAAAGCATCTGGCCCGCCGGAGCAGACAGAGTGCCCGTAAGAGTGGTACTCACAGTTCTGGATGTGGAAGGTCTCCCTCGTGACAACAGGCTTCTCTCCCAGTGCTTGTCCTTCTGCTTTTTTCCTTTCTCTGGGGACAGCGATGACGACCTCTCCCTAAGCTCCTGGAGCTCCTTTTCCATAGAAGCCAGCCATTGGGACAGAAGGTGGGCTTCGAGGGTTCACATGTGTCGGGTCCGTGTAGCCTGGTTGAACCCTTGCAAATAGCACACTAGTCCGAGTTGTGCTTAGGCCCCAGGCACAGGAGGTAGTGGGGGTGGTTGTCCCCTTGAGGGATTTGAGTGCCACACTTGCAGCACTTCTTTTTAGGACAAGATGACATACACTCATTGTTGGAAAGTAAAGAAAATGTACTTTAGGAAAGACGAAAAAGATGTCGAAAATAGCAGGTGACTGATCGCTGTTCTTTCACATCTGTCGAACGAACTGGCACGATGGCAGGAAAGAACTGGAGGGCAGGTGCGGGACTGCCCCTTTTATAGTCGACTGATGTCATGTCAACTGACATCAGGGGCGGTCCCCACTGATGATTGCTAGCTATAAGTTTGCTGTTCGAAGCTGATGCCTGGGCGCAGTCCTATATGTGAAGACCTATTGCAGGAACCCTCTCGAAGTAAGATCAGCTCATTTGAGCTGGGGGAAAAGACCAGGTAGTTAATCAAGGTTCTCCTTCTCTTATTGATTTAATGTCTCCATTTTCTCTAAATTGAGTGAGAAAACGGTCAGTAACTTTAGTCTCCAACTCATTCCTTTTCAGATAATGTATTAAACTATATTTAGAAATAATTGACATTTTTCACCCTGATACTGGGATGGTTTATTGTATGAATTTTAACCACACCGTATGTGAAAATAATTTTGTCTTAAGTCTTTTAATCCCAAGCCCTTCCTGAGCCTCAGAGTGTATCCCATTGTTTTAGACAATGAAATTTTGCATAAGTCATACGTTAACTTAGACTATCAAAGCAGGGGTGGAAATTACAGTTTGCAGCCACAGTTCAGCAGAGCTAGCGACTTGGCAAATCAGCCGACCCCACAGACCTTTCAACAGGCCCAACTGATGCACATAACGAAATGTTACTGTTTCCAGTACAAGCCAGCAGGGCTAGTTCAAGGAAAATTCCTGCTGGCAACCCCCCCCAAACAGTTGCCTTGTTTCCCCATTCTGTTTGTCATCCCCCTCACTGATCAATCACCATGCTGACCAGCCATCCACACCCCCCACACCCACCTGCCCAGTTGCCTTGTTTATTATTTTCTACTATACTTCATGTACTTGTTTTAGTTGACTGCTGCCTGAGCACTAGCCTGCCATCTCATCATCAGTAGGCTTCACACTTTGCATTCTGTTTCATCCAGTTGTGCTGCTGGTCTGCTAGCACTCAGTTTAACAGACTGACACTCTCTCTCTCTCTTTCAAGAAGGGTAAGTTCTACTTTAAATTTCACTTCCAGTCCTCAGGCTCAGGTTTGCTGGCAGGGGGTCAGGGTCGGACTGGAGTACAGAGGGCCCACCTGGAAAATCCATGAAGGAGGGCCCAGATTGACACATTCATATCAATATTCCACTTCAATCTGATACACTAGCTCTGTGTTTGCATCTTACATTTATCAACAGTGTCCCAGAGACCCCATTTAATTAGAAAAAAGAAGATAAATGCAAAGGTTTTCAGAGTTCAGAAGGTAACTACTTTCCCAACTAAGGGGGACCCACCTGGAAATTTCCAGGTATCCAGGTGGGCCAGTCCGACCCTGCAGGGGGTGAGTTGGTGAGAAAAGGAGGATACATTGGAATTTGGGTGTTGACTGTGTTGATATAGAAAAGTACATCTGGCAAATATTAAATGCTCTGCACTGCACACTGGTATGCATTTTCTTTCCTCACTGTATAGTGCTGACCCCTCAGGTGCAGAGCATGTTTTGTTTTCTGTTTCTGTTATTGATATAGGGCTATCTGACTGAGAATGCACTGAGGTTTTTGTAGCACCAGCTGTGAGGCTATTTGTGACACCATTCTAAGTACTTCCTGGTGCTATTGGCAACTGCTCTCCCATCTCATGCCAAGCAGTCACTGCTGTCCAGTGGTGACACTGTCCAGTTGCACCCACACTCTTTCCCTATCCAAATCTAAATACTTCCTGATGCCGACTGGCAGCAACCTTCCTAGTCCCAAGCAAAGCACTCCCTGGTGTCCAGCAGCATCCCTTCCCTCCATCATCCCATGCCAAGCACTCACCGATGTCCAGTGGCATCCCACTTCTCCCTGTCCAGCTTAAAGCAAAACCTTGTACGACTCATGCTTAATAAAAAGCCTCAGGAAAGGCAAATATTTACCAGATCCTGAAGTACCAATGCTTTAGTGATTAATAAATTACTGCACTAAATAGAAAGAAAGTGTTTAGATAGACTGGGTGAGCTTTATAGCCTCAGTCCATCTAGATCAACTGTCAACACATATATATATAGTCACTTTTCATCAACTCTTTGTCCCATATTTTTATGTTTTTTTTATATGAGAAATATTTGTCACGAAAGGCAAATTGAGGCAAAGCTCATTTCCAGGTGTATCCCGGAAGCGCACAGTGGTTAACTAACTTACAGAGGGTCAACAGTATGTAACTGGCAGTTGTGAGATTCAGTCCCAGGTCTGTTATGTCTCCTGGTTCACAGCTCAATGCTCTGACTCTGGGCTATACTGCCTTCCCAACCTTATATGACACTAAATCACAATAATCCCGTAAGGCATGACAGTGGTGAGTCATTTAACCTAACTTGTTACATCTAACAGGGATAATAAACACTTACCGTACAGGGTAGTGGCAAGTCACTTCACAAAAACTGACTCAGTACCTAATGTAGCTATCAAACCCCTTATATGGCAGTGGTGAGTCACTTCAGATCAACTGAATCTAACAAATACGGAAAGTTAACCCCAATAGGGCAATGGGGAGTCACTGCACCCCAATTTTCTCTACCTAACATGAATACAAAACCCTTATAGGGCAGGAGTGAGTCACATTATATCAACTGTGGATACCAAACATGGATATTAGAACCCTGAAGGACAGAGGTGAATCACCCAATGTAAATTTTATATACCATATATGGCTTTATGTGGCTCAACAACTTGATTGAAACCCTTGTAGGACTCACTAAAATCACCTAATTCAAGAAAGCGCTGGGAACAGAACTCACTAAAAGTTTCAAATGCACCTGTTACAGCACATTAGGTCCCTTTGGCTCATTCTATCTCCCTATTACCTATTTTGTGTTCACAGGGTACCTAGGGCTTCCAGTGCTTACTGTTGATTATGCTCACCTGGCGCTGCTGTTTACTAGTTACAGTACTTGGCTTGCCCAAATCTTTTCATATGTTCTGCTGACAATGCTCTACTTGAGCAGCTGGTTTGTTCTGCTGACTATGCTCCATGTGAGCTGTGGTTACTGTATTACTAACAGTAATAAATATGGATACTAAACCCCCTAAGTGGTATTGTATAAACAATAATCCCTTTTATGGCAGTGGTGAATCAGTTCACATGTTTGTCCATATGCAATATGGAGAGTACTATAATTCCCTAAGGGGCAGCGGAGGCTAAGTTCATAGCATCAGTCTATATCTAATATGGAAACTTAAGTTTTATTGGGTAGTGGTGAGTCATGTTGCATAAACTGACTCTATACTTAATATGAATATTAAACCCCTTACAGGGCAGTGGCGAGTCACTTCAGATAAAGTTCCTCTATTAAATATGGATACTAAACCCCAATAGGGTACTGGTCAGTCACTTACAAACAGAGGTGAGAAAGAATAAGTGCCTCAGCTGGGACTTGAACCTAGACCACCCAGAATACTGTTCTGATTGCGCTAACCAGCTGTGCCACTGAGACAACTGGAATCTGGGCCGTCCCCAGGCACATTACTCTTTCTCAAATGCACAACCCAATGGCAACACAAATATTTACTTGTAACAATCACACAGGAGTGTGGTGTGCATATTTTATGGAACACATACAAACAGAGGTGAGAAAGAATAAGTGCCTCGGCTGGGACTTGAACCCAGGCTGCCTGGAGTACCGTTCTGATTGCGCTAACCAGTCACTTCACTCCAACTTTCTATTTATTCATCTTGGAAGTACCTTTGAGTCACAGACTCATTTACAGAGGTTCCACGTCATTACATCAAGTTACATGGGAAGAAAGCTACTATACAACAACAACAGGGATGACTAACAGAAGAGTAGCTGGATTACAGTAAGAAATACAGTGGGAGGCTATTGGGTACAAAGCAACAGCTCCAACACAAAAAATTCAGGAAAATTATAAGCCAGACTGAAGCGATTCAGTTCTTTTGATAAAACGTGCTAACGTGTCCCTTATAATCTTAGACCCTGAGGTAAGTACAGACAATGGCAGAAAATAAGCTGGGAGAGGGGTGAGAGGGAAGAGGGGAGACAGTGGGTATATCAGAGGGGGTGGAGGTGAGGGGAGATGAAGAGGGATGCCAAGGGAGGGTAGATAGTGGGGAGGGCAGGAGTTGGGGGAAGGTGGGACAGTAAAAGGGGGGGAAGAAAGAGTAGAGGGGGAGAGTGATAATGGGTATGTTAATGGTAGAAAAGGGGTGAGAGTGAGGGAGGTCAAGTAGAAGGGAACAGCAGTGGTTTGCTGCCGGGCAGCAATTCAGTGGGTTGTGGCGTTAGGTCTAAGGCCAGGGTGTCATTGGAGGTGGGGTTGGCATTTGATACTGTGGGAAGGAATGGGCATGTGTCAGGAAAGAAGATGTCTAGGGGAGAATAACTCAGGAAAAAAGACTGGAGGGAAGCAATGAATGACAGGCAGGAGATTTGAAGAGAATGGTACAAGGCTGAACGACAACATGAACATAAAATCCTTGAAGAGCAGGGGTGTCCCTTCAAATCGGTTGTCAATACCAAATATGGATACCAACATCCTATAGGACAAAAGAGTAATTCCATAGAATCTGTATTTACTGAATATGGATACCTGACCCCTACAGGGCAGTGGTGAGCCACAATATTAACTGTCTATACCTAAAATGGACAATAGTCCCCTTTGATCGCAGTGGTAAATAGTTCACATCATCTGTCTGTACCTAATATGGATACTAAACCACTACAGGGCAGTTGTGATTCTTCACATCAACTTTCCATACCTAACAGGACATAAAACTCCTGTAGGAATGTAATGTCATTTTATATGGACAGTCTAGACCTAATATGCACACTAAATCCCTATTGGATAAGTCAGTTCACATCAACAGTCCATATTAATTGCCAGTGGTAAGTCTCCACTTCAACTTCAGATACTAAATATGAATGTTTAACCACTTTAGGACAGTGGTGAGTCACCTCATACTGTATAAACTGTTTATATTTAATATGGCTACAAAACCCTGATAGTGTAGTGGTGATTGGCTAATCACAAGTGTTGATACCTGATATGATACTAAACTCCTATAAGGCAGTGGTGAGTCCCCACATCACGTTTCTATACCTAACACGAATACTAATCCCCTATATAGCAGTGGTGAATCAGAGCAGAGCAACTGTCTGTACCTAATATGGATACTAAAACCACTGATTGGTGAGTTCCTTCACATCCCACCTAATGGGGAGGAAACAGATGGTTCTGGTAGGAGATTAATAATCAATGCACAGAGTCTGTTCCAGAGGGGTCCCTCAGTGCTCTATTTGGGGCACTCTTCTGTTTTTGGCATACATCAGTGACCTCCCCAAGGTCCTGTCCCACTTATGGATCAAGGTGAATGAAAATAGAGTTCTGGCTGCCACAAGGGACTCATTGGAGGCATTGAACAAGCAGCTTTAAGAAGATTTTTATGTGGCTCAGGAGTTGTTGACCAGGTCAAAGCCTGTCATGCATCTCAAAAAAACACAGTGTATGATTTTTGTCCCCCCACCCCCGACGAAAAGAAATCAGCAACCTGAGGATGAGAGATCTTGCAGGTCAGAAACTGGTCCAGTTGACCCAATACAAATATTTAGGTGTTATTTTTGATAGGTCTCTCTCTTTTTCAAGCCATGTTAAGAAAGTAAGGTTAAGCTTAAATAACAACTGGGAGCCATGAGGAGATTATCTTCATGCTTGACAAGAGGTACCATTTTTTTTTTAATATTGTTGTCTGAAGGAACCTATCCAGTGTCACATTATGCAGCAACAGATTCAAATGAATTGGCCAGTTGTGCTACTAGAAATTCTAATACTCAAATATTGACGGTCCCTAAGACCTTTTCTCATTTTGGAGAGATGGGCATTGGCCTTCATTCCACTGCCGACTGGAACAAACTGAAAGCAGGTACAAGATGGTGCAATACCCAAAAGCACTTCCAAAGAACAGTTAAAAATTAATATAAACATGTGTAACTGTTTTTAAGTGTCTTCTTTGTTTTATATAATATTGTGCATGCTGTATGTAATTTGTTTATAATAACTGGGGAGTGTTTCTCCCATAGAGGAACCCCATTATAATTCAACTTCATAACCTGTGGGTTATAATGGCAAACATGTGTTAGGTTTCCCTTGTTCTCTGCATGCATGCACCACTTCCTGTGCACACATACTAAGTGTCTCCAGTGTCTCCATACCTCCTTTCATTCACAGGTCTTTCACATTTTACAGTTTTGAGATTATGAATTAGATTGCATGCCAGCACTAGGTTCACCCTTGTCGTGCAACATAAATCTGGTCGCCATCAATCATAGTACCGGAAACATGTTGCCTGCAAAGACTATGGCCCCACATTCCACCGCAACACATGTTACTGCCAAAGGACAGTAATGAAGAACTGGTCGTTTTTGCATGGGGGGATTAGCCCCCTGCATCCCCCAACACTTAACATAATCACCTCCATGTCCAGGCATGAGTGGACTGGAGGTGAACAGTGGGGGTGGCAAAAAACATTGTGAGTGCAGGATGCTGCAAAATCCACATTGCCCCTGTCACTCATGATGTTTTTCCAGTTGCCCAAATTGCAGCACTGTAATTGGATTGCCCTGTAATGGTATACACGAGCACTATAGGCTGCAGTTTGTGGTCCATGGTTCTTCCAGTTCGTGATCAGAAAAATAAACAAGTGAAAGTAAAAATGGCACTTCAGCCTGACTGCGCCTGAACTAGTGCTATCCCAGAACAAGACAGAGACAGATACAGAGTGATAAGACAGAGACAGACAGAGAGAAATGAGGGAGAGAGGGGGCAGTGATCACAAAGAGCAGGCAGTAAGACTTGTTTGGGGGGGCTTTAAATAGCAGCAGCACAAAAAATGCCTTAAACAGCAGTACCATCCACTGGCCATACTGTTCATTTTTTTTTTTTTGCTAATATAAATGAAACAGGTGGAAAACACTACTAAGCAATTATATAAAATAATAGGGGCTGGATATTCAAACTGCACTATTTTGTGGCACAAGCCCTTACGCTGCACAAAATAGTTGCGCAGGAGTGTGGCCGGGGCGATATTCAAAGGAGTTGCGCTATTGAGCAACTCCTTTGAATATCACTCCCCGGCCACAGCCACTGTGCATGGCGCAGTGGAACTTGCGCCACCGCAAGTGGTCAGAGTGAAGCATTCAAGTCGCAGTGGTGCAAGTACCATTGCGCCATGCACAAATTTCCCATATTCAAAAGGTGACATGCAAATGGGGCCATAATTCATGCAAGGTGCGGCGGGGGCCATTTGCATCTATTTATGGCCCCATTTGCATGCCATTAGCATGTAGGTGCGCGATCCCGAGGACTTGTGCCTGGCGCCTGCCAGGCAGCAGTCGTCGGGGACCCACGCCTAGCAGCCGACCAGGGCAAAGTGAAAAAATCCCACCTCCTCGACTGGCCCGATCACGGGCAAAAGCTAAATCCCCACCCCCCGACTGGCCCGATCGCGGGCAAAAGCTAAATAACCCCCACTAGTCCGATGGCGGGCATCATTGTAAAATACCCCCCACCAGCCATCCTTCATGGCAGCACAGAGAGTCCAAGAACATATGCCTGGTGAGTCCATGGACACAGCCCAATCATGTTGCAAAATGGGAACACCCCAAGAATAGATCCCGGTGATTGTTGTTCATTTCACCCACCCATGAAGCCACCACTGCTATTTGCGGGCAGGCGGGAGCATCCCACTCGACTGCTGCCACCGCCGCCTGCCGACTGACCGCCCGGGCTGCATGCCCATGATGCTGCGCAGAGCAAGAGCCAGAAGATATCGGCAGTCCAGATATGTGAATGAATTCATTCATATTCGGACCGCCTTGTACGGTATGGGCTATTGGCCTTGCTCTGCAGCAATGGGCGGCAGGCCCTAACGGCAGACAGTCGGCGGGCGGCAGGGTGGCAGGCGGGTGGGATGTTGCCACCGCCGGGCTGCCGGGGAAGCGGGCGGTGGGGTTTCGTGGGTGGTGGTGGGATGAAGTTAGATCACCAGGGATATGGTCTTGGGGATGTAGTTTCATTTTGCAGCCCGCGACGGGCTTAGCAGTCCACTGGACCAGCAGGATCTGTTCTTGGGGGTGTGTTTCCACATTTGCAGCCTCAGATGGGCTTAGCGGTCCACTGGACCACCAGGGATCTGTTCTGGGGGTGTTTCAACAGTTTGCAGCCCGTTGAGTTAGCGGTCCACTGGACCACCAGGGATATGTCCTTGGGGGTTGGACTTGTGCTGTCCACGATCGGGCTGGTGGGGGTATTTTACAATTATGCCCGCAATCAGGCTACTGGGAGGGGTTTATTTAGCTTTTGTCCACGATCGGGCCAGTCGGGGTGGGGAATTTTTACACTTTGTCCGTGATCGGGCTGGGGGGGGCACAGGAGTAGGTTGAGGCCAGCCACAGGTGGCAGCTGCTGTGTTGCACCCTGCAATGTGGCAGCTCACCTGTGGGTGGCCCTCGCTACTCCTTTTTTGGCTCAAAGTTGTGCAGGCGCAGGTTGGGAGTTGCACTGCACAACTCTGCACAGTCCGCTGAATATCGGGCTGTGCAGTTTATGCATGGTTCCTCCCTCTCCAGTTCAGCATGCATTCATTTGCATTGCACTGTTGCTCAGCTTGCCTTGGGGGGTGCAACTGCCTCCTGCTGAATATGGCAGAATGGCGCAATTTCGGACTTGCGCAGGCGCAACCCTTTTGAATATCCAGCCCTAGGTGTGCAAAATAATTTGAATTGTACACACTCGGCATACCTTAGTATACCTCAGTTTGTCATGCTATTATAAAGAGCTCAAGGTTTGCTCTCAAGGCTTATGAAGAACCACACACCTCAGGAGTGCATAAAATTCTCGTAATAGTATGCACATTTACCCAAGTATTATTCTGTATGTTATGTACGTTGTGTGGGCAATTCAGAGGAATGCAGCTGAAAATAGGCCAATGACCCAAGAGTGTGTATCCTGTTTAAAAATAAAAATTTTACTTACTTACTTACGTTCTCTGTTACCTAGTCAAAGAAATTAATCAGGGTAGTCTGGCAAGACCAACTAATTATTGTTATATATTATATTATATTATATTATATTATATTATATTATATTATATTATATTATATTATTTATTTCTTTGAGTTTTGGTAACCAGGTAAGTTCACTGAGACAACTACAATCCCTTTTTCAAGGGCAACTCGGAAGAGCAAAATGTACATAGCAGAGTGCATTTACATATCAATGACATTTACAATGGAGAGATTAGGTATACAGCATTCAAAGATCCACAGTATTAAGGTACATACAGACACAGCTGATGGTACTGTATCTATAATAGATAACCCATTCTAAGGTGTGTGGTCACACTCTGATATACACATGGCAATGCCTTGGTGTGCATTGTTAGGCACAAGACCGTGGGCTGAGAGTATCAACCACCCAAGGCGTGAGTATATCAGAGCACAATCACACACCCTACAGTGGGTTATCTATCTTATAAAATTGCAAAATTGTTTTGGAGGGGGTGAAAGTGCAGGTGTGCAGTCATGCTCTAACATACGCATGGTCATGTGATGTGTTTCAGCCAATCAGCAGACATGATTTTTCCTACCCATTTTATAAATAATAACAAACAGATAGACTATACAGTAATTGTGACAAATATAAGGCTCATACAAGGGACTCAACTACAGAAACAGACTTATTAGCTATAGATAGCAAATACAGTCGACAGGAGCAAACCAAATATTAGCTAAGTTTAAGGCGAGGCAAGGAAGGGAACAAGGGGTGAGGGAGTAGGGCAAGGATGAGAAGAAAAGTAGAGCTGATAGCGATTGAGATCTAATATCACTGCAAGCAAGAGGAAGTTACAGAGGCAGAGAGGAAAGAAAGCAAATTGAATTGGAACTTAGGGAGGGTTGCGCATTACAGGATGGATGGGGAGAGGAAGTTCCTGTTACACACAGCTGCAAAGCTAAAGGATTTACGTGCTACAACTATCCATAGTTTGGGCATTATGAGTATGGGGAATGAAGCAGGTCTCAGGGCAGGCTGGGGTTGCCTTAGACGAGTAGACGCACTGAGGCAAGGAAGGGGTGTATTTGTGGACCAGCTTGTGCATAAAACTCAGGGTGGCATACCTTAGTTTAGATTCTTAAGTTAACCAACCAAGAGTAGAGAGGACATCACAGTGGTGATGACGAGCATTAACTCCCAGGGCATACCTACTCATCCTATGGTAAGCCTGTTTGAGATTGGATAATATAGTAGCATTAGTTGTGAGCAGAAGAGGAGCACCATAAGTTTGGAGTGGATGGACGGAGGAGGGTGCAATCTTCTGAAAAGAGGGCAAGGAGATTATTCTATTAAATTATTATTCTTCTGCAATGAACCCATGCTACATTATGTCCTGTAATTCATTTTCCATCAGAAACTCCACCAATCTTTCATTAATAATGTATTCTAGCATCTTACCCACTACTGAGATTAGACTACCCAGCTGGTAGTTCTCTGGGTCATCCCTACTGCCTGTGTAATGGCACCACATTAATTACCATCTGACTAGCCTGTACCGCTCCTGTCTCCAGTGAACAACTGAAGACATCTGTGAGTGGTGCACAGAGCACTTGCACCATTTCCTTTTGCACCCTTAGGTGAAAAATTCCAGACCTGGGATCCGTCTGCCATTAGTGACCCAAGCCCCTTGGTTACTTTTTTTTCCACTCTAGCTCTGATGTTCCAAACAAGGGCCATTGATTTTCCATTTCCAAAATTGACTCGTTATGTTTTTCAGAATTTAAAAATCTATTTTTCCCCAAAATGAGGACAAACCAGCATGTTTTGTGCAAAAATTTGGATGAAACTGGGTAGCTTTGCACAAGAAGTTGGTGCAAAATGAGGTTGTTTGCATGATAAAGTGCAGATAGAGTTTTTCATGAAAAATTGAATCTCAGGTGCTGGTTTAAAAATGACAAATTCAATTTTTTACCAGTGTTTTCCGTTGGAAATGGAAATCTTTGGCCCAACTGACCCCCTCCAGCCTCGGCCTGATCCCACACTTTGACAGCAGTCCATTTCCTCTATAAGAAAGAAAGAAAGAAAGAAAGAAAGAAAGAAAGAAAGAAAGAAAGAAAGAAAGAAAGAATTAAATATTCATTAAGTCTGCTTTACCTCATCACTTTCCTCACAACTCTTCCTTCTTTTCAACCTGGGAATCCCCTCCTTTTTTTTTGTTTCTCCCTAATGCAGAAGGAAATGGCCTTGCCCCCCCCCCCAATCCTCTCTCTCTCACTCCCTCTGCTATACTGAGCTTGGTTTCTGCTTTCTACCTCCTCACCATCCTGTTAGTTTCTTTCATGTTGTTTAAGTACACCTGCCAGTTTCTGTCTCATTGGTTGGCTTTGTAATGTTTGAAGGCCACCCTCTTCACTTAGGCCAACAAACCTAACCAAGAGTACTTAGTGAATCTAAATCAGCCCTCCCGAAATCCTAACATTGGTGTGATCTGCCTGCAGTACAGTTTTGAGCCATACTAAGTGTCTTTTTGTAATGATTTGTGATGGGGCACAGGAACCTCCTTGTAGGAGCTAGTCCACTTTCACCTCATCCTCTTCTGTTTCCTATTGGGGGGGGATTTTGAGGGTGCTCACCATTTGCCTAACAAAGGAGGAAAAGATGAGTAGTCCTCTGCAGGCCTTGGAAGGGAGACCAATTCCTGCTGAGGTGAACCTTCTGGTTCGAAAGAATCACCATGCTCCTCTTCATCATAATAAATTTTTACCTCCTCCCCCACAGGCAGATATGCCTGAACTTGATCATGGGGAGGGGGGCAGACATATTCATATAATTTCCCATGACCTGGAAAAATGACCACATTTTTGCCATATCCCCTGTTGACAGCATTTGTCTTTGGTCCAAAATCTGTTCCTTTCCTTCTTAGAAGAAGTGATAAGGACATTCTTTTCTTTTTTTTTTCTTCTTGGCAGACTCTTTTTCCAATGCCTGCTCTGAGCCTCTTTTGTTTATATTTTTGCCATCACTGGACTTAGGGTTCTACCTTTGGGACACCCCAGTATCTTTTTCATGCTTATCTGATGGCTAAGCAGCTTCATCTTTTTTCTCTGTCTCCTTTGACAGGGATGGCTGCTGTATTTGAGAAGACAAACCCTCTGATGTATGCTTTCCATCATTAGAAACTTCATCAGAGCTATTACTATGTTTTGAGGACAAGGTGGAAAACTGAAAAGCCATAAATGCTTCTCATTTTTTAGCCCTTTTCTTTGGGGTTTTAAGGCAACACTTTATATAGTGCTCACAACTGGTAAACTTGTTATCTGCACCCAGACACCTTAAACAGAACTTGTAGCAGTCTGCCTTTGCCAGGAGCTGAATACACTTTTTACAATTTTTAAAGGCTGTTGGTCCCATTTTCTTTCTGACATGTCTATCAAGGCAAGGCAAGTTTATGTGTTAGGTGCCTATCCACGGCTCTTGGCACTGTACAGAACAATAAAACATAATACAATTTTTAAAACCACAGATGTGAAACAGAATATATACATAGTAAAACAATAATAAGACTTAGGTGATCCCAAAAGCCTGATTAAAGAAATGTGTTTTAAGTATGCTTTTGACCAGACCAGAAACAAAAAGCTCACCAGCAATAGAAGACAAACCTTGGTGGGCAAATATCTAAGCAGGACTAGAGCACATGTTGATGTGTGGCAAAAACAGCCTGCTCAGCACCCTGTATCTTACTAATTCCCAATAAGGTGCTCCACTCCCGGTGCAGGACTCTGTCCAAATTGAAGTCTCTTGGTCTTTTGTCTGATAACACCCACTGGATGTGCAATGCCTGAGGAGCAACTCTTTTCAACGTTCTCTGGGAGTGCACAGTCCTGCTGGAATTTTGGCAGTGGGTCCAAGACTGCTGTTTGGTGGAGGGCCCTGCCTGCCCCTAACAATAATAAGAGAAGGAAATATTGTTCTCATAAACATGGAGCACTACAGAGAAATGTTTTACAAGCTTTTGAATGCTGAATCTAATTACTATAAAATGTGATTTGGACCCAACTGGCGTATTTAGTAAAGAACTGCTTGCACTGTTATAATGCTGTTTTATGGAGTGATACATCACTAAAAATGAATCTGATTTCTTGTACGCCCTTTCCTGTAATCACCACATTCTATGCCTTGTCTAAAATCCACAAAGATTTTACACAGTCCCCTAGTCATCCAACAGTGTCAGAAACTGGGCCTTTAACAGACAACATCAGTAAAGTCCTAGACTTCTTCTGAAGATGAAACTACCTTTGGTTAGATTACATTTGTGTGACAAAAAGGGCAGTACAAACAAAAATGCTGTTTTTGATGTCTTGAATGATGATTCAAATTATAGGTATTTTCCTGGCGACCCCTCAAATGTGTTTAAAAGCATATCGCTGGAACTCCTGGAATGGAACTGGTGATTGGGGCAAATAGAAACAGTTTGATTTTCTGTGGAACTAAAGCCCTCAAATCCCAGTTCCACCCTCACATGGTGCTAGCATTAGGGTATCAAGTCACTACGGCACCAAACGTCTTGGTCACTGATCCCCATCACACCCCCCCCTAACTAAATATTCTAACTTGGGGGGGACCTCGAGGAAGGGGCAGTGAGCTCAAATTTTGGCAAAATAGTGACTCAGCGTCCTAATGCCAGTGCCCTGATATACTGATGTGTTCAAATCTCTACCTCCTATATCTTCCCCAAAATTCACAAATGCCTCACCCAGCCACCAGAATGTGTCACTGAGTCCAGAGTGGGATCACTTACTAACAACCTGCAGAAATTTCTGGATCTTTTTCTCAAGGATTGTGTCATTAGGTTAAGATCCCATCTCCAGGCACACAGTGGATGTCCTGGACAAATCTGATGTCTTTGAGTGGGAACACGACTACCTACGGGTAGGAATTGATGTTGAGTCCTTATATACCTGCATAAACTAAGAAGTAGATATAAAGGCATGTGAACATTTTCTACAGTCACTGTCATCCACTGAAAGAACAGTTCCCAATTCCCTTCATTCTAGAAAGTCTAAATTTTGTTTTAAAGCAAAACTATTCTGAATTTAAAAATAGTTCCTGTTTACAATTTCAGGGACAGCCATTGCACCTTCTTTGGCCAAAATCCCTAGTAATTAACCTAGCTAACCCCCCATACTCATCACATAATTTGTTGGTACCGTTATACTAATGACATAACATGTGTAGAAAGGAAATGAGGAAGCAGCAACTGACATCATGCCTTGGCGCTCACAAAATGACCTCAATTGTAAGCTCACTAGCACTGTCAGCAATAAGGAGATGTGCTTTTTTGGATGTTACTTTCACTGTTGGTAATGATAAAATGGTTAAAAGGTGTGGTTATAGAAAATTTACTGCTACCAACATTCTCCTCATAGCTGACAGTGATAACCTGAAGTACCTCAAGAACTCCACATGTTGTGGACAAATTTCAAGGATCTGTAGGAACTGTTCCACTGAGAAAGAATTTGTGAACAAGAGAGAAGAACTCACAGAAAGGTTTATTTCTAAGGTTTAGGATAATAACAATGCATAATAAAGTGCATTTATTATACATTGTTAATATATAATAAAGTGCATTTAACAAGACAAAAAGACTGTACAGGAAATCCCTACTTAAGCCTAAAAGGATATCACTGAATGTAACAAAATCAGAGTCCTTTGTTACAAATATAACAAGTTGTTGGGTGAGGTGGGGGGACTTGTCAAGAAATGCTGTCCCATCATATTGAATGACTCCAAGCTTGCAAAGGAACTGGAAGACAGCCCCAGAATAGCCTTTCATAGGTCTCCCAACCTGAAGGACAAAGTGATGCACAGCAGATGCACCAACCAGCTAAACCCCTTGCCCCCAAGAACCAGCTTCCACCACAGCCCAAGGGCATGTACAAATGCAGGAAATGTGCATCTCCCTCCCATCCCATCTACAGAATAGAGGTATTGAAAGCGCTAATGTCCCTTAACCTAGCAAAATCTAACCCAGATGATTTATACCCAAAACTCCTCCACATCTCTGCCCAGCTATCGAATACCCCCAACCCACCTGCTAAATCTTTCACTATCAACTGGCCCCATGCCCCAGGCCTGGAAACTGGTTAAAGTGATTCCACTTCATGAAGGGGGGAGTCGACTTCCCCACAAACTACAGGCCAGTCTCTCTACTGCCCTCCCTTTCCAAACTGCAAAAGTCCTTGGTTTACTCCAAGCTCCTGGGCCATCTCACAGTGTCTGGCACTCTCTCCCCATTCAAGCCGGGTTTCAGAAAATAGCATTCCACTATTACCACCATGCTCCTGGTCTCAGACTATACAATCTGCGATGGACCATGGACAAATTACTGGTGCCATTTTCATTGACCTGGCAAAGGGGTTTGACTCTGTTTCCCACTGCCTACTGCTCTACAAACTCCACTCCCTCAGGATGTCTCAAACTACAGTCAATGGTTTAATTCCTACCTAGACAAGACAGCAATCGGTCCTTACAGAAGAAATGGTTGGGAAACCAGCCAAAGGGTTTTTATCCCTGTAAACATTGTAAGACCTGCAAATCTTCAGTACAATGCAAGACATTCTATAATCCAGGGATATAGGAGTAAGGGAGGTCAGGATCAAACACTTTATTACCCGCACAATAAAGTTTGCTGTATATGCTTTATGGTGCACTTGTGGTAGAGTATATATTGGACAAACCACCAGGTGTTTAAAGGAGCAGATTCAGGAACATTTTCGAGCAATCCCAAAAAAAGATTTGCTACACCCTGTCTTTAAACATCTTTCCCAAGTGCAGAATACTGGGATGCATAATCTTTGTTATGGAGGGATAGACCATGTGCCATTTAAAATTAAACAGGGTAATAGAAAATAATTTTTAGATAAGAAATAATCTATGTGGATCTTTAAATTAAAAACATTGAGACCATCAGGATTTAATGAACAAATGGAGTGGGGTCCATATATTAGGGTGTAAGATGCAATAATAACAAAAAGGGGGTACTTAAAATATGGTCATAACTATATTCGGGACTATTGAATTTTGCCAAAGGTTACCAAAAAATGAATATATGAAGTGAATTGTTAAAGAAATATGTTTTTAATATGAAAGAAGTTTGACAGTTAAATATGTAATAAAAAGAAAAATCTTGTGTATATTTTGTTTTGACCTGTTATCGAAAGTCTATGGCGCCATAGAAAAAAATATTTACCTTATTATCATTGTTTTTTGTGTATTACTCTATTATGAGTTATGGGTGTCTTTCTTGCACTGTTGTACAATAAACATTTCTTTAAGGGACATGCTGTCTAGTCCCTCCCATTTCAGCATTGGTGGGATCTGAATTTAAAAGGTAGGGGAATTTACCCCATAAATTGACTTGCAGATCCCTTCACTAATTAGAGCTAGATTGGTAGTTGGACTAAAATGGTGTAGTACCCTAGAATTTGAAATACATTGGCATGTTTAAATTGAAAATGTATTTATTTGTAATTAATTGACTAATTGACACCTGTTTGTTGTGGCGCACAAGAAGAATGTGTTATTTTGCTTTAGGTCATGCCTCCTAAGGAAGGGGTTGCACTGCCCCAAAGCGCAGAGGCTAGTCTGTTTGCAGTGTATTAGCTTAAATATCTGAGCATTTTTGCATTTATAGTTTTTCTTCATACTCATATTTGTAAATAAAAAATATATTTTTTGTAATAATAAATCTCTTGCTGAATTTTATTTTTGAAGTTTGCATGCTGTATTCTTTTATAAAACAGCAATCAGTCCTCGTTGGAAATGTCCTATCCTCTGCACCTTTGCCAGTGTACCACAAGGCTCTATACTCGGTCCCATCCTTTTTTGAGTCTTTATAAATGTTAAACTTAGACAAACTGAGACGGGGATTTCACATATTCCAAATTCCTTTTTGTTGAGACGTGATAGGGGGGTTTGTTTTTATGCTGGGCAACCCAGGGTCTGTTATAAGTGTGGGTCTAGGACACATTTATCCAGCTCATGTGACAAACCATGGTGTGACAACTGTGGGGAGTCAGGGCATACAGCCTTTCAGTGTCCTAATGTCACAAAATGTGATCTTTGTGAAGACTCAGGTAATGTGTTCTCTGAGTGTGGATGGGCTGCTAAGAATAAAACCTCCACTACTTGCCCTGATCTTTTGATTCAGGAAGCCCAAGATTTGGCTACTGGCCTGGTTTCAAGGACATTGGACCTTAAGGGAGGTACGGTTCCTTCCCCTGCTCATCCCATAACTGAGTCTGCTGCTGGGCAATTACCTATAGTTTCTGATATTACTTTTCCCCTTTTATCCCCTGTCTGTTACTCTAAGCAGCTGGAGACTCTTCCTCAAGAACCTGTAATTCCTTTAGTGCCTCCAGTGAGGCGGTCCTCTAGGAATTTTAAACCTGTGATTCCTCCCCCTCCTGATGGGTTGGAGACTAGTAATTCCTTTGAAGTTTTACCCACTGCAAGTGATTCGGCCATGGATTGTCAGGAACCTTGATTCTCAATCAGTTCAGGATAGTTCCCCCTGTGCTTCAGGAAGGATATAAAAGTAAACAAAAGAAGAGGCGGAAAAAGATGGTTGAAGTTTTTATTGTTTTCTTTCATTAAATGGCTCAATTTAAGTTAGGTTCTGTTAATGTACACAGTTTATTGAACTATAAAAGGCGACAGGTAGTATATGATTATGTCCATCATAATTCCTTAGATATCTGTTTGATGCAAGAAACTTGGGTGTATACAGCAGACCAAACTAGGACTTTTCAAAGAGAATGGTGCTGGGGGCCGTCATACTGGTCCTTTGGGCAACAATCAGCAGATGGGTTGGGGTTTCTCTTTCATACTACTGAGTTTGCTTTATTAAAATTAATGGATCTTATTCCTGGGCGCCTGTTGATTTTGGATGGGGTCTGGAAGTCTATGTCCTGTCGCTTTATTAATTTATATTGTTCCCAATTGAAGGCTGAAAGAGTGGCATTATTTCGTATGATAAAGCCTTTTTTGGCCACCTCCTTTGAGGTTTTTCTATGTGGAGATTTCAATTGTGAACTGCGCTTGGGTGATGTGGGCTCGAGAGCTACTGGTAAAAAGATTTACTGTGATTCTCATGCATTTCGGGCACTTATAACTGACTCTGGGTTGGTCTCAGGCAGTAGCCATCAGCAAGGGCGACCTCGTTTTTCTTATAAAAGAAATACATATACATCCACTATTGATTATATTTTTTTGTTAGAAAATCTCCCCTTTCAATTTCATACAATTCCAGTGTCCTTTTCAGACCATTTGTTGCTACAATGTACTTTTTTTTCCACCTCTCTTCCTCGGTGGACAAAAACTCGGTGGAAACTGAGTGCCCCTCTATTACATTCTCCGGGGATGCTAGAGAAGGTTAATTTGTTGCTTCAGGCAAGGCTTTCAGTTTCTTTTTTATATGAGGATTTGGGACAATGGTGGAGTGATACGAAAGATGATTTATGCCAGTTACTTAAATATCAAGGGAGGTTCAAGGCTAAATTTGATTTTTTACAATATTTGCAACTACGGCAACATCTTTATTATTTAATGTCCCTAGCTAATACTTCAAAGATTGATTACTCTGCTCAGATACAAAATTTAAAACAACAACTACAAGCTGTCCAGTATAACAGGGCACAAGTCCTTTTCCAATTTAGTGTAAAAAAACAACCTCAGGGGGACCCTTATGAAGCTTTTAAGCATTTTAAAAATAACACTGATTTATTGGCACTACTGAATGAGGATGGTCAGGTTGTTACGGATCCTAGGGGTTTACAACAGATCATTAGGACTTATTTGCTTTCTCATGCTCCTACAGTGGCCCCTAGTGATGAGGATATGCAACGCTTTTTGGGTACATTGCGCAATACAGAATCTCACTTTGATAAATCTTTATTAACTAACTCTATTTCAAATTCAGAAATTATGGAAGCAATCAAGTCACTTAACTCTGGCACTTCTCCAGGTTTGGATGGCTTAACATCTGAATTATATAAAGCATTATTAGTTGAATTTTCTACATGTTTGGGACTAGTTTTTAATTTTTTTATGTCAGCAGTAAAGTTCCCGGTTTGGTTCTCGGAGGGGTTGTTGATTTTTTTGTATAAAACAGGAAATAAAACTTTGCTGGAAAATTGGAGACCAATTACTATTTTGAATACAGACTATAAGATTTTTACAAGGATTTTGAATACTAGACTTAGGCAATATGCCATAACTGTTTTATCACCTTTTCAATATTGTGGGCTCCCGGGTAGGAAAATTCAGCAGGCGCATATGATAATTAGGGATTTAATCGAATATATGGGCCAGTCACACAATTCAGGTTGTATTTTATCTCTAGACCAATGTAAGGCTTTTGATAGAGTGTATCACCCATTTTTATTTTTTACATTACAACATTATGGTGTTCCTGATGTGTTTGTGCGCTGGATTAAATTTATCTATTCAGGGACTATTGTTCATCCAATGGTACAGCGTATACTGGGTGAGGGTGTTCAGGTGCTTACTGGGGTGAGGCAAGGGTGCCCCTTAAGCCCTTTATTATATTCTTTTGTTATAGATACCCTGATCCAATCCATTTCACAGAGACCACTATGGGATGGAAACTTGGGTTCCCCCTTTACAGAACACCTTTATTTACAGGCATATGCTGACGATCTTTGTATATTTTTTTCAAAATCAGAACAAATAGAGGTATTTTTAGAACATTTGAAGTTTTTTTCTCTGGTATCCAATTCTAAAATTCAACAAAGAAGGAGTCAGGGTCTATCCATTGGGGTGGGAATGACTTCAGAAGTTATTATTCAGGGAATTTCTATTTCTTCTACACCAATTAAAATGTTAGGATTATGGTATGGCTCTCATAATTTGTCTGATTTAAATTGGGAAAATGCTTTAACTGTGATAGAGGGGAAGATTAATTGGTGGAAACATTGGAAATTGTCAAAACTTAAAAGGATACAGATATTAAAGAAGTTCATTGTACCTAGTCTACTATATACTGCAATGATATTTCCTCTACCAGCTAGATTAGAAACTCGCCTTTATAGTCTGTTTTTTCAAATGTTATGGGGCAATAGGCTCAACCCAATCAAAAGACAGTTTACATACCTAGAAAAAAAAAAGGGGGCCTTGGGATGTTAGACCCAGTTACGTTTTTTGCTACGCAATTTGTCTCACAGAATATTTGAATTGGATTGTCATCATCACCGGCTATGTACTGGGTTTTATTTACACAGGTTTTGAGTACTTATTTAAAAGCTTGGCTGGTATCACCGCCAAAATTTTGGAAGAAACTGTGTCTTCCACATTATTTTGAGCCTATTGCACAACAACTTTTTAAATGGGGTTTGACTCCACGTGAGGTAAAAAACAGTACAAGTGCACATCTTTATAAAATTGTGATGGTTTTGCTCTATCCGACTGAACCAGCCTTTAAAAACTGTCCCTCGTTTAAGATCCCAACTGTTCTTCAAAAATTAAATAATCCTAGGTTGCCGGAATACATGTGGGAGTTTACTTGGCTTTCTGTATATGGGAGAATTGGGGTTCGGGGAAATGCAAAACATAAGGCCCAAGATGAAAGACTTTGTCCTTATCCTGAGTGCATTTCTCAGGAGGAATCAATGGAACATTTTTAATTCCACTGTTCATATGCCAGTTCTCTTTGGAAATTCTTATCCTTAAAATGGAATATGGGATGGTTAGTACATTTGGATTATGATATGTTAATTTTAGGTAGTTACCCTTTGTTACGAAGTAAGTATCATTATGACACCTGGCAAATATTTTGTTGTTGTTTAACATATTTATTATGGCAGGCTAGATGCCAGTGGGTTTTATACCAGAAATTAATGTCATATGATACGGCAGGACTATTAATTCAAGGGGCAATGGAAAGGGTATATCATTCAGATTGTCAATGTGCTACTGCTAGAAAGGTAATCACTTGGTGGAAGGGATTCATGTGATTTATTAAATATAAATAGGTTTTCTTTTTTGACTAAGTTCAGAAGGGGGTTGAGGGTATTATCGGCTTCCTGTGTGATTATTTTTTTTGGAATTTCATGTGGTGGTTGGTGTGATTTACTGCTTTTTGTACCACTTGCTTGATGTTTTTTCAATACAAAATTCCCTTATTAATTTTGGGGGGGGGGTGATTGATACATAGTTCTTTTTACATTCTGCTCTGACACTGTACGACTGTAATACTTATTTGATTTTGTTAGCCATCTGATTTGTATTTTATTTTGTGAGACTTAACACTGTTTATAATTATTTTGTTTTTGATGTTATTATGATAAAAAAATTCCCCTACTCTTGCTTCCTGTGTGCGGGGGGGGACCCTTTTGTCTGTGGGACCAAGATGGCGGACGAGAGCCCTGGAGCCCTGGAGTGGTGGTGGAAGCCATGGAGGTTGGAGGGCTGGTCTTCCCTCTTGCCTTGTCTTTGCCTGGGACTGCTGGTTTACTTGATGTTCAGGAGAACGTGGTGGAAATAAGTCATTTGGATTTGGAACCTGCTGCTGCTGATGGTATTGTTTTGAATTTGCTGGCTCCTGACCCTGACATTAACTCTGAGTTGGTCGTCAGTTCTGAGGAGGCTGAAAGTGAATCTTTGGCTGCTCCTTTTGGTGAGCAGTCGGCCAAGACCCTGATTTACAGCTGCTTTTAGAATTTGAGGAAAGGAAGTTTCTTGCAAGGAAAGCAGCTCTTATGTAGAGAATTCAGCGGTCCTGGACTGACAGCTCTGCAGTTTCTGTCAAACGCCTGCTGAGTCATGCTTCTACTCGTTTACAGGACCCGCCATCTGCCGATGGACACTGTAAGTCTGCCTGTGATTCATTTCCTACTTTGCCTGCAACCACTGCTTGTGACTCTGTTACTGTTCCTACTGAACCTGCCTTACACCCTCCATGTCTGGCTATCCAGGCTACTGACGGTCCAGGGATTGGGCCTTGGTCCGTGGACTCAGCTTTGGAGGGTGCTGGCTGGGAAAAGTGTTCTCCTGATGCTTGCTGGTCTCCTGGTAAATCTCCTATCTGTATGCTGATGGAGGCTAACTTTGTGACTTCTGCTTTACCTCCTTGCCCTACTGTCACTAGAGACACGAGCCCTGAGCGGGTTCTGGCTGATCCCCTAGCCATCCCTGATGGCCTACATCTCACCCAGCACCCTGCCCTGCATCTCCCTCATGTAACTGTTCTGATTGTTACTGCAGGCCCTGACCTTGCTCTGCCTGCACTGCCTTTGAATCTCATGCCTGACAGACAGAAGAAAACTTTTTCCTCATTGTTTGGACTCCCTATTTTTGCCTGCTAAATGCCAAAATTGTGTCCATCTCTTATATTGGTGGTATGCTGGACCCCTCTGATTGTGTTTATGTGGCCAGAACATTATTGAAGGACTCCATGAATTTCCTTGCTCACGAACTTTATGCCTTTATTCATATCTCAGGGGAGACCACTTTTGATATCAACTTCAAGATGCTTCAGGGTTTGGACAGATTTTGGACGAAATATCACTCACTGAAAACTACAGCCTTGTGGACACCTTTTTTGGCCATTCCATTAACTAAGCCTGCCTATAAAACTAAATCAATATTGTTTCATAATGAAGGAGTGGATGTGTCTGATGTGATTTATTGGTTGAAAATGCGTTGTACTGTTATTAGGGAGCCTGAGGCCATATTGGACTCTGAAAATATATGGACTGGGAGGTGGAGGGTCAAGGTACTGCTCAAGTCTGATGACTCTGGAGTTCTCCACCTGCCTAATTTCTTTTTTTTTTGGGTCATGATAGGAGGGTGTTGTTATATTCCGGCCAGCCTAAGCCAGCGATCCCTCTCACCTGAGTAGTGCTTGTGATAAGGCTAAATGCAACTCATGTGGAGAGTTGGGTCATGTTAGCACCACCTGCCTCAATGAGAGTAAAGGCAATTTATGTGAGGAACCTGGACACACTTTTCAAAACTGTACATGGGCACCCACAATCAGGAGCACAATGATGATGGTGCTGATTAGGATTTTATTATCTCCCAAGCCCAGAAGGCTAAACTTTGGAGTAAGATTTCTCTACCACAGCTGGCTTTGGGCCCTCCCAGACCCTCCACGTCGACTGCACCTGCACCTGAGTCTTGTGTTGTACAGTGCCCAGGGTCTTGCACTCTGCCTGTTCCTTCTTTGGTGCCTGTAGCTGTTGCCCATGAACCCTTGGGGGTGGCCCCGGCTGACACTGAAATGCCCCCCGAGCCTCTTCCTGTGAACTGTAGATGCTCTATAAGGTCAAAACAAAAAGCTGCCCCACCACCCCCTAAGGCCCTCAAACCCTGACCTATTCCTGTTTCTAATCCTTATGATGTTTTGCAGGACACTTCTGCTGACTCTGGAGAGGAGTCTGATTCTTCCTCTATCCCTTCCTCCCACCCTGATGGGACTACTGACACTGAAATTGGGACTAAGAGTAGAGGTGCTCAGAAAAGGAAAGCCTGGACGAAAGGGAAGAGTATGGCTGGTTCGGGCAAAAAGAAATAGTGTTTTTTTCTCTGGTTGGTTCTTTGTGCTCCTGCCCTTTTTCTCATGCTGCCTGATACTTTCACACCTTTTGCTTGTCACATGTTGAATGTGAACAGCATTAAACGTATAGACAAGAGGAATTTAGTTTTTGCTTTCCTTGCTTCATTACAACTTGGCTTGATTTTTTTTTACAGGATATTCGCTTCCATACTTTGCACAAACTACATCATGCTCAAAGACACTGGTTATGCGGCCCCTCTTTTTGGTCCACTGGCCATGAGACCTGCTCTGGTGTGTTTGTATTTTAGTCCACTCTCTTGATTTTCATTTGCTTAAACTCTATGATTTAGTGCCTGGCCGAGTCCTTATTCTTGATGCAGTTATACATCACATACCCTTTCGCTTAATTAATATTTACGCCCTACAAACTAAATCGAGTTGTATTGACATTCTTTCTCTTATCCAACCTTATTTATTCACCTCCAATCAGATTGTGTTTGCTGGAGATTTCAACTGTGGCCTGAGTCTGCAGGACAAAAGTTCTTTTGCTATCACTAAAAAGCTTTTTTGTGATTCTCACTTTCTACACACTGTTATCCATACAGTTCGCCTACGAGACACCTACTTTGACTTTACTAATCGGCACCCCCCCCCCATATTTCACAAAGGTGTCTTGGCCACTAGAATCAACTTTATTTTTTCATCCTCAACACTACCTATTTCGAATGCTACTGTTACTCTGGTTGAATTCTCTGACCATGGGAGGGTATCCCTCTCTATTGGTGGTACCATCTGCCATTGCCAGGGTCCAGGACTTTGGAAATTTAATACGTCTTTGTTGACAGACCCAGAGTTATTGTCTGCATCACACCAATTTCTTACTGCTCGGAAATCCATGTTACTTTACTATGATGACCTTATTACTTGGTGGATGGATACGAAGACTGATTTAATTCTTCTTTTAAAACATTATAGTAAGCAGAAATGTAGTACTGCTTACTTGACCTATCTACTGCATGGATGACACCTTCAGAATTTAATGACTATTGCCCACAAGACCTTACTTCCCAAATTCAATTGGTTCGCAAGGACATTATGTTGTTTTCCTCTCAACATGCTACTCGTTTGTATGCCCAACATAAATTTGGCACTCAGGGCACTTCCCAGGAAGTTGACCCCTTTGCTCAGCAGGCCCACAGAGTGGGAACTCACACCATGTCCAGTCTTCGAGACTCCTCTGGCCTCTTACACACCTCTAGTATTTCACTTTCCCACATAGCTGCTGACTCCTCCAGAGCCCTTTTCACTGACATACCCTCAGACCTTAGGGAGATCTGAGAGTTTTTGAGGACCATCCCAGTACCAACAGTTCCCTCTCAAATAGTGCAGCAAGCAGACCGTTTGATTACCCGTGAGGAGGTTTTAGTTGTTCTCCAGCACTTGAGAAATAATGTTTCCCCTGGGCCGGATGGTTTACCTTTTGAATTATATAAAATTATTGGTGACCATCTGTGCCCTGAACTTGCTGATGTGTTTAATGCTAGGCTGGGCACTAGTACTATTCCTTTTAGTTTTAATAAATGAACATTGATTTTTTTTTGGTTTAAAAAAGGGGATAAGGCTGATCTGAATAATTGGAGACCAATCTGCATGTTTTTTATACTTGTTTATTGTTTTATCCTTGTTTCATACAGGTATATATTAAAAGATACAACCTTTTTGTTGTGTACATCCAGACTTTATTTCAGCTTTAACTTTTAAAGCAAATATCTTATATTATGTCATGTCCATGTATACTTAAAGATAAGGGCTAAATACATTTAACCAGTGTTTACTGAATATATTTTGTCTCCCATACAAAGTTAAAGAGACTTTAGTTCAGTAAAACCAATTAATGTTTTAACATTATAAATTAACTAAACTAAGAGAGAGAGAGAGAGAGAAAGTTAACAATTAGCTGTCACTGCCAAGTCAAAGCACTTGATTAGGTTATCCAGCTTATTTCATCTAAGTTATGGGGGGAGGGCTAAAGGAAGGAGCTAGGATGTATGGTGTAGCTTCAAGCACCGTCTGCCTGGCCCATTTTAACATTGTCATCATTTATCCCAGGAACCTTGTACTTAGAGTTAATAACCCCAAAAATTCTGTACAGAACCTCAGTTGGCTGGGAAGGTCTCCCTTTGATATCTATCCCATCTATTCCATCTGTTAATAAACTTTTCATTTTGGTGATTTATGGAATGAGTAATGTCCTCCATATGCTGAATTTGGGAGATTATTGCCAGCTAATCCTTTATTAGAGGAGGGCTTAGTTGTAGCCAATGTTTTGTTATCACTTTCATAGCTGCCATTGTAAGAATGGCCCAAAGGTACTGCGCTTCCCTTCCCTCCACCCCCTCTGGATAGAGGCCAAGCAGACAGTGCTCCAGGGCTATAGTAGTTAATGATAAGCCAAAGAGACCAGACAAGTGGACACAAATCTGGTTCCAGAAGCTTCGGAGTTCACTACAGAACCAGAATACATGTGAATAATCTGCTGAATTGCTCCCACAGTCCCTCCAGCAAACCCCTTGCAACAATAATCCCATCCTAGCTAGCCTCACTGGGATATGAAAGAACCTGATTCTAAGCTTCCAGGTAAACTCTTGCCAACTTGGGGATGAGGTAGTTTTCCAGGCATTTCTAAAGATTTTCTCCCAAATTTGGGAGTTCAAGGTGATTCCTAGCTCTAATGACCATTTCTGTTGAGTCTTCTGTATATTGTGGCCCCTATCTGCTATCATATTATTATATAACATGGTTATTGCTCCCTTTCCGTTGGTACTCTCGCATATTGTCTCAAAAGCATATGGATAGGGTCTTTTTGTCCTGCCAAGCCTGCATCTGTTTCTGTTTATTATTTATATAGTCTTTTATTTGATAGTAATATAAGCAGTCAAAGTTAGCCCACTTGTTTTGGGTTCTTAGGAGTTCGAATGGCCTGACGTCCTGCCCCTTCAAGATCTGCCAAGGAGTGTAAATGCCCATCTTCAATTGACACATGTACCATTTATGGTATCTCGGTGGTCTAAACTCCGAATTGAAGCACCAATTTCTGTACCTCCACATATTTTTAGCAGTATATCCTCTCTTAGTCCCCCAAAACCATGCCTGCAATATTATTTTCAGGGCGTGTCCCTGGAAAGCCGCACATTCCACCAGGGCAGGCAGATTAAAAATATATCCATTGATAAACACGCATTTGGAGGGCTATAAAGTTCAATTTTTTCCAGTGGGATATGTATGAAGGGTGAGCCCATAGTAGGGCCATTTTCATTTGGGCCGCAAGCTAGTAATTCTGCAAATTAGGACATGCCCTCCCCCCTGCCTGTCTTGGAAGATACGAAGTATGCACATTTACTCTCGGGCACCCACGTAACAATAGGAATGCCATAATTTTCCTCTGCCATTGTGTTATCTCTACTACTGGTATTATACATGAAATTGTTTGAAAAAGATATAATAACCTTGGTAAATATTTGTTTTGATAGCTTGTAGTCTCGAGTAAAAAGGAAGAGGAAGGAGTGCCCATCTCTGTAGGTCTGACCAAATGCTCTGCAGAAGGGGAGGATAGTTATCTCTGAATAAAGATCTAGAGATTTCCCTAATTTCACTCCGAGGTATTTAATAATGGGGCAGTCCCATTTCATGGGAAATCTAGTCTTAAGCCCTTGTGATGGGGAGAAGTTGAAGGTCAAAATTTCTGTTTTTGCCCTGTTTAATTTGTAACCTGATATCTGGGAGAATGCTTCCAATTGTTGAAAAACTTTGGAAATGGAATTCTCTGGATTGGATAGATACAATAGTACGTCATCTGCATACAATGCAATTTTATGTACCGTATCTCCCCAGTGTATACCTTGTACATCAGAATTTAGTCGTATGGTTTGAGCCAGTGGCTCAATATAAAGAGCGAATAGTATAGGGGATAGGGGACACCCCTGACATGTACCTCTATATAGCTTGAAAGGGTGAGATATGTATCCATTTGCCTGTATGTATGCAATTGGGTTTTTATATATTTTAGCAATTAATTGGCAGAACAGTGAGGGAAATCCAAAACCGCCCAGAGTCTCCTGAAGAAATTCCCAAGAGACCTGATCGAATGCTTTCTCTGCACCTAAATTCATTATACACGCTGGGGTAGATTTAGTTTGAATTCGGTCTATAATATTGATAGTCCTTCTAATGTTGTCTACTGTTTGTCTACCTGGGATGAAACCCACCTGGTCAATACGTATTAGGTCTGGAAGAACTTTTTGGACTCTCTTGGCCAGAATGGCCATCAGAATTTTATAATTGGTGTTCAATATTGAGATGGGGTGGTATGAAGCACAGTTAGTGATGTCTCTGGACAGCTTTGGAATGACCGACACTATTGCTTGGGACCAGGAAGGGGGTGTCTGACTTTTTGCTATGTTTACATAATTGTAAGTTTCTTTAAGTATTACTACCAGGGTCTCTTTAAAACATTTGAAAAATTCAACGGGTAGCCCGTTTGAACCCGGACACTTTCCTGTCTTCAGGTTCCGGATTTCTTGGGTAATCTCGCTGTCCACAAAGGGTTCGGTTAAAGCCTTCCCTTGTTCTTCCGTAAGTTTCGGAAGGTTTAGAGGGGCCAGGTATTCTCTAATAACCTGGGTTGGAGACAGATTTCCCTTAGCATATAGGCTTTGGTAATATATTCGAAAGGACTCTGCTATTTCCTCAGTTTTAAACTGCAGTGTGTGTTTGATAGGGTCCCTGATCTTGGTTATGGCTGCCTTACTCCTATATTGCCTCAGTCTGCTGGTTAGAAGCTTTAGAGCCCTCGGCCCTCCCTCATAGAACCTCTGCTTTAAGTGATTAAGTTCTGTTCTACTTGATAATCTAAAATCTTTAAATATTCCTCTTTCAACGATTTAAGTAATCTGGCTCTGTCTTTATTTAAACTATGTTGCTGTTGCTTTTCCAGTTTCTCAGTCTGACTTTGTAAATCTTTTTGTCTTTTAATCCTTTGTTTCTTTGCCTTTGCAGATATCTCTATAAATTTACCCCTAACTAGGGCTTTAACTGTATCCCATCGAGTACTGGAGGATATATCATTGTATTATTATCCCGTATAGTTTGTTTGGAGTTCTCCTTTATTATTTCCTGATTTTCTTTAGTTTTGGAGCAGGGATAGATTTAAAGCGCCAAAAGGTGAAAATGCTTGGGTGGGCCTATTGTTAAATTTATCTGAATAGGGGCGTGGTCTGAGAGCAGGGAAGCTCCCATATCCACCGGAGCACATACTTCCATAGTTTTTGTTGGCAATAGAAAATAGTCCAATCTAGAATAGACTTGGTGTGAGTGAGAAAAATAAGTATATTGTTTGGTGGTCTTGTGGTGTGCTCACCAGGCATCTATGAGGCCTAGTTCTTGTAGGAGCTTATTAACCTTCTTAGCCCTAGTATTCTCTGCTTTTACAAACTGCCCAGAGGTGTCCAATGCTGGGTTTAACCTTAAATTCAAGTCCCCGCCTATGATCAAATAACCCTCTGTCCACTGCAATACCTTTAGAAACAGATCCCTGTAAAATGATATATCTGCCCCAGGGGGAGCATACACTGAGACTAGGGTAAGCTTAGACCCATTATATTGGCCCTTGACTGCAGAGTATCTACCTTGCTTATCAGTCAACGAGTCTGTAAGGTCAAATGGGGTTGAATGCGGAATTAAAATGGTCGTTCCCCGTCTACGCCCCCCAAGATAATCCGAGGCAACCACCTCCCTGAAGCAAAATTTCCCCAACTTCTCATGTTCTTTTTTATTCATATGAGTTTCCTGCAACAAAAAGAAAGCTGCCTTTGTTTTCTTTAGGTATGAAATTGTTCTAGCTCTCTTAATAGGATGGGCTAGACCGTTTACATTAAAAGAAATAATTTTCACTTCTAGGCGTGCCATTGTACCAATAATTATGAAGCAAATAACCCTCCCTCAATATATTATTTACTCTGCACTCAAGGGCAAGTGCTCGAACTAGACAAAATGGCAATGACTTTTCTCTCTCTGTAACCAACAACATCAACAGGTAACTTGAACGAGATTGTGATAAACACATCATTAAGTACTTTATGTTAACAAGTGACTTCCAATTCAGGAGATTCACTAAAATTCCCAATGAATCTCTAATAGCCAAGTATCCTCCCCTAATAATATGGGGATATACCTGGCAGAGGTAGTGAGGGAAAGAAAAAACAAAAAGTATTCCCCCCATTGACACTATTTCTAGTGTATCCTCCCTTGAGCCTGCCAAGTTCATTAGGCTCTGTAAGGGGATATATTATAACCTTTGCTTCTGCACTTCGGGTTGGTAGTCGTGGTCAAAATAAAGCCTATGTGATAAATACTTAACCTCCTTTTGTTGCCAAGCGATTGAAAGGATTTCCTCTTTGACTTTATAACTATTAAATTTTAAAATAACTGCTCGAGGTCTTGACTCTGGTGGAGATTTCGCATGTAGAGCTCTATGTACTCATTCTATCCCCAGTTTGTAGCCTGCAGGCAAGTTTAATACATCACTGATTAAGTCAGAAATGAATACAGTCATCCGGCCTGTTTCTGAGCCTTCCGGTAGTCCATGAATGCGTATATTTTCCCATCTCGATCTCCCTTCTAAGTCGAGGCATTTGCTTTGGAGTTGCTCTGTATAATGCAGTAAGGCTTGGAGGGCAAGTTTCATCTTGGCCGAGGTGTCTTCAGTGCCGCTAATTCTGTTCTCCGTTTCCTGGACTCTCTTCTCAAGGATTAGTAGATGTTGATTTAAATTTTTAAATTCGGTTTTATTCTAAGCTCTCATTGCTTTAAGTTTGTTAAACAATCTGTCAAATCGCAATCTGGTTAAATGTTCTTGCTCCTCATCTGTGTCCGGCAGGCTGGCGGGGGAAGGGCTGCAGCTTGCCTCACGAAAGGTTGTCTTGCATCCACTCACATCCGATTTTTTAGAGGATGATTTCGGTTTCAGATGGTTCCTGCTTTCTTTAGGAGGCTTTAGCATGGTTGTTTGAAGCTTTTTGGGGGGAAATATTCTAAGATTTGTTGTTTTGGGGAAGTTTGGGAGGAAAGCCCATCTCAGTGTGCTGGCGCTGGCTCCATGACGTCACCGGAAGTCCACCAATCTGCATGTTGAATGCGGATTGTAAATTACTTACTAAAATTATGACTAATAGACTGCTTCTGATAGCTGAACAGGTTATTTTCCTGGAACAGGCTTGTGTCATCCCTACCCATATTATCCAGGATCATTTGATCCTGTTATGGGAAGTCTTTTCCCATGGTCTAAAAGGCTCCTGCAGTGGATTTGTGGCATCCCTCGATCAGAGGAAGGCATTTGATTCCATCTGCCACACCTTCTTATGGGAAACTCTCAGTCACTATCATGTTCCACCTCTCCTGGTAGGGTGGATTCAGTCCCTCTATGCCACTGCCACTGCTACTGTGATATCAGTTGTGAATGGCCATGTTGGTCCCATGGTCTCTATTAAAAGGGGAGTCCGGCAGGGTTGTCCCATGAGCCCTGTACTGTATACTTTTTCTATTGATCCCTTGCTGTGGTCCATTAATGGTCTTTCTACTATCGCGCCGATACTGGGGCTGTCTGCTCGTGCTTCAGCCAGAGTCATTGCTTATGCTGATGACCTTTGTTTATTAGCTGCTGACCACCGGTCTGTTCATCAGGCTCTTCACCTCTGTTCATCCTTTGGTGCAGTGTCCGGTGCTTCCTTAAATTTAGATAAATGCTGTGGGAAGGCTCTGGGCCTTAACCCTGGTCCCCAGGGCCTATTTCTCTCACCTCGGGCCCTTTGACCATCCTTGGGATTAAGCTAGGTTCCATTGAGATGGCTACCTTAAACTGGGAGGAGAAACTTGCTCTCGGGAAACATAAAGTCATGCAATGGAATAAAAGTAAGACTGGGAAGAAAAAAATCGGTTTTTTTGGTTAAGACTTTTCTTATTCCATTTTTTATATCTTAGTTATGTGTTTCCCATTCCGAAAAAATTGGAAACCTCCCTTTTGAGCGTTTTCTTTCAAGCCATTTGGGGCAGCCGTCTCAACCCTATCAAATGGAATGTGTTATATTTGCCCACTAGGGAGGGTGGCCTGGATATGGTTAACCCCATTTTATTTTTTAATAGTATTTTTTATGTCTAATTTGAAACCTTTATTTGTTAATACGGGTAAGGGTTGGGAGCCCTGGTTGTTTGGGAATCATGAGCCCTGGTTCCGCCAATGGGAGCAAAATGCGTTAAAGGCCTTGAAGGGCCCAGTTTTTCTACAATATCTTAGAGAGACAATGGAAGATTACACCCCAACAACTTTTATCTTCTGCTTCCCATGAGGTACTCTATAGATCCCTGTTGTCCTCTCTCTGTGGCACTCCTGATGTTTTTTCGGGCTACCCTGACCAGTTTCGTTCCTCCTTGCATCTTTTTTATCGTAATTCCAGGATACCTATCCATATGTGGGCTTTCCATTGGCTTTCCAGTCATGGGAGGATTAATGTTAAAGCTAACCATAAGCATACACAGGTACAGGATAGGGTTTGTAGCAGACTGCCTTGTGTTAATTTAACTGAGACTATGGAGCGTTTATTTTTTCATTGTGCCTTTACTAAATCTTTTTGGGTTTACTTGGCTGATTTGTGGAACATGCCTTTATTTGCACACCTGACCTATGACCTCCTTATGTATGGTTTTGCTCCACCTCTTTGGTGAAGGTGGAATACTGGTACTCTTCATCTCTTATTTACTATTATCAAGTGGAATATTTGGTTGGCTAGGTGTACTTTTACCTTACAGCAAAAGGAATGTTCCCATTTGGAGCTGGGTAACAAGCTACTGAAAGATGTTAAAACTGTCAATGCTGCCGAATGTCTTGCTTTATCAGGTAATGAGATAGCTGAATTATGGAAAGTGTTGCCTTGGATTACTGAACTGCCGGCAGTGACATGATGATTTCTTTGGGGATTTCCTTGTTTGCTTTTTCACTTTACTGGGAACAGGGGTCCTGTTCCTGGCTGCCGGTTATTTATTTTTTTTTCCTATTTGAACAGCATTACTTTTCATTTTTTTGTTATTAGTGTTGGGGACTCCTGATACCTTTTGTATTACTTTTTCTTTTGTCAACTTGACTATGTTTTTGATTCCATGCTTTTGTTTCTGATTTTTCTTCATTGTTTGTTTATGTTCCGATATTCTGTTTAATAAAATTTACCCCTACTCTTTTCGATAAGTGCCATTGGATCGTTAACATCCACCTGAACTGCCACCAGTCCAGGAAGATGGGATCTCAGTTTAACATCTCATCCAAAAGATGGCACCTCAGAAGTGCAGCACCCCCCTCATGCTGCACTACTGTGTCAGTATTGGGATATTAACCCAAGTGCCAGATGTGGGAACTGAACCCACAGCCCTCTGATCTCCTGGCCTCAGAGGCAAGTGTGCTACCTACTGAGCCACTGACACTGCTATTAACATAATGCACTTAACATCTCCTGTATTTTTTGCACTAATCTCCTATCCCAATTAGCATTACTCTATTTTTTCTGCATTCACTCTCTAGTGGTTTTTGACATGCTTGTAAATCCTTGTTTATGAAATTGTGTTTTTTGTCCAATTATATTTGCTGTATTTATACTTTGCTTTGTATTGTCCATTGTTATTCTTGGCTTGCAATTTTTGCTGTTCTCCTCCCTGATCATATTCCCCCAGGTTGCACCTGGAAACACGCCTTGGCTCAATGTGCCTTTCTGGGTTATCAAATTTTACATAAATAATGTTTAATTTGTAGATATTGTCATCATTCAAATAAGTTTGAAGTGGAAGGCTGCCAACATGGTGTGGATGTGAGTTTTATTAATACAGCACCAGTTTTGTAGTTTATGCCATTTGGTGTTCCTGTCCAAAACTTTATATTTGAAGAACTATTGGACCTCTTAAACAGAGTCTACAAGAGTATGTGTGCAGTATATCCAGACCTTGTGAGCTCACCCCTGTGGCACAGCATTTTTTTTGAATGCCATAATAAAAAAAATACTTGTCACAGTAATATTGTTTCTTCTTAAGGGATCCCTCACTATGTTTACACTTTATGCAATCCTCTTGGCGAGAGTGGTGCTCTGCAGCTTAGAAACTATGCAAATTTTAGAATTTGGAAAGCAAGTTCAAACTCTGCACCCATGCTCCACTTTGGCGACTGCTCAGATCTGTTTCCAAGCCAGAGTGGAACACTGGCTAGTGGAACTAGTTAAAAAGGCTACCACACAATTTGAAAATGTTTACAGAATTTTAAAAACAACAAATTGAAAGCAGACTTGAGAAAATGTGTCCTATAAACCATAACAATGAACTTCAAATTAAAGGACCTGCAATAGTAATGCTCAAGCAACTTCAATGAAAAAAGAACTGATTCTTGTCTGAACCCATTTCAGGTTCTGGAAGGGGAAGCAGGGTTAGGGAGTGTAAACATTGTGTGGGATTCTTCAAGAAGAAACATTACTACAGTAATTTTTTTTCCTCTAATCCCAAGAATTCAGAGAAATCTCACAACCCTCCCTCAAGTCCACTATATAGGTAGAGACCAAAGTCAATGTATCATGTGCAAAAGGCAGTAAATTTATTTTATCTTTTGGGCACACAGGCTAGAATATAGTACAAGACACATAAAGTGCCACCCCAGAAAAAAATGCCCAATGGGGTGGCGCTTTATGTATTTTGTACTGTATTCTAGCCTGTGTTCTCAAAAGATAAAATAAATGTATTGCCTTTTGCACATGATACTTTGGCTTTGGTCTCTACCTGTATGGTAGACTTGAGGGAGGGTTGCGAGCTTTCTCTGATTTAAATTGATGTGCATTACCTTAAGCAGCCGTAGCCGGTGGGCAATCTCCTTCTTTTATTAATCCCAGAAATTCCTCACTTAAATATTTACACTTTTTGCAGACTCAGTAGCAGTGCCTTTGGAGCCTGGGTCCAGAACCTAGTTAGGAAAAAATGTTCAGCAGGACAGCAGTGCCAAAGCTGGCATCCCTTCTGGACTGTATGTCCAAAGAGTAGTGCTGCAGTAGGCAGGAACAAGCAAAAAAGCTGGGTGCCTTGACAGTGCAAGTTTTGGCTCAAAACATTAGCGGGGTAGAAGGTGCTACTGCTGTGGAATTTATTTTTAGTAATAAACATATTTTATCTGTACCAACATTTACTTGGTACTCTGGCATCCCTTGTTTGCTAGGCCAGCTTTTTTGCTTTTTCCAACTGTGATTGTTTCACTGTGGCTCCATTTGTTGTATCCATTGCTACCTTTTTGAGATTTTCTATGCCTAAAAGGCAGCATTTTTTTTCTTGTCCTGCAAGTGGGATAATCATCTCCTTTATGGGCACCTATTCCCGCCATTCTTGAAATTACACCATACTGCATCTTCATGCTTGCGAGGCTTACTTCTTCTGGTCTTGCTGTGCAAAGGGGTGAATTTCCTTTTACTGTCTTGTGGCAACAAGTCAAGACACAACTGAATCATCCCATATAAGATTTTCATGTGAGAGGCATTTTTTTATTACTTTCCCTGCAAGCTGAATAGCTTCTCCTTTATTAGCACCAACTCCTGCCATTCTTTAAACGACACCATACTGCATTTTCCTGTCTGAGAGGCATCATTTTTTGGTTATGATCAGCAAGAGGTAGAAATACCTTTTACCATTTTCAGGAACCTAGTGCAGACACACCTGAACCCTCCCTATAGTTCATATTTGTGTCAGAGAGACATAATGTGTGCTATCTTGCCTTGCAAGTGGGATAACTGTCTCCTTTATGGACACCTACTCCTGCCATTCTCAAAACTACACCATACTGCATCTTCATGTCTAAAAGGCATAATTGTTTAGGTCTTGCTGTGCAAGAGTGGAGAATGCCTTTTACAGTCTTGGGGCACAAAGTACACGCACATGTGAACCCTCCCATAGCATCTCTTCATGTCTGAGAGGCATAATTTCTTTTCTCATCTTGAAAAAGGGATATATCCCATTTATGAGCACCAACTACCACCATTCTTGAACATACACCATACTGCATATTCAGGCCTGGATGGAATAATTTCTTTGGTTTTGCTGTGTAAGAGGGGGAATGCCTTTTACAGTGTTGTGACTCCAACAAATGAAACAACACATCCTCTGCATAGTGCATCTGCATCCATGTGAACCCCAGAAAAGAGAAAATATTTTGTACAAAATCATTGTTTTGTATACTGCATGCTTAGTTTCTCTAATGACTGCTTCTTGAGCAGGGGCTCACAACCCCCTTTTTTAGGGTCATTAGACAACACCCTTGCTTAAAGAAACATTCACAGCCTTGCAATTGCCATGGCTAGTTCTTCCACTCCAGACTTTATCAGCTGGAATAGAGTCAGATCCAAACTTAAATTGGTGCCACCCAAACTGGCTACTATATGGAGTGTGCCCTCCAAATCCAATCAGTTAAACTCACTCTAGGCTTGCAGAATATTCAATGTACCCTCTTTTATACAGTGCTCACTTCTCTCTTGAGCAGAGGATGAGGGCTGATCCAGGATACCAACAATCTTGACCTTGAAAAACAGATTGAATTGCTCACATTTCTTCATGTAAACAACTTCCTTATTCTGCAGACAGGCAGGATGTTAAAGGGGAACAGTCCACACTTAGAGCCCCACAACCATCTGTGGGGTTGGTCCCAATTTGCACATAATGGGTGGGCTATTCAGAAAGGTTGTGCGTGGCGCAACACAGTTGCACCATGCGCAACCCACTGATGCGCCCCGGCATGATATTCAAAAGGGGAAAGTGTCTGCCACAAATCCCGATGCACCAGAGTGCATCAGTAATGTGTGCTGTGCAAGTGGGGGGGGCGTAACCATGCATGCTCCGCACATCCTGATATTCAGCCTGGGATGTGCTGAGCCCATGCAGGCGCAACCCCTCATTGCACTGCACACAGTTGAGCAAGAAAAAAGGAGCAACAGCTGGCCACCCACAGGTGAGCTGCCGTATTGCAGGGCGCAACATGGCAGCTGCCAGCTGTGGGTGGCCACCCGAGCTCCGGTGGCACCTTCATGGTAGCACCCCCTCCCCCATGCCCGATCGCGGGCATATGTATTACAATAACATGTCCAATATCACTGGTGGTTCAGTGGACCACTCCTGGCCCGATCGTGGGCTTTAGTAAAATAACATGTCCAATATCCCTGGTGGGCCAGTGGATCGCATCCAGCCCACCAGGGTTTAGTAATAGAACTAGTCTGTTCAATATCCCTGGTGGTCCAGCAGCACCCCTCCCCACCCGCCCAATGAGTTCACCATACGGTCAGCGGCAGGTAAGCTCACCCGCAGTCACCCTGCCGCCCACCAACCGACTGCGCACAGTAGGGCTGTACGCCCATTGGTCCACAGTAGGGCCAACGGCATGTAGCTCAGACTGCACTGTGCACAGAACATTTCTGGACTCATAGTGTCGGAGTGATGGCACGCCCATTGGCCCTCACTGTGGACCAATGGGCGTACAGCCCTACTGTATGCAGTCAGTTGGCGGGTGATGGGGTGGCTTGCGGGTGGGGAGTTGCCACCTGCTGCTGACCGGGGGGAGTGGGGTGGTGGGGCTCAGTGGGCGGGTGGAGAGGGGGGTACCACTGGACCACCAGGGATATTGGACAAGTTATTTTATTACTAAAGCCCACGATCAGGCTGGGAGCGGTCCACTGGACCACCAGGGATACTGGACAAGTTATTTTATTATTAAAGCCTGCGATCGGGCTGGGAGTGGTCTACTGGAGCACCAGGGATATTGGACAAGTTATTTTATTACTAAAGCCCATGATCTGGCTGGGAGTGGTCCACTGGACCACCAGGGATATAGGACAAGTTATTTTATTACTAAAGCCCGCGATCGGGCTGGGAGCGGTCCACTGGACCACCAGGGATATACTGTAGGACAATTCATTATGAAACTAATGCCTGCGATCGGGCAGTGGGGCAATTTGCCGCTTGTTCAGGGGGCGTCAGTCTCTGGCGGCTCCAGCCTGGCAGGGCGCCAGGCGAAAGTCACCGGGGATCGGCGCACCTGCAAAATGGACCCATTTGCGCCTTGCATGCATTATGGCCCCATTTGCATGTGCACTTTTGAATATCGCGGTTGATGCACCTAGCGCAAAGGCACTTGCTCTAGTGCATCCCCCTGCCCCTCCCTGGCCACTTGCGGTGGTGCAGTGCCACTGCGCCATGCACAATGCGGGTGGCCACAGTGCGATATTCAACGGTGCTGAGCCATGGCGCAGCACCGTTGAATATCACCCTGTCAGCGCCCTGGCACATCCCAGTTGCGCTGCACCCATGCTTGCGCCACAGCCTGCTGCAGTTTGAATATCCCACCTAATGTGTAAAAACATTCTTTTTACTTACTGTTTACCACACTATAGTAGATTGTGTCAGAATAATTCTGTTTACTTGCAAGCTGACATTTTCTATAACTACAAATCTCAGAATCCCCTGTGGCTGACATCAGCAAAGGGCTGTACCAAAGGAAGATTCAACAGCCTGCAGTTTATGTTAGAGCTTGTATAAGCTCTGATCAGATGTTTGCTGGTCCTGCTGTTCTATGTGGGCTAACAGGACCAGCACTGCACTCTCTTTGATGACCTGGCCAAAGCCTTTGACACTGTCGCACACCCTATCCTCCTGGACAAGTTAAAGGTGGCTGGCCTCTCCTCTCCTCCGCTGTTGAGTGGTTTCACTCATACCTTGAGGGTAGGACCTAAGTTATCCATATTGGTGACACCATTTCCTGCCCTCTTCTTATCTGCTCTGGTGTCCCCCAAGGTTCTGTCCTTGGTCCTATCCTATTCTCCGTTTTCATATAGGACCCTCCCCTCACCTGCACCTCTGTGACCATTCACATGAATGCAAATGACACAATTCCCTACCCTTCTGGTTCCCCTGCCTCTGACATCATGATATGACTCAAAATGGACTTCAGCAACATCCAGCACTGGTTTCAGGCAGGGGTGTAGCCAGGGATTTCAGAGCTGCACACCAAGTGGACTCACTGCTACCCCTCCCCCACTTGTTAGGGTGTGCTACCCCCCACCCGGGTGTAGCCAGACAATACACAAATGTACACCAGGACTGTGTTTGTTGCCTCATTTGACACAATAAATACAACTTTTGTCTCTCATGACAATGGTTGTTGCCATGCATGGGTAAATACAAAGGCCATTCATTGCTCCCCAAGACACCCACATACCAGCCCAGAGCCTGTAAAATTGTGTTGTCCTTGGGATGCAAAGACAGTATTAGTGACCAGTCCTTCTAGTTTTGACTCCTGTGAATAAAATTACAGAAAGGTTCAGCATTTCCTTTGTTAGTTTTCACAGAAAAAGGAAGCAGTTCAGAGCCTATTTGCTACCCTGTTAAATAAAATTGCACACCATGGAGTACTTGGAGTATGCCTGGCTACACCCATGGTTTCAGGCAAATCAGCAGTACCTTAATGCTAGAAAAAAAAGGTCTCTATGACCTTTGGCTGTAGGCAGAGTCTTGCCAAGTTCTCCCCAACTTCCTCCTTCCAAACACTTGATGGTGTTAGGATTAAGGAAGTCTTTTCCTTTAAATACCTCGTGGTTTGTTTGGACTGACACCTTGATTTCTCTTCTCACATGGATTCCATCCACTAGAAGCTGCATCCTAAACTTGGGGCACTTTATAGAAACAAAGCAAGTATCTCACTTCCTGCTCATAGAAAGATCATCACAAAGATGATCCTTCCTATATTCGATTATGGTGACATTGTTTATAGTGCTGCTCCCAAGTCCACCCTTGCAGGCTTGATCCCCTCCATTACTTTTTCTGCCACTTTGCCCTGGATTGCCCTCCAGAAGCTCCCATTGTTCTCTGTATACCCCTCTCTCCTTGCCTTCCATTTATGCCAGGTGCCTCGTTCTTTGTTCCACTTTCATCTCCAAATTACAGCCTGGCTCCCTCTCCTTCCTTCTGTCCTCCCCCTAACCTCCTACTTCCTTCACTGCTCTGGCTCCCGCTCTCATCCTACACTCTGTAAAAACTTTTGCTGGTAAACCTGCTTTCTCTTTCTGCTTCCCCAAACCTTGGAGCACCCTCTCTGCTGCTATTTGCAATGCTCCCTGTCCCCATTTCTAAAATCCCTGTTTCATGAATTCACTATTAACTCCAGCAGCTTCCACTTTTCCTAGGCTGGTTCCACCCCTCCCCACAAATCACTTCCTCCCCCCACTGCCCTATTTATTGATCCCCACTCCACCTTGGACTTCTCCCCATTGTCACATTATCTCTCTTCCCTCCCTCACTGTGCTGCTAATTGCACTTTACTGATATGCCATTGATGTGTTATGTTTTGCACAACTTGAATATTGTGCTACCTTTTAATTGTCTTTCTTGTACTTTTATTGTTTGCTTACGCAAACGCGCAAGAAACATATTGTGTCAGCTTGCTGCAGTAGCGAGTTGTGGAGATGTGGCAGTGTTGTTGCCAATGCCAGCAGCCCATTTTGGGGCTGGTCTGTGTGGTGCCAACAGACGATCATGCTGTCCATGACAGCAGTAGTGTAGCGTGCCACCAACTTGAAAGAAACTCGCCGCTGCAATCCGGGAGTGCTCCGTCAATAACAATCAGCTGTTTTTGCTGCTGGGGCGGTCCCTGATTGCAGCAGCAAATTACAGCTGCATTGTCTGGTGTCCCGTTTCAATAAACATGGCGGTGACTTCTCCGACAGTCATCGCCTCTCACAGTCCCCATGAAAAGCCAACGGGGGTGCCCAATCCCCATCAGCATGCTTCCTCCCCAGTTCATTTGCCGATGGGGGAGCCCAATCCCCATCAGCATAATGCCCCCCCTTTGTTGTGTGCCAAGAGGGGTGCCCAATCCCCCTCGGCTCATGCGCCCACCCCCCGTAACACTCTGAATGTGCTGATGGGGGTTCCCAATCCCCATCAGCTACAAACACCCCCAAGAAACACTCAGGTGGCATGCTGAGAGCCCACCCCAGTGTACCAAACTGCCTGTAAAAACAAGAAAACCTTCCCACATTTTTTTTTTCCTAAAAGAAAAACTGTCCCTCGTTGAGTCCAGTGCCCCACCCCCAACTTGCACCCACCCTCTGCGCACCCCATCTCCCCACTCCCCACCCCATACTTACCTTTGGAGCCCAGGAGACAATATTTGGTGGACCGGGAACACGTCTGCACTCTTCAAAGCCAACCATGAACTGAAGAAATGCCGGTAAGCTGTATAATGGCATAAATGTTTCTTTTTTCAACTTGTGTGAATATCTCAGCCATTTTCGTGATTTTTGGCACCAAATTTTCAACATGGGGTTCTTGTTACGCCATCTCATGACTTCAGTGACTGTCACCTGGTTATTCAGTCCCGAATGGTGATTCACAGTCACTGCACGGAATCACCTTTTGGGATTGATTAACAAAATGACAGTGTCACTGTTCATGAGGTGGGATCACAAAAAGTCTGTGTTGCAAATTTGGTGAAAAAATACCAAAACATGACTGTGTTACGAGCATGCATTGTGCAGTTTCCATGCACACTCGTAACTTTGTGAATTTTTAATATTTTCATTCCAGATTTTCAACACTGCCATTATTTCACACCTCCTTATGAACAGTACAGCTGTCAGTTTTCACGTGCTGGCCAAAATGTGTTTTCGCACTTCCGGCACAGAAAAGTGTGGTCGCTGTAGAAAATCAGTGTTTGGGACGGATTAAGAAAATCACAGTGACACTGTTCATGAGCGGAGGTCCTAAAATGCCTATGCTGAAAATTTGGTGACAAAAGGCCATAAAATTACTATGTTACGAGCGTGCATTGCGCAGTTTCCATGCACATTCGTAACTTTGCTAATTTGTAATATTTTCACTCAAAATTTTCAACATTGTCAGTTCTGCACATTTCTTTATGAACAGTACAGCTGTCATTTTTCACATCCTGCCCAAAATAGGTTTCCACACATGTGGCACACAATGGCACGGTCGCTGTGGGAAATCAACGTTCGGGACAGATTATGAAAATCATAGTGTCAGTGTTCATGAGCAGAGGTCACAAAACGCCTATACTGAAAATCTGGTAAAATAATTCCACTAAATAACTGTGTTACTTTATTTTTATTTATTTAGTTTTTGTTTACCGGGCAGGTGCGCTAGCCAGCAGGTGACTATTTTCAGGCACGACCTGGGAGAGTACAATACATCATGACACATGGAAGCAACAATACAATTTGAGGCAACAACCATAAATTCAAGACATATAGAGGCATTTCCAGCTAGACTAACATGTTGTAGGCTATACTAAGCAGTGACCAGCAGGCCAAGAGCAAGGAGGTGTTTACAGGGGAGTATTGGTTCAGGTAAGGGGTAAAGAAGGGAGCACTGGGCCAGAGGTACTGCATACGGCTTTACCAGGGCATGCAAAGGAGACTGCCAGTATTGTGGTTCCCAGCCATACAGGATGATGTGGAGTGACAGGGAAGGGTGAAGGTGGCAGGAGTAGCAGGAGAAGTATTTGGCAAAATGCATATCAGGAGGGGGGGCCATGTAGGGGAAACATGTAGAGAACCCAGCAGCAAGAAAAGTCAGAAAGAGGGGTGGAAGGAGCCATAGCCTGGCGGCCGGCAGCAGCCAGCCAGAGTGGCAGCAGGGGACCCAGGGGAAAATGAGGGAGGACGCCGGAGACATCCTGGCGGCAGGCTAGGGGGATGCCAGGTTCATGTCCCTACAGTAAGGGATGAAGAAAAATGTGAGGGGTGGACAGAAGGAAAAAGCGTTGAGGAATACGGCTTTAGCAGTAGGTGGCGTGTAGGAGCAGCCGGGGTCATGGTTCCGAGGCTGGGCAAGAGGGCCTGCGGCAGTCCCTAGCCGTGGATATCCTTCAGCAAGTGGTAGACAAAAGAAAGGGAGGGAGGAGGAGAGGTCTTATTTTACAACATCCACCTGTGACAAGGTGGAGCAGTGCCCAGGTGGCGTAGAGGAATAAGAGACGGGAAGGAGGGTGGAAGGAGCCGTAACTGTCGGCCATCAGCAGCCAGCCCAATCATCAACAGGGTGCCCAGGGAGGTTAAAAAGGATGTCAGAGACACCCCGGCAGCAGGCTAGAGGGACACCAGGTACATGGCTCCACAGTCAGGGATGAAGAAAAGTGGAGGGGTGGGTGGGGAGTAGAGGCGGTCTTGAATACGGCTATAGCGGTAGGAGGCGGGTAGGTGCAGCCAGGCTCATGGTTCCGAGGCTGGGCATAAGGGCTGATGGCAGTCGCTGGCCACGGACATCAAGCAGTAATGGAGGACCGGTGACGGGGAGGTGAGGTCTTATTTTACAGCATCCACCTGAGGCAAGATACAGCAGTGCCCTGGTAGCAGAGTGGATAAGAGATGGGAGGAGGGGTGGAAGGAGCCGTAATCAGTCAGCCGTCAGCAGCAAGCCCGAGCAGCAGCAAGGTGCCCAGGGAGTTAGAGAGGATGTCAGAGACATCATGGCAGGTTGGAGGGACACCCAGGTTCATGGCCTCGACTGTCAGGGATGAAGAAAGGGAGGGGTGGGTGGGAGAAGGCGGCTTGAATACTGCCAGCGGGTAGGAGGCGGCAGTGCAGCCGGGCCTCGTGGTTCCAGGGCTGGGCGATAAGGGCCGGTGGCGGGCTGGTCATGGGCGCCTTGCGGTAATGGAGGACAAGTGATGGGGAGGGAGAGGTGAGGCTTATAGAACCAACATCCACCTGTGGCAAGTTTGGGCAGTGCCTAGGTAGCGTAGAGGATAAAAGCAGTACATGATACAACAGAAATGTAGGTAGTAGTAAGTAAGTGCAAGACATTCATAAAACCTATACATGATTAAAATTTAAGATGACGATAGGTGAGTTTGGGGAGAGGGGTTGGAAATAGGGGTGAGAGAACAAAGGGAGGGTAGTATGGAGACCAGTAGCAGAGGAGAGGGGAGTAGGAGCTGGGGAAATTCCAGGGATCAGGTAGGATCAAAGCAGGTGCATGATTCTGAAGTGGCCAGGTGTCGTCTCAGCCCACGTTTGAATGAGGGATGCGAGGGTGCTTGCCTGAGGTCTAGAGGGAGCTGGTTCCATAGCATAGGGGCTGCATGTTGGAAGGAGTCCGTTCCTTTATTTGTGCAGCAGCAAGGAATTTCCAGCAGATATTTATCAGCAGATCTGAGCCTGCGGTTTGGAATCACAGGAAGAAGGAGCTTCGCCAGTGCAGCCGGCTGACTTTGTCTCAGTATCAAGTCATTTAGGCAGGCCAGGAAGTAGCTACTGAGGAGAGAGCCACCCAAGGTCCTCATATAGCTGGCAGTGATGAAGCAGTCATGGGATTATAGGTATATTGGCATATGTTATTGTACGTGAATATCCCATTTATGCAGTGCAGATTTGTTGAGCAGAGGTAAGGATAGGTGCGCCACAGTAAGTAAGCGCTGGTAGCAGGATCCCCTGGCTATTGCAAGCCTAGTGGAGGAGGTAAGCATTACAGCTTGCCTGTAGGCTGCCCCTAACTTGCAGCTTCACATTTTGCAGGTGGCTTGGTTATGAAGGTTTAAGTCAAGCGATTGATCTAGTAGGATGCCCAAGTAGCTGAAAGGAGGTAACTATTTGCAGAAGATTTCATTTAATCAAGGATGATCAGGGAGTGGCACCTTCGGATCTTTGAGGGTGCCGAGTAGCATGGCATTAGTTTTGGCGCATCAGAATCCAGGCAATGGTGTTTAACCAGTTTGGGACACAGGAGTAGGCTCTATTTAGCGAGGTATTAATTAGCTCTACATTGGGTGAGCTGGCATAGATAACTAAGTTGTCAGCATAGAGGAGCGAGGAACAGGCAGGTAATTCATCTGGGAGGTTATTGATGAAAAGAGTGAATAGCAGAGGACCCAGAATGGAGCCTTGGGGCACTCCAATGTTCATTACCACAGTGGAGGAGATGGCTGAGTTGAATTTAACAGCCTGGGACCTGTTGGTCAGGTAGCTCCTGAACCATTCAAGTACAGGGGAGGAGCAGCCTATATTCCTTAGGGAGGATAGGAGCAGGGGGTGGTGAACAAGGTCAATGCTTGGTTAGAGTCTATAAGATAGCCCCTGTGAGCATTCCATGATCCATACCAGTGAGGATGTCGGTGGTGAATTTAGCTAGCGCTGTCATAGTACTGTGTTTTTTTCTGAATCCATGCTGTGCATCATTGAGCTGCTTGGTAGTTTCGAGGAAATCCTGGATTTGTATGGCAACCAGTTTCTCTAGGATTTTGCTGAGTGGGGATAGTATGGCAATAGGCCTGTAATTAGAGATATCTTTTTTGTTCCCTTTTTCAAATATAGGGGAGATTCTGGCCATTTTCCAAAGTTCTGGGACTGTGCTGCTGGTGAGGGACAAGGTGAAAATTCTTGCTAGAGGTTTGGAGATGAAGTGCGCAGCTAATTTTAAAAGGCGAGGTTCAAGTTGGTCAGAGCCAGGACTGGTGTAATCTGATAATTTTATTAGATGGTTCAGAACCTGAGAGCTGGTAATAGCTTAAAATAGAGGAGGTGTGGTATAGGATTTGAGGCACAGGTGAAGGTGGCAGAGTCTGTAAGAGGCACAGTGTCGTTAGTGGAGGCAGCTGGTGGCATGGCGCTAGTATAGGGGGAGAGGTCAGAGAACATGCTATTGAAGGTGTTTGCTATGGTGATGGGGTTGTTGCAATGGGAGCCACCTATTTCCATGTCAGATTGTGTAACTGATTGAGGTGTCCCCAGGAATGTTTTTATGTGGCCCCAAAATTTACGGGGGTCATGGGCTGAGTTCTTTAGCAGGTTCTGATAGTACGCACTTTTCGCCAGCCTTATGTTCTTCCTGCAAGAATTTCTTTCCTGCCTGTAGTTTGTGTAGTCCCTGGTCGATTGAGAGCTTTTGTAGGTTGACCATAACTGTCCCTGTGTCTTAGTTGTTTGAGGAGATCTTTATGTAGCCATCTGGTTTGTATACCCTGACTCTTCGCGTGGTTTTTGGAGCATGCTTGTTTTGTACAGGGAGAAAAAGCTGTATGAATGAGTTCAGGGCAGCCTCTACATTCCTCGCATGGTATATATCTGACCAGTCAATGCTTGAGATGTCCCGGAGGAAGGAGTCAGTGTCCAAGTTTGCAAAATTCGTAAAGGTGACCTGCCGAGGTGGGGGGGTGGCTGCCCAGAGCGCCACTGGCAGTAGATAGGGGAGTGATCGGTGATGGTATCTGCCATGACCCCAGAGCAAATCATATGTTCAGGTCTGTTAGTCAGGATCCAGTCAATAAGCGTACCAGACTGCGGCCCAGACAGTCTGGTGTTTTCCGTGATTTGTTGATGGAAGTTTAGGCCTTGCACTAGTGAAGCCAGGGAGTTGTGAGAAGGACCTAGCCAGTTCAAGTTGACATCCCCAAGGACGATAGCTTCATTTTTGTTGATGTGTTTTAGGGTGAGCTGGAGTGCTTCCTGGAGCCCTATTACTCCCCCCGAGGGAGGGTTATAAATACAGATTATGTGCAGTTTTTTCGAGCCAAGAGACAGGAGTGTGTGAATTATTCACTCATGGTTTGGGGGTTTGAGTCATTGATGATACTAATGTCCAGGTAAGATTTGTGGTAGAGGGCAACTCCTCCACCCCTCTTTGGCCCAGGTCTGTCCCTCCGATCAAGAGAGTAGCCAGGTATGGCGCACAGGGTATCAGGGGTTCCGGGTTTCAGCCAAGTCTCCAACAGGCACAGTATGTCGGGATCGTGTACCTTGAGCCATGCTTCTACTTCACAGAGATGATTTAAGAGGCTTCTGATGTTCATATGCACTATGAAAGATCCCTTAGATTTGTTGAGTGATCCTTTCAGGGGAGCCCCACTGCTGGGCGGGCCTGGATTCAGTTCAATATCACCAGAGAGTATTATCAGGAGCGATGCTAGGTACAAAAGCGGTGTGCTAAGTAGGTCTGGAGCATTCTTGCATCTCTTCCATTTGATTCTGAGGGAGGACAAAGCTCGATAAGTGCAGCCTTTGTGGAGGAGCAAGTGTTCCCAGGAGGGTTTCGGTCTATGGTCTGCAGTCATTAGGTTGGAGAAACTGAAGTCAGTGGGTGAGGGGGGGTTCTGAGAGTCACGGAGCGCAGTGACGGAGAGACTTCGTTTATGCCCCAGAGTAGTGAGAGGAAGACCAGGAAGGTAATCCCATTTAGTCAGCTGTGGGGGCACAGTGCCAATGTAGATGAGGTGGACATGATTCACACTTAGGTGCCAGCAACTTATGAGTGGGCAGCTGAGAGGTTTTTATAGGAGTGAGCTGGGGGAGTGGTGGAATTGGGGCTGGGTGCCAGAAAAAAGTTAGAGCAGGTGAGTAGAGAGAGAGAGAGAGAGAAAGAAGAGGAATAGGAGCACCAATGAATAAGGGAGAGTCTAGAATAAGAGTATCTCTAGGAGAAGCCGTGTGGTGTGTGCAGGAGAAAAAAGGATAGGAAGAGGACGATTTTGGCGTGAGGGAGATTACGAACTTTTGGCACGAGGAGGAATGTTGAAAAAATTTAGACAGACGTTAAGGGTAGATCACCCCCAGTGGTGAGAGAGAGTATAAGGGACCAATGGGAAAGTGGGCATTTAGTCATATGACGCTCAGAGAGCTATAAATCTAAAGGGTGCGACCAGGGTGGGTGAGGTGGGGGGAGGGAGCGGGCAGAGCCGGCGGGACAAACTGCCACCGAAGGGGCTGTAACACTTGAGTTTAGAGTCCGCTTAGGGTTAACCTGAAGTGGGTAGGGAGGCACTTTCGAGCGGCACTCTGAGTCCCAGACCAAGAGAAATTCCCCAAGGCCAGCAGTTCAGGTGAAACAGCCGCTTCCAGAGGGAGTACAGCCAGGCAGCACTACAGTCTGAGCTGGAGGCAACCGGAGGATGGAAAGTGATGAAAACGTGCCTAGCGGCTTTTACGCCTTTAGCGGACAAAGGTCTAGGTGCGGCCGAGCTCGTGGTTCTCCTCCTGGGCATACAAAGCAGCGGGCGGCCCCTGTCAACAGGCTTCCTGTAAGGTCTGGGCGCAGGACTTTGGCGGTTGTGGCAGGGCTGGTGGCTCTTCAGCGGTTCCTGGGCAGGCAAGCGGAGGGTCCTCGGTGGCACTGGGGGTCCGATGGTGGGTTCCTAAGCCCCGGCCGGCTAGGGAAGGACCTGAGGAGAACAGCAAGGGAGAGACTTAAGTAGTAGAAGCTGAGGGACAGGGCGCAGTCAGAGGACAAAGAAAAAGGGCGGGAGTGTGAAATTGAGGAGGGGAACCAAGAAGGCAGAGAGAGACAGGGGCTGTAACACGCTTTAGGCAGGTAAGTCAAGCTTTAAGTTAGTAAAAATAATTGCTCTATAGGTAATGACTTAGGTTCTATGTAAAACAAGTACTAGACAGTATAGGAGGACTAAAGCACAGAGAAAAGCTCAGGTATACGCTCTAAGTACAAAACAAGGCAAAAGGCCAGATTAATTTAAATTCCAGGGTTAATTAATCCAAACAAACTGCCACCAAAAGGGCTGTAACACTTGAGTCTAGAGCATGTGTTGTGCAGTTTTCATGTTCATAAGGTCGGAAGTTCAAGCATTTTTAATATTTTCACTCCAGATTTTCAACATGCCATCTCTTCACACCTCCCTATGAATGGTACAGTTGTCGTTTTTCACATCCTGCCTGATCTGTGTTTTCGCACATCTGGTGCAGAATGGTGTGGTGACTGTGGGAAATCAAAGTTCGGGTCAGATTAACAAAATCACAGTGCCACTGCTCATGAACAGAGGTCCCAAATGCTTTCATGAGGTGGGGGTCACAAAAAGGCCATATTGAAAATTTGTAGTGCAAATACCCAAAAACGCCTGGGGCGTTAGGGTTTCTAAGCATAACATCCCACCCTGTACAGACTGACAGGTATCGGGGTGTGTCTTTGGATTGCTGGCTGTAGTGATCACACCATTCCCACACCAACCCACACCCTGAAGCCAGTGACAGGCATCGAGGTGTGCTTTGGACTCTTTGGCCCCAGAGTTCACCCCATGCTTCTATACTGCACCCATTTCAGCGTATGTGAACCTATGAAATGGGGTGACTGTGAAGCCGAACACCCCAAGGCACACCTCAACACTTGTTGGTGTTTGCAGGATAGGGTGCGGTGAAATGCCATGAGCGTTAGAGGCGACGACCCAAAGGCACACCCCAATGCATGTCCATCTCTGCAGGGTGGAGGTGGGAATGGCATGAGTTCAATACTTTACTGCCATTCCTATTCTGCATCTGTCTAAATCCTGCATATACAATGCTAATATCAGCAAACAAACATTCAGCATTGATAAATGCTTGTTATATTTTACTATAATGGGAACATTACTGATATAATTCATTATTTCTTTCTCCTCATCCCCTTTCTCTCAGGACACACATGGAAATGAGCTATTATAACTCAGTATGTTAAATATTAATTAAATTGGTGCTGACTGTTCTCTTTTAAAGCCAAATCACCAGTCAGTTCTGTGCAGCACCTCCCTCTTCAGGCACCAACTCCAGTGTAGTAGCGCCTTCCCCCCAAGCTATCAATCCTGAAGCAGCAGCACCAACACCCTCCCAAGCTGCCAGCACAGTAGCAACAGCACCCATCCCCCTCAAATGCAATCCGATGCTGCAGTACCCTCAGCCACCAGTCCTGATGCAACCATGATCCTCCAACCCCAACAGAAGGGGTAGTGGATGCCTGGAATTGCCAGCCAGAAGAGATGGTGAGAGCGAAAACAGTGGAGAACTTCAAGCATAGGCATGAGGGCATAATACACAGAGGAATAGGAGGCAGGAGGGACACCAGTGACCAAAAAGGGTCTGAGGTATTAGAACAGGCAGGGAAAAATAGGACAGACTGGATTGGCCTCCTGGTCCTTTCCTGCAGACAAATTCTATGTTTCTATGTAACCACCAACCCTAAAGAAGAAATGCCCACAGTCACACGATATAGAACAGCAGAAACAAAACTGGCGCCAGCAGTAAGGATGCAATCACATAACCTGTTTATTACAGATTTGTGCAAGGATGCATATTATTAGTACAAGTGCTAAACAGCATTGCACTTACATATTGCTGGCAGGACAACAGAAAACAACAACGGGGAGAACCAACTCTACCAGTTTCACATTAGCTTCCTCAGGAGACCCAGATGTAAGAGACAGATCTCTTTCAAAGTGCAGTTCTTAAAGTGACAGTGAATGCAAAGTGCCTTATATAGTACACACAATGTAAACTGCAGTGACTTTTAAAACAACAGTAATCTAGCTATCTAAAAGCATGAAATACATCCAAAGCTGGAAGCTAAGAAATATCTGGTTAAATTAATATGTTAGAATCTACATCTAAGTGGCCATAATGGACAGAATCTGGTTACCCCATGCAGAGATACAAAAGGAAAGCTGGCTTGATTTATTCTCACTCTGGTCAGCTACCTCCAGAAGCCCATCTCTATATGTCTCCTTGTTCTGAAACAAAAAAGGCTGTAGCATACTAATATTATTTTATCCATCATTAAAAAAAATCACAGAATACTGCAAAGACCAGTGATACTAAATGAATAACATTTTCTAAGTAATGGAATAAGATCAGATTATTTATTTATTTATTTTATTTGTTTAGTTTTTGTTGACTGAGAAAGTGCACTAGACAAATTCTTGCCTATTTTCAGGCACAACCTGAGGGGAAGGGGATACAGATGAATGCCAGCTGACCTTGAACCAGATTAAGCTATTGGTGGTATTTTGAGCGAACGGGGGGAAATTTATCCAGGACACCTGGGAAATTCTCTTTTTCGAGAAGTGCCATGGGCTCTTTAACATCCACCTAAACTACTACCGGAACAGGCAGATGAGACCTCTGTTTAAACCTGGGTCGTAATGCCCCACTAGACCCATGGGCTCTTTAACATCCACCTAAACTACTACCAGAACAGGCAGATGAGACCTCTGTTTAAACCTGGGTCATAATGCCCCACTAGACTGACCATCCACACTGCTTAGTGCATTCACATTTCCTCCCCTTCTCCCCAGTTCAATCTTCTCCACTCCACAGAACACGAATTGGTATTCCTGTGGTGCTTCCTGTGAGCTAATGTGGAGTGACAAGGCACTGCTGCAGACCTTTTTTATGGACAGCCTGGACACGTCCTCCTAAGTGGACCTTAAACTAACACAAAGTCTTTCCTATATAGAAGGATCCACAGGTACATGTAGCCTGATGTACAAGAGCTGTAGTGTCAGATGCTAAAGATGGACATGGGCTTCTGGAGGTAGCTGGGGGCAACCAGATTCTGAGCATTATGGCCATTTAGATATTCAATTGTGAGGAGGATAGACTTGAGAAAAGGGAGGGAGGAGGAGAAGAGGGAGGGAGGTTAGATGCCTATGAGGTGTCACAGCCCAGAGGTATGGGAAGCATACCTTGAGGATCGCTAGGGCAGCTGGATGGGAGGTGGGACTGGATGTCGATGTCCACCTAGGAACTAATGACCTGGTTAGGGACAGTGCTGGGGAATTTCAAGAACCAGAGAGAGGTCTTAGACAGGCAGCACATGCAGTGGCCTTTGCTGAGGTGCTGCCTGTCTATGACAGGGGAGGAGAGAGATCTCTGCACCAGGAGCTTCAACTCATAACTGAAAGAATGGTGCAGAGAGGAGAGGTTCAGCTACACTGGGGACTAGGGACCAATCTGGAAGGATAAGAGCCTATACAGGGGTGATGGCCTGCTTCTGTCTGAAAGGGGGACTGCAGTCCTTAGTGGGAAGTTTAAATGTTACATTGATAAATATTTAATCTAGTGGGGTGGTGGTGGAAGAAATCAGGGAGGCAGAAACTACCCCTCCACCAGCTGAAGTAGGGTGAAACCAAGGAAGAGAAATGTCACAGGGTGCAAATTAATAAAGGATGTATGGTGATACAAATGAAGGGGAAGGGGAACACAAGCACTAAAAAGAGAAGGGGTACGGAGGGAGAGCAAACAAGCAAAGTGGTAGTGAGCAAAGGAGGTAGGGAGGTGATATGATCGAAACATTCAAACACCTTAAGGGCATTAACAAGGTGAAAGAGTCTAACATGTTTAAATATAAGAAAAATAGCAGGACAAGAGGACACAGCATGAGATTAGAGGGAGTCCGATTAACGGGGAATGTGAGGAAGTTATTTTTCACAGAAAGAGTGGTGGATGCATAGAACGGCCTACCTCAGGAAGTGGTGGCTATGAATACAGTGCAAGGCTTCAAACAGGCATGGGGAGGCATAAGGGAGCAATACAGATGAGTATGAATAGATAGGCCACTGACAGAGCAAAGGCCGATGGCACATTTATAAGGTAGAAAAAGAAATGGGCAGACTGGATGGGCCTTGCGGCCCTTATCTGCCATCAACCTCTATGTTTCTAATAAAATCTAGAAGGCTACATGTGCTAATGCTAGCAGTCTAGGAAATAAGATTCCAGATTCAGAGGCCATCATGGTAGAGGCCAACCGGAATATTGTGGCCTATCCCGTTTTCCAAGCCACTACTTATAGCTGCCCCTTCCTGTTTTTCTAATGCACTACTGTTTGTAAACCAACTGCTTGTATAATACCTGTACCCACATGTTGAACTGTGCTTCTGTTGCCTTGATGTGCTTTTGTGAATTGTAATCTGTTCTTGTGAAATGTAACCTCTATTGTATTCTGTTCTTGTCAAATGTACTCTCCCGGGTCGTACCTGAAAATAGGCACTCTGTTTGTGTAGCATACCTACCCGGTTACCAAAAGCCAAATAAATAAAAATAATTAAATCACCGAGTCATGGTGCAATGAAAACCATGACTGGAACACGGCCACACCAGGTTATATTCTGTTCAGGAAGGACAGAGTGGGAAGGAAACAAGGGGGTGTGTTGCTTTATTTGAGGGAAATCTTGAAAGTGACAGAGATACAGGGAATACAGGGGGCAGCAGAGAACACCTTGGAGAAATGGAATAGAGTCAGAATTTGCACTGGTGTGATATACAGATCTCCAACACAGAGGAAAGAGTTAGATAAGATACTGGAGGAAGCCAGTAGCAAGATGGCAGTAAAGGGGGGAGGTGCTGCTGGTGGTGGATTTCAATCTGCCAGATGTAGATTGCAGCCTCCCAGCTGCTGCTTCAACTAGAAGTAGGGGCATTCTGGACTTCCTGGAATGGGTGTTCCTCAGGCAACTTGTCAGTGAATCCACTCTTGCTAGGGCAATACTGGACCTGGTACTCACTAACAGGGACTGTGTGGCAGACGTCAAGTTGGGAGGCCACCTGGGGACCAGTGGTCACTGTACAGTGTGGTTTAATATAAAGATGGCTAGGGAATTAAACCACACAAAGGCAAGGGTCCTGGTCTTCAGGAGGGCAGATTTTATAAAGATGGATGCATGCCTCAGGGATGAACTGTCATGGGGAGATGACTGGGGGGATGGAGAGGAGGAATAGTGAGTGAAGCTTAAAAGAAGCATAGTGAAGGCAACAAACCTCTGCATCAAGCAAGTAAAGATCAAGAGGAAAAAGAGACCCCTGTGTTTCTCAACAGAAGTGGTCCTACTGACTGTATACACTGCATTATTCCTTGTACCCTGATGCTGTTGTATCTTCTTTTGTAGTTATGTTGTGTTCTACTGTCCTATTGTAGTGCACTGTCCTATGTTATCTGATGTTGTTCTATTTCTCCCGGCTTGTGCCTGAAAATAGGCAGTTTCTGTCTAGTGCACTTACCCGGTAAACAAAAACTAAATAAAATAAATAAAAAGGAAAAGGCTAAAATGGTGGCATTCAGAAGGTATAAGGAGATGCAGAGGGAGGAGGATAGGGAGGTGTATCGGGGAAACAGAGAAGCAGGGAAAGCAGCAGAGTGCGGGAAGGCTCAATCTGATGAAAAACTAGACCAAGCAGTAACAAAAGGGGACAAAACATTTTTTAGGTATGTAAGTGAAAAGAGGAAGACCTGGGAGGGATTGTAAGGTTAAAAAAGGGAAGGGGGTTGGGTTGTGCAGAGGGGACCAGGAAAAGGCAGATATCTTGAACAAATACTTCTGTTCACTGTACACAAAGGAAAGAGAAGGAGAGGGGCCTCAAAAAAGTAACATGAGCACTAGCAGGAGGGTGGTAGACACCAGTTTTTGGAGGAGCATGTCCTGAAGGGACTTGCAAATCTGAAAGCAGACAAAGCAATGGGACCAAACAGGGTACACGCAAGGCTGTTGATAGCATACAGAAACAAACTCACTGACAAACTGGCTGTATATCTGACAGTCCTATTTAACAGTTCACTAAAAATGAGTGGTTCCAGAGGACTGGCAGCAAGCAGATGTACTACCATGGTAGCCGGGAGGAGACTGGCACTTACAGGCCAGTCAACCTTACATCAGTGGTGGGAAGTTAAGGGAATCACTGCTGAAGGAAAGAATAGTGGAATGTCTTGAATCCGATGGGTTACAAGGCCCATGGCAGAATGGGTTAATGGGGGGGAAGGAGGGCATGTCAAATGAATCTGATAGATTTCTTTGGCTGGATGATCAAGAAATTAGATCAAGGTGGAGCATGGGATGTGGTCTACCTAGATTTCAGTAAAACATCTGACACCATTCCACATAGGACACTTGTAAGCAAGCTGGATAGTTTAGGAGTGGGTGCAAAGGTGGTAAACTGGGTAAGCAATTGATTAGGGAAAGGTGGCAGAGGATGGTGGTAAACACAGTTCACTCAGAGGAAGGGAGGGTGACCAGCTGGGTCCCTCAGGGATCAGTGCTGGGATCGATCCTATTTAATGTCTTCATAAGTGAAACTGCCGAGGAACTGCAGGGGAAGGTCTGCCTCTCTGTGGATGACACAAAAACAAACATGTAATAGGCGGACACTCCAGGGAGGGGGGAAAGGATGAGCAAAGACCTGAGAAAACTCAAGGAGTGGTTAAGGGTATGACAGTTGGGTTTCAATGCAAAAAAATGCAAAATAAAGCATGTGAGGCACAAAACTCCAAAAGCAGAGTACAAACTGTGTGGCGTCTTATTGACAATCACCTAGCAGGAAAGAGACCTGGGGGTAGTAATACTGGATGAGCTAAAGGTCACCAGGCAGTGTGACAAGACAGTTGGGAGGGCTAGTGGGATGATGGGGTGCACAGGGAGGAGTACCACCATCAGAAAGAGGGAGGTGGTGTTGTCTCTGTATAGATCGATGGTAAGATCCTTCCTAGAATACTATGTCCAGTTCAGGAGACCACAACTCCAAATGGACATAGACAGAGTGGAGGCAGTCCAGAGCCAGGCAACTAAAATGGTGCAGGATTTGCATCAAAAGCCCTAAGAGGAGAGACTAAGGGAACTCAATATGTACATCCTGCAACAAAGAAGGGAGAGGGTGGATGTGACAGATACTTTTAAATACCTCACAGTGGTAAACAAGTTACAGGAGGAAAGTATTTTTTAGAAAAAAGTGCTCAATAACAAGGGGACATGCTGTGAAGCTGGGGGGGGGGGCAGATTTAGGACAGATGTGAGGAAGTACTTCTTCACAGAAATAGATTCCTGGAACAGTCTGCCAGCAGAGGTGGTGAGGGGGTGAAAACAGTGGTGGGGTTAACGAATGCTTGGAATAGGCATAAGGGAATCTCACTGGAAAGGAATGGTGGAGGGATACTGAGCCAGAGATCAAGTAGGGTTTGTGGTGATATGGTTGGGTTCATTTTGCTTAGTCTATATGGAGTAAAGTAGGCCCTATTTATGATTTACTCTGAACTCTGAATGCATTATTATAGGGGACCTTAATCTCAACTAGAAGGACGAATGCTCTAAAACTCTGAAGGAGTTTTGTGACAAGCATGGCCTGTCATAAATGACCCTTGATGTCACCTGCCCTAATAGCAAAAACCCAAACCGCAGTTCACTCCTGGATTCAATTCCTGTTAACAAGCCTCACAATATATCCCATTCCATAACAATGTAAGTGATCATAGTGCTATAGCCTGTGTAAGGCATACTTCCAAGCTTAACTCAGCCTATATCTTCAAAGTCAAAAGATGCCTAAGGAATTTTAGCCAGGCTGCCTTCCTATCAGACCTAAACGAGATAAGATGGCAGGACTTTCATTTAGCTACATGAATCACTGAGGCCTACAACATCTTCCAAAACCTCGTCAGGGATGTGACTGAAAAGCATGCCCCTTATCAAAAGCAAGTCCAGAAAAGGTCATCCCCTGGTTTACACCCACTCTAAAAGCAGCTTTTAAGGGCAGATACGAGTGGTGGAGGAAAGCCAGAAAAATGAAAACTGATTCTGACTGGCTTGCCTTCCACAACACCAGAAACTCCTGCACTAAACTTATTAGAGCAGAGAAGGGTCTCTATTTCCATTCTGCCCTTGAAGAGAACAGAAATAACTCTGCCAAATTCTGGAATATCCTAAAGGAGATCAAGGGCTGACCATCTTCCTCGCCCCTACCTACCAAGATAGTGGTTGGAGATGTCACATATACTGAAACGAGTGACATCCTGGAGCAACTGAATCACTGTCACAGCAGGACTAGCATTCGACGCCTCACCCACCAGTAGGCTAGCTACACAGTCTCTGCCCAATGATGTCCCTCACCCTGCCAGCACAATGAAGCAGAAGACCTCTTCCGTTTTTAGCCCTGTAACCTTTAAGCAGGTTGAGGATCTATTGTTAGCACTGAATACAAAGAAAAGTGCTGGGGCAGACCTTTTAAATCTCTTTTTTTCTGAAATTAGGATATTTTCACTTAACTGTTCCCATCACACACCTTTTCAATCTTTCCCTTTCACTAGAGGACCTCCCACCAATCTGGAAAATCACACACATTATCCACCTTTTTAAGTCTGGGAATACATGTGCCCTAAACAATTACAGGCCAATTTCCCTATACCCCATCCTATCAAAACTACTGGAGAAGCTAATTAACCAACAGCTAAGGGACTTCCCCATACAATCGGGTTTCAGACCAAAGTACAGCACTGTGTCCACCCTCACCAAAGTCTCTAGTGATTGGCTAAATGCAACAGATGCAAAGAAGTACATTTATACCTTGTTTTTAGACCTAAGCAAGGCCTTTAATACCATTGACCACCGCCTGCTATTGGCTGCTTTGAGCTGCCTTGGACTTGATACCTCCACAAAATGGTTCAACTGTTACCTTACCAACAGAATGCAACAAATCAAAGACCAAAGTGATCTCTCGGAGCTTAAAATTCTACTGTGTGGAATTCCGAAAAGCTCAATATTGGATGCCATACTCTTCGCGATCTATACTAATAACACTGACTCCCAATTACACAAGGCATCTACTTGCCAATGACACGATGATATACACAGTGTGCTCTTCCCCCGAGCTTGCGTTCAAGGAGTTGCAACATGAATTTGACATCCTGCAAAAAAAATTTCTGCAGTTGAAGCTCCTCTTTAATGCAAGCAAAACATAAGCTATGGTCATCTCCCCTAAATCCCACACTCCAATGACAACCGTACGCCATCATAGGATATTCGCCTTACTTGATGAACCAATTGAAATTGTTGACAACTTTAAATACCTTGGTTTTTGGCTAGACAGCAAGCTTAATTTTACAGTACATTTGCAGGATCTAGCCAAATAACTGAGATAGTGCCTGGGCATCTTCTATCGTATTAGACATCTTCTCACATCGGAGGCAAAAAAGACACTGGTCCAAACAACCTTCTTACCTCTACTTGACTATGCGGACATCCTCTATAGCCACTGTCCTGTATCAGTTCTAAGTAAATTAGACACTCTATACCACTGTGCCCTGAGATTCAAATCTAGTGCTCCTTTAAACACCCACCACTGTCAGTTCTATGAGATGCTTAGCTGGTCCTCTCTTACTATCAGGAGGAAGGGGAATGCAGCCCTTTGGTTTCACAGTGGAATTACAAATAAACGTCCTTCTTATATCTCTGTTTAATCAAAACTCGGGGACCTACCATTTGAAATGCTACGTATTTGTTATGTTCGATGTCCCCAAGATCCAAACATGATCTGGTTCTGCTGCTATTAGCTTTGCTCTTTCCTCATTTTGGAACTCCCTGCAGAAGGCACTTAAGATTGTTACGATACTGGGGATATCCATCTTCAAGTCTCTTCTCATACCTGCCTTGAAAGAAACTTGCTCATGTCATAGATAATTGCTCAAGACCTTGCTTTCCCAATCCCACTTTTGTTTGTCAGGTCATTCTAGTACTTCTATTCCTCTTCCCCTTATCCCTACCCATTCTCCTCAACCACCCCGTTCCTCCCCTTCTCATCTCTCCACTCCGTTTTCTCTTTAGCACATACTTAATATCTTCTGTCATGTTGTATTATTACAGGTTACTATAGTTTTGTAGCAGTATTCCCATGTTATCCTTCATGCCTGTAATCTATTTATACTGTAAAATATTCAAAACATATCAACTATATTCAGATGTTGTATATGTTGTGTATTGGTATATCTATACCATTGTATTGTTGTCCATTGTAAATGTTGTCCAGGACCACCTGCAAAAGAGCTCGCTCAAAGGTGAAAAGCCTAGTTAAAGTATGATCGATTGATTTAAAAATGGAACTGATTTGCCCCTTAATAGTTTATATTTTGAAATGGAATTACATGCCAAATTCCATTGTTGGTCCATAATGGGATAGTTTATCTCTTTTTCCCATTTTTTTAATTGTAATTTTATAGACCGAAAGAAAAGGTTTTTGAAAGCATTTAATTATCCAAGGATATAATTATGTTTTGGATTGAATATTTTTTTAATTCTGATTCTATGTTTTTTATTATTTGGGGCTCTTTCCCATCTCTTGTAATCTTTGGAAAACAGACTGTTTATTTGATTAAAATAGAGAAAGTGTGTATCTTGTAACCTGAACTTGTCTCTAAGACTGTCCAAATTAGTTTAGTACCATTCTCAAATAGGTCTTCCCATCTTTTTATCCCTTTTTTGCTGCCAGGATTTCTTGTTTAAAATCTTACCTTGTAGTGCATAGTTTGGGTTATGCCATATGTCATTTAAAGGAGAGGCGGTAATTGCCCATTTAGTTTTATTTAGACATTTTTGAGTTATTAGACACATATTTTTAATAATTATACTATTAGATGTAAATATTGTTTTTGACAAGAATATGTTTTTAAATATTTATATCTTCATTAAAGTGTTCCTTTGAGATTACATTTTCTAAATCTAAATTTACATAATTTTTTGTATTCAGTTCCCAATTCATAACCATCTTCATCATGTAAGCATAATAGCTTACTGCTATATTTAGGCAGACCAGACCTCCTTGTTTAGTTGTCATGCATATTTCTGACCAAGAAATCCTGGGTGCTTTGTTGCTCCAAATAAATGATTGAAAGAGTTTGTTTTTTAAACCATTGCAGTGGAATAGGAGTTCAAATGGTTTGTAACCTGTATGCTAAAAAAGGTACAGCAACCATTCTTATGATTTGAATCTTTCCCCAAATTGACAATGAAAGCTTCTCCAATCCTTGAAATTTGTCTTTCAGGGAACAATATAGTTGGCCATGGTTCAATGTGTAAAATCCATCTAGTTTGTTGGAAGCAGACATGCCCAAATATCTCATACCATTTTCCTGTAGCACAATATTCATAATTTTTCTCAGGGCTTCTGGTTGGGATATATTAAAAGTCAGCATTTCTGATTTTGACTCATTTACCTTATATCCTGCTACCTTAGAAAAATGTTTAATAAGTAAGTTCAGTTCTGTTACACTTAACTCTGGAACCTGCATTAAGAGTAAAAGATCATCAGCGTAAGCATTCAGCTTTAGTTCATGAGATGCTACCCTAATGCCAAAGATGGAACGGTTGGCTCTTATTTCACTGAATAACATTTCTAAGCCTATTATAAAGATAGGGATGGTGGCATCCCTGCCTCACTCCCCTCTGTAATATAAGAAGCTCTGTGAATTAACCATTAACCTTAATCAGTGCACTGGGTTTACTGTATAAGGCTTTAATGAAACTGATTAACTGGTCAGTTTGTTGGCAATGTGGATCCCCAGATGCTGATTTTATTCACATTTTCTGACACTGTAAATAGAATATGAAATGGTGGGAACAGTTTTTTGCCTTCTTGGAAAAATTGGTTTCTCCTACCAGCATTGGAAAGATTATAAATTTCTTATCTTAGAAATGTACAATGACGTGATTATTGACACCAATTACTGAGTACTACTCACAGTCAATATTATGGCCATCAAAATATTGACTTTCAAAAACTGGAAGGCATCTTGTAATCATGTAGGTCTTCCTGAACTGGAGTGGAAACAATTGTTTGTAAGCACACTGAACAATTATAACTATTTTTCAGATTACGACCCAGTGTGGAAGACCTTCAACAAGAAGGCAGAAGACTGGACTAAAGAAGACTTTATAACATAAATATTATTTCACTTATTTAAGGATGCACATACAATTGTATTAATGAACTCTACTGATTATAACAGTCAACTTAAGCAAAATGTACCATTGTATCATATTTTCTTTTTGTATTGCAGCCTAAGCACATTTAAATGAAATGTAATTTCTAACCTTGGTTATGAAAAATAAAAAAAATATTATTTGCACACACACAGACAAAAAGTAGGGTTTGTGGTAATACTGTAGGTGGGGAAAAATGGGCAGACCAGGTGTACCTAGCGGTCCTTATCTGCCCACAAATTCTATGTTTCTATTTAGATTCTAGCATATCAATTTAACCACATAGTTCTCAGCCTCCAACTTTGGATGTATTTCATGCTATTAGAAAGCTGAGACAGCTGTTGTTTTTTAAAGTCATTGCAATGTTTTCACAGTATGTACTACGTAAGGCACTTTACATTCAGTTACTTTAAGAACTGCACTGTAAAAAAGACCCTGGGCCCGATTCACAAAGGGTTTGGACCAGCGCAAGCACTGGGTGTGCCAAACACAGGGCGCATGGGGCTTGCGATGGTCCACCAGCCGTAGGATGTGATTCACAGGCAGTGGGTCCATGGCCTGCTGTTAGACTAGCTTTTTGCTGGTTTACTACCACTGCCTGATATACGGGGCTTGCGTCATAAGTCTGGTACAAGCCGCCATAACTGGGGTAAAGTGTTGCAAAGGAGTGTGACCTTTTGTGAACTGGGTGCACAGTGTACTGGTGGTTGGCGCAGCACCTGGGTGGACACAGGCTTGATGCAAGCCTTGTGTCCACCTCTGTGAATCAGGCCCCCTGTCTCTTACATCTGGGACTCCTAAGGAAGCTAATGCGAAACTGGTAGATTCAGTTCTCTCGATTATGTTTTCTGGTGTCCTGCCAGAAATATGAAAGTGCAATGTTATTTAGCACTTTCATGCACTTTTTCAGTTAATATGCATTTTTGCACAGCTCTGTAATAAACAGTTACATGACTGCATCCTTACTGCTGGAGCCGGCTTTTCCATCTGCTCTTACTTGGCCATGGCATAATACTGTGGAGTGGTGGACTTTTCCTAGAGCAGCAGAAAACCCTTTTGGCGGGGATGGCATCATCCATCCCCTCCACCTTACTGGTCTTTTTATCCTTATCCAGATGTGACACCCCTGGGGTACCTTTCCCTTCCTTTTGCTCCATTTCTGTTGCTCCCCTGATCCCACTCCCTGCCGCTTCTATCCCCTTTGTTCCTTGCTTTGTAGATATCCCATCCCTCCCTAGTGAACACAGAGGCAAAGTACTTGAATACTTCTGCCTGGTCCCCGCCTCTTCCACCCACCCTCCTTCTGATCTCAATCTGCTGAGATGGCCCTAGTTTTTCTCCGCTCCCCAATGTACCAGAAGAACCCTTTTCCCCTCCATGTATCCCCTGTGCCAGCCGTTGCTCTTTACTGGACTTTGCTCCCTCACCATACGGGTGACTTTTCTAGATGCAAGCTGGTACATTTCTATCCCTATCCCTCTTGTTGTTTTATATTTTATAAGCCGCCTTCTTTCTCTGACTGCTACCTGTACCTCACTGGACCACCAGCATGGTTTATGTGACCTTGCTCCCTTACGTTTCAACTTAGCGCAGATCCTGACTGCCTCATGAAGTCCCCGTTTTATGACCTCCCATCTCCTTTCCACATTTGTCGTTGAGGTAATCCCCTTCAAGTGATCCTTGAGAATATTTCCCATGCCCATAAAGTCTGCCCCCCTGAAGTCCACTGCCAGTGTCCTAGATCTCACCCCCACTCCCCAATGCTTATTTGAACCCAGACAGTATTGTGGTCACTCCCAGTCAGGGGGTCCTGTACAACCATGTCCCTTACCAGATCCCCATCTGCCAGAACCACATCCAGGACATGCCCCTCCCTTGTGGGCTCCATCACATGCTGTGTTAAGAACACATCCTGGAAGCCATCCAGCAGCCTCTGCTCCTTGGCCACCTTAGAGGACATGGTTCCCCAGTTTGTACCTGGCATATTAAGGTCCCCCATCAACACCACTCCTTCCCCTTTTGGACCACACTGGGCAATGATGTTGTCCAGTAAACCATCCTCAGAATATCATCCCTGGGGCCTATATGCTACTCCCAGCTTGACCTTATCTCCTGCTGGGATCGTAAGGTGACCCATAAGGCCTCCACATTTCCCTCTGCCTCTTCTACCATAGCAATTTCTATGTCATCTCTAATGAACATAGCCACTCCACCCCCTCTGCCCTCCTTTCTATCCTTCCTAAGCATAGTGTACCCCTACATTTAGGTCCCAGTCATGGTTTTTGCTGGCCCACGTTTCCGTGACTGCCGCCACATCCACCCCCCGAACAGCATGGCCTGGAACTCTGGCAACTTGTTTCCCAAGCTCCTGGCATTAACTAACACTAACCCCCACCCCTTTCCCTGATCCTCTTTGTGAACCCCACCCAGATTCCTTATACTTCCATCCTCCCCTGCTCCTCCTGAAACCTCCACCTCCAGTCTGTTTCCCTCCCTTGGCTTGAAGGCTACTCCCTCATCTGAGGGAGGGCTTGGTCAGCCCCCTCCCTTATCCCTTCCCCCTTTACAAGTTTAAACCCCACCTTTCTTGTATGTAGTCAGCCATCCCTGTTTAAGGACTTCCTTCCCTAATGGGGCAAGATGAAACCTGTCCTGGCATATAGTCCCTTATCCTCCCAAACTCCATTCCAGTTCCTAACACCCCAACCCATTCTCTTCTCCCCACTTCCTGAGCCATTCATTAACCTCTGTGAGCTTCTATTTTTTCTCCACTGAGGCCTTTGGTACTGGAATATCTCCGAAAAGGAAATGTTGCATCCATTATCCCGACAGACTCTGGCAAGTTCTTGGAACCTTGCTTGGATTTCATAATGCTATTTCCTCTAGATCATTAGTTCCCAAATGCACCAGGAGATCCGTTTCCTCCACAATCCTAACCATTTCATACACCATGAACTTTGCTCTGTGCACTGTCAGCCCAGAGATACTCACTACCTTCACCTGGCTATGGCATCCACCCCCCTGTCCCTCCCAATGGATACCCTTAATCATCGAGTCTCCCAGTAACAGAACCTTAACACCGCCATCATCCTTATGGTTACCTCCACTATGCCCTCTCAGCCCCCCCCCACTTTATTCATGATCGCAATTTCATGGGAGTCTTCCTGCCTTATTAGAGACCCCCTTGTCACCCTCCCCTTTCTGCCTCCCTTGCTATTTTGCCCACTTAACTCAAACCCCCTCTGAATAGGTGTCCCCTTTAACCCTCTCTTATCTGAACCATTTATCCTGGCCCTGATGGTTTCCCCTTCCCCCGCACCACCATCCCCTTTGTAATAGTACCCCTGTCTCCAGAGGCTCTCTGTTGGTCCCCTTTAGCTAGGGCCCCATCCTTGGTACTGACCTCCCTGCTGAAGGGGGGCTCCTCTCCCATCTCCTTGTCTCCCAGTTTCTCTCCAATCATGCTCTCCTCCCTCATGTCTGGAATATGTTGCATCTCCCCCATTTGCTTAACATATATGTTTCCCCTTCTCCCTCTGGGACTATGTCTATCCTTTCCATAGCTGGTCTGTGATGCCCTATGGGTATCAGACTCCCTCCCCGGCCTCTGTATAAGTTTCCTCATTTCCACCAACCTTCCTCCCCTCTAGGATGCTTAGTATCTCAAATTTATTGTGACACTCTATGTCAGCCTCCATCAAGTAACCCGAGTTTCCTGACTGCATCTCTAACTGACCCTCTTCTTCCTCTCTTGCACTGTTCACCTTAGGAGCTCCTTCCCACAGTCTGCTGTTTTAGGCTTCCGCACAACAGCCCTCCTAACTCTTCCCTCCAGTCTCCTTGAATTCAGAATTTTCACCTGTACGGTTTCCCTTAGCATCAACTTCCTATCTAAGGGTCCTCTGTCCCTAATATCCCCCTTCTGCTTGCTGTAGCATAATGTCTATTTCAGAGTGTTGCCCAGCCTCCCCTCAGCCCCACCCTTCTGCTGCCCATATCCACACCCCTATCCTGGACAGCTCCCCACAGCTTACCCTTAACCAATATACCTCACTCCTGATACAAGATAGCTGTCTACAGAGTGGGCAGCCTCCCTCTCCAGGCCCATTTAGAATTATTGCCATCCCACAGCCTGTGCAGCCCTCGACCCTTCCGAAGATGCCTGCCATGGTGGAATATGGCCACCCTGATTATCCCTCTGTTTATAATAGCACCCCTTTTCTCAGTCCCTTTCCCCTGCAGTACAGTTTCTCTCTATACTGACTGTAGTTATTTACAAACCCAATTTCAACCCCACCAACAAAGTTCCCAAGTCTCACAAACACATACAGTCCAGTATGTGTTCGGTCCCACTAACAGTGTGTGTAAGCAGACACCAGGTACCATATGATGTCACAGGCCCACCAACTCCTGTTGCTTCAAATTTCAGTCCCAAACAGAAATACTCAGCCCTTCAATCCCAACCCCCAGTGGCTTTTCAGTATTTAAGAAAGCCTACAAAACAGGGTGGGTGGGAGGCCTCTTACCAAACACCAGGCAAACAACACATTTAAATTACCTTCTAATTTTCCCTGCCAAACAACTATCCCCAAACCTACAATATCACAGCCCAAGTATCAGTTCAAATTCAAGGTAATAATTTTTAACACATAGAACTAATTTCACTTACAAACTATTCAAATATTTCAGTTAAAAACAAAATATAACTCCTGTCCTCTTTTCTACCAACCTGTTGCTTAAGCTCCCAAGTAAACAAACTGAAATTGAACTGTTTGTGGTATTTTTAGTGAATGGGGGAAATTTGGCCAGGACACCAGGGAAATTCCCCTACTTTTGCTGCAGAGGGCGCAGAAGCACTGCAGGAGAGTTTGGTGAAGCTCAGTGTGTCACAGACCATGGATGGGGAAGGTCAGGTTCTTGGAGCTCCAGAGGAAACACATATCCAATCTGAGGAGAGCTTTCTAGTAGCTATGAATCCCTTACCAGGAGCTATATGAGAGAATCTTATTGTTCCGCCCCTTGTGCCTGATGCTGTTGGTGACCTGAATACTGAGGAAATTAAACTACAGGAGGAGCTGGTGGTAAAGAAGACTCAGTTATTGGCTCTGATTTCTACTGCAGAGCAGGAATACAATCTCAGCAGATCTAGATTGGAGGAGGAAAGGAAAAAATGGAAAAGATCAGTAGGTAGCCCCATATTAGGTACTAGCAAACATTTACCATTAAATGCCACTTCTGCCCCAGAGAAAAAGACAAAAGTGTTGGGAATGATTATGATGTTCAGACAAATGATAATTTTTTTACCAGTCAATTCAGAAGACTGGTCTCCGGAGGATGCTTAACAGAGAACGGGATGGTTACATCAAGATAATCGCTGGGTTCTGGATCCACTGGTACTGATTCTGGGTTCTCCAGGGAACTCTGGTATAGAACTGGTCAGCGTTGATGGTCAAAATCCTAAGTCCCCAATTGCTTCCACTGCAACTGCGCGTTCCGCTAAGGAGGCTGTATGTTTTTCTGCTACGTCAGATGCGGTTCTCTCTCCCTCAGATCACCAGGACCTTGATGCTCAAAACTTTCATTCTCAGCAAGAGAACGCTCATGAGGACTTCCCTGTTACAGTTATGGGAAAGGTAGGAGAGAAGGGGGGAAGGTTTGAAGCAAAGGTCTAGGCAGGAAGATACCAGTTCTTCTAGAGAGGCGTTGCCCTCTGTGTAAGATCGGGGGAGACCTACATCTTATGCTGGGCTTTTTCGTAAGCCTGAAGAGGCAGCAAAAAGGAGATTTCTAGTTCGGATTTGATATGTAGAGACGGCCCCAATCCCCCCCCCAATAGACTTTGGGTGGGGAAAACTCTTATTAAAGATCTGATAGGTTTCACTCCTATTGATGCATATGCTTTTATACACGCGCCTTGGGATAGAAATTATGATGTCAGTTTCTACTCGATGGTTCTTTTGGACAAACTCTGGAAATTATATTATGAACAGAAAGACATAGAAGAATGGAAAGAATTCCTAGCAATCCCCATAACTAGACCCACTATTGCAACTTTAACAGTGTTGTTCAGGAATGAGGGGGTAGATGTAAATAATATTACATTCTGAACATCCTATGCCAATCATGGACGGAAATGGATTTTGGAATGGAGGATGGAACTTTCAGGTTCAATTAAAACAAACAGATGTGGGGATTCAGCACTTACCAAGTTCTTTTTGGGGGGAAGGGATAGGGGAATATTGTTTTATGCAGGCCTGCCTAAAAGCTGTTATCGATGTGGAGCTTTGACTCATTTGAATAATGACTATGATAGCATTAAGTGTTTTCATTGTGGGGTATTAGGACATTCAGCAGCACAATGTACAGCTCCCCAATCTGTAGTCTCTGTGGGGATGAAGACCATGGTTTTCAGGAGTGTCCATGGGCTGCCCACAATTCAAAAGAGATAGCAGATCATGAGATTTTTCAATCTCAAGCTTGGAGGCCTTATAGGCATGGTACAGAAAATGAAATGGTACATCCTCCTCTGCTCCAGAGTAGAGGTAGGGGTAGAGGCAATGTCTCTCTTCTTGGAGGAGGTGGGGAGAGGTCTCACATGGGTAGACAGGGTACAGTTGTTCCCCCTTTACCTCAGGTTAGCAATACAGATAAAGAGAGTTCTTGTATGGAGGCAGTAGAAACCCCTTTTGTAACCCCCCAAGGTTCACCTTGGCATGTTCCTGTTTAGTTAAATTTATCATCTCAGGAGCAAGTGGTTGTAGTGTACCTACAGGAAGGCACTCTCCAAGGGATCCCAGTGGTCCCCCCTCAAGTCCGCTGACAGCGGACTGTTCAGACATCATGCATTCATTGGTACCTTTATCACCCTTACCCCTTTCCAATATTTTCTGCTTTCACTTCATGGGGGGAGCAGGTGGATAGGGAAGACCCTATGGAGGAAGATTCTCAGACTTCGAGCCAAGTTTCTGGGTTATTATCAACCCCAGATACTGAAGTCCAGAACTCACAAGAGGTTGTTTTGCAAAAAAGGGTTACAAGGTCGAGTAAAAACAATATAAATAAACCTCCCTGAAGCTATTAGTTAATGGGTGGCATGTTTAAATGTCAATAGTATTATATCAGATTATAAAAGGAAAACTACTTTTGGCATTTTACAAAACTTAGATTTTGATGTGTTCATGTTGCAAGATACTAGACTTAACACATTAGCTGAAATTTCGCAAGCAACTAGAGAATGGTGGTGGGGTTCTTCGTATTGGTCAGTAGGAATGGAAGCCTGTTGTGGGGTGGATTTTTGTTTTCGTTCTTCTAATGTTAAGGTATTGCATCTAGTAGATATTGATCCTGGTAGAGCATTACTATTAGATGTAATTATTAATTATTGTTCTTGTAGATTGATTACAGTTTATGGTCCGCAAACAAAAGTCTTGAGAATTGAATTGTTAAAAATCCAGCCTTATTTGTTTACTAGCAGACAGATTTTTTTGGGGGGTGATTTTAATATAAATTTTCAATTTCATGATTTAAAAGAGAAGCAATATTGTGATGACTTTTTTGAAAAAACTGGTATTTCAGGCTGGATTGAAACATTTCCAGGGGAGTGGTACAGGATTTGGCAAGGCCACCTTTTTTAAAGGTAACCTTTCCTCCTGCATTGACTTTTTATTTATGAAACAAATGTTGGAGGTCTCAGATACTTTTATTTTGCCTATAGAAACTTCAGACCATCTGTTGATAGGGATAAATACTGCAATCCCCTCAGTAAGGGAAACCGGGTTAGGGTTTTGGAGATCGAATGTGTCTTTATTAGAGAATCAAGTAATTGTGTCTGCTTTTAAAATATTAATATGAGACAAAGTATCTACGATATTCCTATATGATAATATAGGATTATGGTGGGAAGATTTAAAAATTCTTATAGTAGAATTCTTTAAGATTCATGGGAGATCTCAAGCAGTGTCAAAATATAATGAATATCTAGTTCACAGACATGAATTAAGTGTGTTGCTGACAAGGCAGTGTGAGGAAGGGGTGAAGCTCAGAGATGAGATTGCTTTAGTTAAACTAAATATGAGATCATACCAATATGATTGGTTATGTTCCCTTCAGAAAGAACAAACTTTCGGTACTCAAGGGAAAGCTGAAAGTATAAATCCCTTTGTTACTTGTCAAAAATGTAGAGAGAAGAAGTTGATTAAAAGTCTAAAAACACCATAAGGAACATTAGTAACAGATAATGGTTCTATTATGGGGTTAATCGCACAATATGTAAAAGAAATGTTTAGCTCCCCGGTGGAATTTTCTCAATTTGTTCCTCAAATCTTACAGGCAGCAGCATTACCACAACTTGCTGAGGAATTTCAAGAGATTTTGATATCTCCTTTTTCAAACTTAGAAATGGATAGGGTAATTAAGAGTCTCTGCAAGGGGATCTCACCTGGTTCAGATGGTTTGCCTAATGAAATATATACATTGTTATGGGAGATTATTCCAAAAGAAATGTTGACTGTGTATAGATTTTTTCAAGAAGAATGTTATTTGCCTCACAATATGTATAAGGGTCTGTTTTTTTTTTTTGTTTAAATCTGGAGATCCTACGGACTTGGTTAACTGGCGTCATATTATATATTGATTTTAAGGTTTTTGCCAAATTATTTGGGAATAGACTAGCAATGTGTAACCCCCCCGTTACCCGAGGTTACTAGAATCCCAGTAAGACCTAGTGGTAGGCAGGGAAGGCAGCTTGTGAAACTCCAGTTAAATGGATTTCACACTGTCTCACTCTGTTCTCAGTCTCAGCTGAGACTGAGGGATGACATCACCATAGAACTCTCGCTGCTGCATGAGCCACACTGGAGTGCTGCAGTTGAGAGGTAGGATAGAATGTTGGGGATTTTGAAGGGAGTCTGTGTGCAGTCTTGGAGAGAGAGAGAGGGAGCAGCACAGCAGTCTGTGTGCAGGCTCTCAGAGCTTTAAGCTCTGTTTTAGAGCTACTGTTAAGAAGATGTGTGTTTCCACCGTAAGAGGGACACAGAAACTTATTGCTGAAGTGGTGGAGACCACTGTTACTGGTCCAACTGCCCCCTCCCTGAGGGGATGGGGGGTAAAGGTTTGCCTGTCTTCCAGGGGCAACACTCCTCATTCCGGCTAAGGGAAGAAGCTGCCTATTTCAAGTTGTGCTGCGGCACCAGAAGATCTGAGAGAGAAACTCCTGTGGAGGAATTGCTTGTGGGGCACCTGCAACCAAAGTGTGAATTCACTCTGACAGAGGGCCAATGTTTTTCACCTAAACTGTTGGAATGTGGGGATTGGATTACTTAATCTGCAGGCGGTCTAGTGTAATAGACATTGCCGGTTAACTAAAGTAGGTTCAAGTCCAGGACCAAAGAGTGAAGTAAAGTGGGGATTGGACTGCTTAATCAGTGGGGGGCCTACAGCAATGGGCTATGCCAATTTAAAGTATGTTCAAGTAAGCACAAAGGGAAAGCAAGACAAGTAGAGGAAATGTGACATACATAGCCTTAATCTACATTGCCAAGCTTTATAGCAGGAGGTGTTTATTGTCCAGAGAAATGGCCGGGTACGAATTGAGGAAGCAAGAAGTGGGAGACCTCCCATCAGTAGTAACCAAATTCACCTCTACAGATTTGCTCTGTGGCACCTTTACTTTCTCTCAGGTATTTGGCCAGTGCCTGAGGAAAGTACCCAGATGTGGGATTAAAAGGACGTTTCCCTGATAGAGCTGAGGTGCTCTTAAGTAGTTTAGGGAGCCACCACAAAATGTTTCCATGACATATGGAAGGTGTCCGAGTGGCCGGCAAGGGAGCAGAGCCTGGGAATCCCAGATCAGTGTACAAGTTCAGGCTGTGTACCCAAAGCAGCGTGCAAGTCTGGGCTGTGTGCCCAGTGGGTTCAGAGCCTGAGGGCTGAAGTGTTGAAGAAGTGTTCTTGATTCTTTTAATCTGCATTACCAGGAATGTAGCCCCGTGGGGGTCCATCTATGCTTTGTTTATTCTGTTTGGATGTGAATGAAAGCCACACTTTAGAATCCCATTCCTGGTATTGGAAATTACAGTTATTGCTTCCTGTGTTCAGAGTTACTTGGGTGCCCCTGTGCAGAGTAGCCAAACCTAGCCTTTGTGCAAGTGACCTAGTCCTCCCCGAACCCAGTCCCCACCTGGTACTGTTGTCAAATTTAAACAGCATACCACCTGTCATTTGCAAAATGATGGGGGTGGGTGTTACAAAATGGAGGCACTGCTTTGGATTTGAAATTTAGGGAGGAAATGTGCTCAGGCAAAGGGCTAGCATTTTGGTTATCTGGCAGTGGATAGCCCAAAAAGCTGAAGCAAGGTTAACTAGTGTGTCGCTGTGTGCTGTTGTCCATATGCTGCTGTTAAAATGCCAACTGTTTACCTAGGAGCAGTAAAGCTTGAGAGAGTATGCCCTTGCCCTGCATCAAAAATTTACAGCATTTTGCCAGCTTTAAAAAAAAAAACTGTTGTGACAAAGAAAAGTGTGGAAGACTAGGGGTAGCAAAAGAAAAATTGTGCCCTGGAAGTTGGAAATGCTTTCTAGTGAATGGAGAGACTTGCTGTGTTAACGGCCATGACAAATGGCTGAAATGGGCTCCCGCCGTGGAGTCAGTTCAAAAAAAAAAAAAAGTGGTTTTGCAGTTTAAATTTGCCTGCTCGACGATCACTGTGAGGAGAAGAGCACTCCCAAGGGAAAGAGGCTTGTTTGCATGGCGTTGTATGATTGGTGAGACTGCAATCGGTCCCGCCCCCAAGCCAGCTCTACAGCGACTGCCCAGCATTTGCGAGGGATTGTGAGTGGAGTGCATGTACTGGCTTATCAGAGGAGCATCGCGGTGACTGAAAGCACTGTAAAAGTTTCAAAAACTAACTTTTCTGTCTAAATTCCGGCTCAACCCGCTTCTCGATCAACTGGATTGTGAGTGTGGTGTTCGGAGGGATGATCGGCAGGACTGTCAACCCGCTTCTGTCCAGAGGCCTCCAAGACTGGCTGCAAGCCATTTTACTTCACAGCAAACAGCTACTGATAACACTGAGTACCAACAGACATAATTGCTCAAACCAGTGATTTTTGCCAAAAGCCAGCTGAATCTGGGTGCAGCAGTGTAGCCATTTTGCAATCAAAGACTGTCTTAAGTTTTTACCCGAAAAAGCAAGCTTGTTAAGCCATCGACTGTGAGCATAGTTATAGATTCAGTGTCAGTGTAAGTTTCAAAGCCATGAGACAGACTGTGAGTTGTATCAAGTTATGCAGCAAGAGTTACAGGCAATCCTGTGCTTGAAATACTGAGGCTTTAAGGGACTGTGAGCTAGATCAATGTCTTCGACAAGTGAAAAGTCAATGGTAAATCATATACATGTGCTAGGAAAAAGAACAGTGCAAGTTTGTGCAGTTTGAGCAAAGTTATCAGTAGAATGTGTAAATCGGATGCGCAGTGGCTTGACCCAATTTCAGAATGTTGATGCGTAGGAGTGCTGCCGCCGTCATTACAGGGTGGGGTAGTAATGTAAACACAGCAGCACAGGAGCCATTTTGAAACAAAGAGAAAGTTTTCAGTGATATGGGACTTGACATAACAGTGAGCGTTTGTTTTTCTCTGTAGTCATGGCCTCAGGACCAGCCCACTACCTGGATCATGCCTGGGCTGTGGTAGCAGCAGAAGTAAACAAGTTAAGAGACATTGAGAGGTGTTACTATGGAGGACAACTGCCTCCTCATGTGGTGATTCCTTGATACTCAGTGCAAGTGTGCTTAATATGCTTAAATGCTGGAAGGGACATCTTCATGGTATGTCACTGTTCAGGGTGCCTCGAGAAATACAGTTTATTTAGAGCGCCCAAGATCCGTTTGGCCCCCACATGGACAAAAGTTCAAGAATCTGCAGTTGGCAGCACACAGCACCAGGCGGAGCCTGTTGGAGGAGGCCCCTTGGGGGAGTGTGGTACAAAGCTAGAGGGTGCAGATTTGCAGACAGCACAATGTGCTGATGTTTTGGATTCTGGATCACAGAGAGACAATTCAGGCAGAGCATCAGTAGACTCTTGAAGAGGGGGGCCTAGCCCAAGTCTCATAGGAGAAGACGAGATGAGGGAGGCCTTTGAATGGGAGGTTTCGACCTCTGCACCCAGCGAAGAGTGGATAGTCTCAGAAGTGAGGACGACTGCTCACTCCTGGGCACAGATTCTCAGTGAGGAAGAAGAGGGGGAACCTATGTGGCCTTGTGAAAAAGGAACTGGTACACAGCCTCAAGCTCTTGCCTCAGAGGAATGAATGGAAGAGAGTGGTGATGCCACTACCCTGGCTGTGCAAGAAGTCAGGGATCCATTTTTTGTCTCATTGAGAATGTGTAGCCGGCAGAACCAGAACTGGCCGCCCCCAAGCCAGATCAGTGGTCTCAGGTTGACCAAAGCTAGTAAAGAGGAGAGACTGGTTCATAGGAAGGTGAATTAAATCTATGGGATGTCCTTTCTCACCTTTCCTCGGAGAGTCTGGGAGATTGAGAACAGCAGGAAATCCTGGATTTGGGCCAAAGCAATGAAATGTGTGCATCCTGGTGCAAACAAGCATGTCAGGAACAGAATGTTTAATGATAAATACAGCCAGTGGAAAAGAGGGGTGTGAAACCTTTTACAGTGTGAATTATGTGCACCCAGATGGGGTAATAATTCAAGCTCCTTACAAGTTGTGCTGTTGGCCACAATGCAAAGACCTCCCTGCAAATGTGCCCATGCCTAGCAAATGGAAAGCAGAGCAGTGGTAGCCAGTGCTGCTGCTCCAGCCATTGTAGTGCCTTTGTTGTTCCACCAGTATGGACGTCCAGGACTCAGGTGCCCCACATTCCTCAGTTCTACAGTGTACTGATTTTCCAGACTCCATCGACTGACCCACCAGATGACTTCAGATCCAGAGAGGACACCAGCCCAGCTGTATCCAGATTCATCACCTGGTAATCAGAAGACATCAGACCAGCTATTTTCCTTTGGTTCCTGTTCCAAGGTTCCATCTCCAGAGATGACATCATCCTAGCAGTTTCCAGATGTGCCCTGTCATTCCAGGAAGATGTCCACCCAGCTGTATTGGAAGAATGCTGCCAGGGAGAGTCTTTGGCTGAGGACCAGGTTGACGTTTTGTTCGTTCTACAAGGGACTGGTAAGTCCAAACTTTTCTATTCTTATGACACTGCAGTACACATCCTACACTAGCAGACTCCAGATGTGTGAACTGTCCTTAAAGACTCTTCCCCTTCAAGGCTTTGGCCTGCTAGAATTGTGCTTCACTGGGCTCCGGCCCAGGAGAGACTATTCAATGGAATAGCCTTAGGCCACTGTGGTCACTAGATGGGACTTTTAAGGCACTCCATCCCTCAAAAATGTGTATTGTAAATAATGTCATTGTTTTTCTAATGTTTATACTGTTTTCTACTTTTCTAAAAAAAAAATCTTTTTGGGATTCTCCAGTGATTTGATGGTAGGGGTTTAGATAGACTGTGTATGCAGATTAGGAGTGTGTGTTGTCTTTCTTTTTCTTGCAGGTGTTCCTGAAGAAGATAGAAGAGAAGACAAAAAGAGGAGGAGGGATTCATCGGAGTTCCTCACTAGTACTTTAGTGTGTAGTATTTAAAGTACAGTTGTTGTTACTGTGTGTAACCCTTTTCTTCCACAGATATGGTTGTGGGGAAATGTGGGAGTAATGTAATGGTATGGTATTAGCTCCTGGTGTGTGGTCGCATGGTGCCCAAGGTCGGGGAGGTCCCCTGTTTGTTTTGCGACTTGAGTTAGAGGCAGACAGATTTTCCCTAGAGGACTGGGGGGGAAAGACAGGCTGTGGTCCTGAATGACCATAGGGACTGCAGTGCTGATCTATTAGGGCTATGCTCTGGACATTTGCACCAGAGTCACTAGGTACCCATAGTTCGCAGGTAGAGTAGAGGCTGATATGCCAGCCAAAGGCCTCTCGGCCCTTAGTGCTGCCTGCCTGTGCTAGCACATGGTAGGAGGGGGCCTGATCACCCCCCTCCACAGGTAGCACACAGGGTGAGATGGCCTAAGCTGGGTAAATAATGACTGCGGACAGTCATGTTCCTGGTGCAGAGTGAGTGTAACCCTCCTGTTATCTGGGATTACTTGAATCCCAGTAAGACCTAGTGGTAGGCAGGGAAGGCAGCTTGTGAAACTCCAGTTAAATGGATTTCACACTGTCTCACTCTGTTCTCAGTCTCAGCTGAGACTGAGGGATGACATCACCATAGAACTCTTGCAGCTGCATGAGCCACATTGTAGTGCTGCAGTTGGGAGTTAGGATAGAATGTTGGGGATTTTGAAGGGAGTCTGTGTGCAGTCTTGGAGAGAGAGAGAGCAGCACAGCAGTCTGTGTGCAGGCTCTCAGAACTTTAAGCTCTGTTTTAGAGCTACTGTTAAGAAGGTGTGTGTTTCCACCGTAAGAGGGACACAGAAACTTATTGCTGAAGTGGCGGAGACTGCTGTCACTGGTCCAAGTGCTCCCTCCCTGAGGGGATGGGAGAAAAGGTTTGCCTGTCTTCAAGGGGAAACCCTCCTCATTCCGGCTAAGGGAAGAAGCTGCCTATTTCAAGTTGTGCTGCAGCACCAGAAGATCTGAAAGAGAAATTCCTGTGGAGGAATCGCCTGTGGGGCACCTACAACCAAAGGGTGAGTTCGCTCTCACAGAGGGCCAGTGTTTTTCACCTGAACTGCTGGAATGTGGGGATTGGACTACTTAATCTGTAGGAGGTCTAGTGTAATAGACATTGCTGTTTAACTAAAGTAGGTTCAAGTCCAGCACCAAAGAGTGAAGTAAATTGGGGACTGGACTGCATAATCAGTGGGGGGCCTACAACAATGGGCTATACCAATTTAAAGTATGTTCAAGTCCAGCACAAAGGGAAAGCAAGACAAGTAGAGGAAATGTGACATCCATTAAGCCTTAATCTACACTGCCAAGCTTTACAGTAGGAGGTGTTTATTGTCCAGAGAAATGGCCGGGTATGAACTGTGGAAGTGTGAGGTGGGAGACCCCCCCATCAGTAGTAACCAAATTCACCTCTACAGATTTGCTCTGTGGCACCTTTACTTTCTCTCAGGTACTTGGCCAGTGCCTGAGGAAAATACTCAGATGTGGGATTAAAAGGAAGATTCCTTGATAGAGCTGAGGTGGTTTAGGGAGCCACCACAAAATGTTTCCATGACATATGGAAGGTGTCCGAGTGGCTGTCAAGGAAGCCGAGCCTGGAAATCCCAGATCAGTGTACAAGTTTGGGCTGTGTATCCAAAGCAGCATGCAAGTCCAGGCTGTGTGCCTGCTGGGTTCAGAGCCTGAGGACTGAAGTGTTGAGGAAGTGTTCTTGATTCTTTTAATCTGCATTACCAGGAATGTAGCCACGTGGGGGTCCATCTATGCTTTGTTTATTCTGTTTGGATATGAATAAAAGCCACACTTTAGAATCCCATTCCTGGCATTGGACATTACAGTTATTGCTTCCTGTATTTGGAGTTATTTGGGTGCCCCTGTGCAGAGTAGCCACACCTAGCCTTTGTGCTGAGTGACCTATTCCTCCCCGAACCCAGTCCCCACCTGGTACTGCCATCAGATTTAAACAACATACCACCTGTCATTTGTAAAATGATGGGGGTGGGGGTTACAAATGGTTATGGAAGATCTGATTAGTCCAACGTAATTTTGTTCAATACCAGGAAGGAAAATTACTGATGCTTTGTTGTTATTTAGGGATGTTGTACAAAGGGATAGAGGGAATGGTCTGGGGAAGAATTCTGGGTTTTTGGTCAGTTTAGATCAAGTCAAAGCATTTGATAGGGTATCTCATTCTTTTTTATGGGATTGTTTGCTTGCATATGGGATTCCAAAGGAATTTGTAGGTTGGTTGGAAGTTTATTATGGGTTAGCTTTTATAGACCCTTGTGATAATGGTATCATGGGTCCTAAAATTCAGAAGTTGAGAGGGGTGCATCAAGGTTGTCCCTTGAGCCCCCTCCTTTATGTGTTTATGATTGATTCAATTCTGAGACTTCTTCAGCAATCCCCTAGAATTTTAGGTTTGCCTGGGGGCTATTCTTCTGCTTGTAAAGTATTGGCATATGCTGATGATTTGTGCTTACTGATTCAGGACCACCAGTCCCCGATTATTGCTTTGGATCTTATGCAGGTTGTAGGGAAAGCTTCAGGGGCTACTTGGAATATTGGGAAAACAAAATGTAATGATCTGAAGGGTTTTCAGGATACTCCAAAAGTGTTTGGAAGTAGTATGGCGGCTACGAATCCATATAAAATGTTAGGAGTCTATTTTGGGGATAATGGAATGGCGGAATATAATTGGTCTCGATTATTATCTGTAGGGAATGAGATGGTGAGCAAATGAAACAGGTGGAAAGTTGGGAAAAAGAAAAGGGTATTCTTGATTAGGTCGTTTTTAACCCCGATATTTCTATATATTGATGCTATTTTTATGCCACCTAAAAAATTGGAAGTTTCATTATCTAGATTTTTTTTAACTTGTTTTTGGGGTAGTTGATTAAATCCTATTAAACGGAATATATTATATAAAGAAGTTAAAGATGGAGGGGTGAATATGTTGAACCCTATTTTATTCTTTTTTACGGTATTTTTATATACAAATTTATTGCCCCTGATAAAGAGGTACCACTCAGTTATGGAGCATCTGGGGGTTTTCTTTACTTAAAGGGATTTTGTTAGAATGGGAGAAGAGCAAATTTTTTCATAAAAATGAAAGAAGTCCTCATTTAGTCAAAAGATGGGAGGAGATTTTTGATTGGATTATTAAATGGGAGGTGAAATATACTATGCTACAAACCTTCTCTAGGAAGTATTTGTACAAGGAGTTATTGGGAGCTCATTTTCAGGAATATCCTTTTTTTGAGCTTTTCACGCTTTCAACAGGATTCAATATCAGAATATATTATGGGTCCTCGGATCCCTAAACAATTGTGGGATACAGTGTGGTTGGGGGTTCATCAGAGAATAAATGTTAAAGGGAATCAGAAGCATAAAGCTTTACAAGACAGGTATTGTCCTAGAGTTTGTTGTACAGAAGTAATAGAAACTATAAACCATGGGCTGGATATTCAAACTGCGCCATTCTGTGGCACAAGTTCTTGCGCTGCTCAAAAAAGTTGCGCTGGGGTGTAGCCAAGGCGATATTCAACGGAGTTGCACTACTGAGCAACTCCTTTGAATATCGCCCCCCCGGCCACAGCCACTGTGCATGGTGCAGTGGAACTTGCACCACCGCAAGTGGTCAGAGTGGAGTATTCAAGATGCGGTGGTGCAAGTTCCATTGTGCCATGCACAATTTCAATATTCAAAAGGTGACATGCAAATGGGGCCATAAGTTATGCAAGATGCGGGGGGCATTTGCATCTGCCCCCACTTTTGCATACCATTAGCATGCAGGTGTCCGATCCCAACAACTTGCACCTGGCGCCTGCCAGGCAGCAGCCGTCGACAATGCCCCTGCAGCCCGACCGCAGGCATGAAGTAAATCTCCCCGACGGCCCGTCATTGGGCATAACAGTATTAAACCCCTGCAGCACGATTGTGGGCATGGTAAACCTCCCCACTGGCCCGATTGTGGGCATACTGTATAGGAACCCCCGACTGGCCCGATCAAGGCATACTGTACAAGAAACTCCCTGACTGGCCCGATCATGGGCATACTGTATAAGAAACCTCCCCAACTGGCCCGATTGCGAGCAGAACAGAGTTCAACCTCCCCAAATACCAATATCCCTGGAGGTCCAATGGATCGCGGAGCCCGATCGCTGGCATTAGAGTCAACCCCACCCCCAAAGTCCAATTCCCTGGTGGTCCAGTGGCCCCACCCCACCCACCCATGGAGCCCTACCACCCTGTCCCAGCGGCAGCACCACCACCCGCTGCCGCCTCACCGACCGACAGCTCCCGGGCATGCTCGTTGTTCAGCAGAGCTATACGGGCGGCGGCCCATGTTTAGGTTAAAGGCAGTCCAGCTGGCGAATGAATCTATCTATTCACATAACTGACCGCCTTGTACGGTATGGGTATACACCATTGGCCTCGCCTGAACCACGGGTGTGCAGCCCTACTGAGCTGTCAATCAGCAGGCAGCGGGCGCAGGTGGTGGTGCTGCCACCACCGGGGTGGGGTGGTGGGGGCCACTGACCACCAGGGAAATTGGACTTTGGGGTGTGGGTTTGACTCTAATGCCCACAATCGGGTCATGGTCCACTGGACCACCAGGGATATTGGTATTTGGGGGTTGAACTCCATTCTGCCCATGATCGGGCAGTCGGGGGTTCTTATACAGTATGCCCACGATCGGCCAGTCGGGGTTCCTATACAGTATGCTCACATCGGGCCAGTCGGGGGGACTGTGTTCTGCCCGCAATCGGACTACGGGGGGTTACTATTATGCCTACAATCGGGCTGCGGGGGGGCACAGGGAACAAGTGGAGTGCCACCCACAGGTGGCAGCTGCTGTGTTGAGCCCTGCAATGCGGCAGCTCACCTGTGGGTGGCACTCAACATGATCCCTTTTCTTGTCTCAAAGTTGTGCAGTCGCAGGTAGGGGGTTGTGCCTGCACAACCCGGCTGAATATTGGGCTGTGCAGTTTATGCATGGTTCCTCCCCCTCAGGTTGAGCATGCCTTCATTAGCATTGTGCTGTTGCTCAGCATGACTTGGGGGGGCGCAACTGCCTCCTGCTGAATACCGTAGAAGGGCACAATTTTGGACTTGCGCAGGCGCAACCCTATTGCGCATGGTACAACCGTTTTGAATATCCAGCCCCATTTATATTATTCTTGTCCATATATTGTCCAGTTCTGGGATGATGTAAAAAAACAGATGGAAAGATATGCTATCTATACCTCCAGCCTCTACATTATTGTTCTCTTGTATCCCTCCTACTCGAAGTAATCAGCTTAACGTAGGTAGGGTTAGGGTCTTGTTTGCCCATTTTTTATATTGGATATGGATTTGCCAATGCCGTTTAGTATTGCAGCAACAAGCCTTGGATCTTTATTTTATTATAGTATGGGAAATAAAAAAAATGGAAGTCTGATGAATTGTTAAAGGGAAGCACAGGAGAATGTTTGGAGAAATGGGCATATTTTGATTTCCTATGAATAGTTTTCAGGGGGAAAAACTCTCCTACTCTTATAGTGGAGTGAGGGGGTAGTTTTTAATTTGTTTATAAGGTTTGTCTTATGTTTGGGGATTTTGTACTAATCAATACTTATTTATGTTTACTTTTTTTTCTTTTCCTTTTTGGCATGACATAATACTGATGTGTATATATGTTATGATTTAATGGAAAAAATGGGGAAAAAGAGGAAAAAAAAATAAAGATTTCCCCTACTCTTATAGTGGGGTGGAAGATATATATATCTACACACACACATATATTTTGTTTTCCATTCAGGATTGTTGCATGAATACTTGTTTATGTTTTTGTTTCTTTCCTTTTAAGGTTATGTATGAAGTAATACTGATTCATATTATATTTTATAATAAAAAATGCCCCTACTCTTTTCGATACGTGCAATGGGATCTTTCCTGAAGGAAAGGATTGAGTAGTACCTTGAATCCAGCAACTTACAGGATCCAAGGCAGCATGGATTCACAGCAAGGAGGTCATGTTAAAGAAATCTGATAGATTTCTTTGACTGAGTGACCAGGGAATTAGATCAGGGAGGTGTGATGGATGTGGCCTACCTATATTTCAGTAAGGCCTTCAACACAGTTCCACATAGGAGACTCATAAACAAGCTAGGCAGCCTGGGAGTTGCACCAAAGGTAGTGAACAGGTTAAGGAATTGATTGCGAGATAGGAGAAATTGTTGGTAAATGGAGTTTATTCCAAGGAAGGGAGGATGATCAGCGGGGTGCCACCGGGATCAATACTGGAGCCAGTCATCATTAATGTCTTTATCAGCAACATTGCAGAGGGATTAGAAGGGAAGACATGCATCTTTGTGAAAGACTCAAAGACTTGCAATAAGGTAGACACTCCTGGGGGTGTTAGGAATAAATGAATAAGAGACCTAAAAAAAGCTTGCAGAGTGGTTAAGAGTGTAGCAACTACATTTCAATGCAAAGAAGTGCAAAATCATGCACATGGGGTACAGAAATCCAGAGGCGGAGTACGAGATGGGGGTAGAGGCACTAATGACCACTAGACAGGACACAGACCTGGGGGTAATCATATCTGATGACCTAAAGGTGGCCAGTGTGACAAGGCAGTGGGGAGAGCTAGAGGGATTGTAGAGTGCATAGGTAGGGGTATCACAAGCACAAGAAGGGAGGTAATATAAATCTTTGTCAAGACATCACCTAGAACACTGTGTCCAGTTCTGGAGACCACATCACTGGAAGGACATAGAACAGAGGCAGTCCAAAGAAAGGCAACTAAGATGGTGCAGGGTTTGCATCACAAGCCTTATGAGGAGAGACAAAAGAACCTCAATATGTATACCCCATTGGAAAAGAGGCAGGGGGAGCTATGATAGACTTTCAAATACCTCACAGGTATAAATAAGGTGCAGGAGGGAAACATTTTTCAGAAAAGAAGAAGCTTAAGAACAAGGGGTCATGCTATGAAGCTGGGGGGGGGGACCCAAGGAAAATGTGAAGAATTACTTCTTCACAGAAAGAGTGATGGATGCCTGGAACAGTCTCCTAGTGGAGGTGGTGGGGGCAACAACTGTTACAGATTTCAAGAATGCATAGAATAGGCATAAGGGTACCTTAGTGGAGAGGAAGGGAGAGTAAAGCTAGAGATGAAGCAGAGTCTGTGGAAATGTAGTAGATACGGTAAATGGACAGACTAGTTGTCCTGTGGTCTTTATCTTCCGACAAATTCTACATTTCATCAAAATAACAATGTCTATGGAGCATCACAGAATATTGAGCTCAGCTATTCACAACTCAGTAGTAAAAGCATCATGCACAGATTAAAAATAGGCTATTAAAACCACACCCGTTCACTGTTAATACTGTTTGACAGGACAATTTTTACTTTGAAGATGTGTTGAAAAACATTATGAAATGGGTAAGTTAAATAGTGCATCCTGACTGGTTGAGAGCTGTGTGTTGTGGGAGCACATTGCATGGGTAAAACAAGTCTCCTTAGTCAGGATGTGGTGCATCTAGAATATCAATGAGCCCCTGGAATGTTGACAATTCCAACAGCAATCATTTTTTTCCACATTAACTAATAGTAGTTAAGCAGAATGGAAGATCTAGGAGGGTCAATACAATTTATAAATGTTATTAGATAATCCAAATTCTCTGAAAATCTGCTGTTAATTTGTTGTTTTGGGCAATCCATCACCATGACAACATATCCTGTTTGTGTTACTTTATGTTGCCCCCCCCGGAACCTATTCACACCCTCCAGTTTTCCACATTAAACTAAATACTTACTGTTGCTAACTTTAAAGTCTTTGTCAGAGAACTCTTATAGTAGCTGGAGGAGTAGGTTTACTTTTTCTAGTTCATTTATGGTAATTTGCAATTTTTTCCCCCACAGTTACAGTCAAGTATCCAATATTTATTTGAATTAAATTTCTCCCCACCAGTTACAGCAACACTAGGTAAAAAGGACTTGCAAGTATTAGAAGTGGTCTTTAATTAAATATCTGAAATATCTTGTTGTCATGCATCCTCCAAAACAAAGGAAGCTGTGGGGAATCGGCCAGCAGCACACATAGTGGTATTGTTATCAATCACTATACTCCAGATGGAAGCGTGCTGCTGGGAATGTTCCTCCATGATCTCTGTGTAGGCCTTCAGGACTCCTCAATGACACTCTCAATCGCTTGTTCAAGGGAACCCTTTTGGAAGATAGAGGATGGATGGGGGAATGAAACATCACTGAAATATTAAATCTAGCTATGCACAACCACCGAACATCCACAACCGACCGGGTTGCAGCTGAGTATAAGACAATTGTGTGAATTAAATTTCTCACCCACAGTTGCAACACTCCTAGAAAAGGGCATGTAAGTATCAGAACAGCTCTTTAGTTAAATAATTAAAATGTTCTGCTGTCTCCCATCCTCCAGTGTTGAACAAAGAAAGTTGTGGGGACTTGGCCGACAGCATGCACACTAGCAGTATTTTATATCACAGATGGGAACATGCTGTTTGGAATGGTCCCCATGGAGGCATTCAGGCCTCCTTGAGGACAATCTTAACTGTGAAATCAAATCCTCCCTGAGAGGAAGCAGAGGGAAGGGGGCACTTACTTATTATACAGTAGCTACACTTAAAATGCTACATTGAGAAAATGAACATATAGGGACAATCATAAAGACAGCAGAATGTGGAGGAATGACTTTGTTACTTATATTTGCCAATTTAAAAACTACATTTTAGTTTCTTATTAATCGGTATTCCCATGAACTATTTCATAATTTATATATTTTTGAATTTTATAGTTATGTATAACTGGAAATTAGGAGAAGCTGGGCTGCAAGGATGTAGGGAATAGGTACATTTATGGGAAGCACAAGAGTGATAAACTGCAAAAGCTGTGGGGCAGCAGTCTTTCTGGGAGTGATGTTAAGTAAAAGGGGCTGTCCAATGTATAAGACTCTGGAGCAGCTAAGAACTGAAAAAAGGCTTCTGAAATAGGGGCTGGGGAGGATGGCGTGGGAAGCCTAAGGAGTAGATCAGTGGATAGAAAGGCAGAGAGGTGGTGTCCAGGGCAGCGAGGGTATCAGGCAGGAGATGGGAGCAGGGAAGACCACCCAGTATACAGGAGTATCTCTATACTCAGAAAGACCAGGGAGCCCAGGGTGGAAGAATGGCAAACAGTAAGCAGAAGGGGTGGGACTGTGAGGGTAGCATCGGGTGGGAACTTCTGCAGGGGTGCCTTTATTGAACTGATTTGTACCACTGTCTGGAAAGAGGGAGAGGGCAGCAGGAGGTGAGGTAGGAGGTCAGGTTGAGCCAGGGGTGAGAAAAAGTACAAGGGAGGGGAGAGGGAACTAGTCAGAGTGGGCAGGGAACAGTAGGCAGGTAAAATAGAATGGAGAATAGAGAGGGGGAGGGAGAGAGAGAGAAAAGGAAAAGAAGAGGGGGAGGGACAAGTGGAAGCAGATACCGATAGTCAGAAGGGGAGGGGCAGAGTGGGAGATGGAAAAACAGGATAAATAGTGGACGTGGAGATAAGTTCACTATGGTGCATAGGAGCAGCTAGTACTGAAAGCAAGAAAGGAAGGATGGGGAGCATGGGTGCAGGGGATGTAAGGGTGGCAATCATAGGGGACTCCAAAATTAAGGGTACTCATTGGGGAAGGAAAGGGAACCCAAATGCAAGCAGGAGAGTGGTTTGGATGCCAGCAGAGAAGGTGCGCCCAAGAATAAGGGAAATAGTAAGGGATGGTGAAGGAAAACCTAATTTAGTTATGCACATGAGAACCAACAACCTAGCTGGGAGGAGGTTGAGGTAGTGCAAAGTAGGTTCAGGGAGTTAGGGAAGATCTGCAGGGAGGAAGCAAGTTTGCTTGCCTTCTCAGAGGTGATGTCAGTATCAAGGGCCAGAATGGCCGGCAAAAGAAGAGGAGGATTTTAATGACTGGCTGAGGAAATCATGTAGGCAGGAGATGTTCATCTGTATTAGGGACTGGGAGGAGACCTGGCCAAACAAAGCACTCTTTTCACCAGACAGGCTACACTTTAGTAGGGAGGATTCTAGGGTACTCGGGGACAAACTGGGGGAATACATAATCTCTACACTTAAACTACTAAAGGGGGAGCAGGCCCAAAGACTCAGAGAGAAGAAGGTCACTGACCCCCCACAGTGATGGAAGAGGTCTGAAGGGAGGAGACAAAAGGGGTGAGAAAACAGCAAAGGACGGAGGGGGTGAGTAACACATAACAAGGGTAGGTGGGGGGATGCACACAGAGGGGAGAAATGTGAAGAGAAGAATAGAAGGAAGGTCAGATCCTAGGTGGAGTGTGGTGTCTCGAAAACAAGATGGATGACCTGCAGGCACTATTAACAGACAGGACAGTGGATATGCTGCCGCAGCAGTAACTAAGACTTGGGCAACACCACACCATGACTGGGACCTTGCGATCCCTAGGTACAAACTATACAAGAGGGATGGGGTAGTAGGGAAGGGTGGCAGTTTACATCAGGAAGATGATAATTTGCATGAGGCAGAAGTCAAAGTAAGGGAAGGGAGAGGCATTATGGGTTCAGTTGCAGTCCAACAGAGGGAGAAAGGTGAAGTTGGAGGTGGTTTACAGACCACCCAACCAGGATGAGGACAGGGACAGGGAACACAGCTCACAAATTTTGAAAGCTGCAGGGAAAGGAGAGGTGGTAATTGTGGGGGACTTCAACCTGCCCTAGGTGGGCTGGAGCATACCATCCATAACATGTGCTAGGAGTCAGGTGATCCTGGAAGGACTGCAAAATGGGTTCTTGACTCAGGGCATCACAGAACCAGCAAATGCAGAGGCAATTCTTGATCTGGTGCTCACAAATGGGAAACATATACAGGAAATAACAGTCAGGGAGCCCCTGGGTTGGAGTGACTGTTGCACAGTGTGGTTCCAGTTGGATATGGGAGGGGAAAGCATCCTAAGACCAAAATCTTGTATTTTAGGAGGGCAGATGAGTGAAGTGCTAAGAAGTCACCTGGCAGGCTTAAGAGCAGATATGGGGGTGGACCAAAAGTGGTTCATTATTAAGGAAGGAATACTAGTTTCCATAGAGGAGTGTGTTAGGCCAAGGGGAAGAACACAAAAGCCACAGCACCCAGCTGGTTCAGTTCTGGGATCACCCAGGCAGTGAGGGAAAAGAGGTTAGCCTACAGAAAACTGAGGAAGACCAAGAGAGGCGGATAGGGAAAATTACTTAAGGTTGGTTTGTGAGGCAAGTAAGGAAGTCCAGTGAGCTGAGGCACAGATGGAGCTGCAGACAGCTGAAAGAATTAAGTGGGAGAAGGCCTTCTTTCCCTATATAAGTTAGAAAAGGGACAAGAAGGACAGGATTGTTAGGCTTAAGAAAGGTGAAGAGTGGGTGGAGGATAACAAGGGAAAAGAAAAAATACTAAATGAATACTTCTGTTTCGTCTTCATCAGGGAGAAGGCCAGACCAGAGCCTTCAGGAAGGGAGAAGAGGATTGGGGGGAGGAAGGGAACACAGATGTAGTGAAAGAGGAGGACAGAGTGGGGGGGGGCTAGCATTTAAGGTGGACAAATCACCAAGCCCGGACAGAGTACATCCAAGACACGGAGGGAAATGGCTGAGAAAACGGCAGGGCCACTGGCAGGCCTATTTAATCATTCACTAGAGTCAGGCATGGTATTGCAGAACTGGGGAACATCACATGTAGTGCCATTTCACAGAAATTGGTCCCAAGGATGACCCAGGGAATTACAGACCAGTCAGTCTGACGTCAATCATGTGCAAGCTCATGGCGATCATCCTTAAGGAAAGGCTGGCAGAATATCTAGAGAAGCATGGTCTCCAGGATGTGAGGCAGCATGGGTTCATGGGGGGGTAGATTATGTCAAATGTATCTGATTGACTTCATTGACTGGGTCACTAAGACTGTGGACAGGGGCCAAGAAGCAAACATCCTCTATCTGGATTTCAGCAAGGCCTTTGACTCTGTGCCCCACAAAAGGTTGATCAGGAAGTTGGTGGATCTCAGGGTTGGGGATAAGCTGTCCAGATGGGTGGAAAACTGACTGAAGGAAAGAACCCAGAGGGTAGTTGTGGGGGGAGAGAGTGATCTAGCACCAGAGAGGTCACCAGTGAGTTCTCACAGGGCTTGCTGCTGGGGCTGGTGTTGTTCAATGTCTTCATCAATGACACTGGAGATGACATTAAGGGCAAAATGTGCCTATTTGTGGATGACACCAAACTCTGCGGGAGAGTGGGTACAGCTGAAGGGATACAGGACCTACAGGATGATCTGGAAAAGCTGGGGAAGTGGTCCAGGATCTGGCAGCTTGGCTTCAATGCCAAGAAATGCAAAGTTATGCACATTGGAACCAAGAATCCCAGGATGGAGTACTACCTAGGTGGAGTACAGATATCTGCATCAGAGGAAGAGAACAACCTGGGAGTGATGATCACTAGAGGCCTGAAATACTTCATGCAGTGCAAGAAAGCAGCAGCAAGGACATAAAAGATACTGGAATGCATAGTTAGGGGGATCAGTAGTAGGAGAGCAGCGGTTATACTGCCCTTGTACAGGTCACTTGTGAGAACACATCTAGAATATGGAGTTCAGTATTTTTGCCACCACCTCCAGAAGGACATTAACCTGCTGGAGAAGATCCAGAGGAAGGCTACAAAGATGACAGAGGGTCAGCAGGGTAGGGCATATGAGGAGAGGTTGAGGGCACTGAACATGTACTCCCTGGAGGAAAGGAGACAGAGCGGACATGATTGGGACCTTCGAGTACTTGAAAAGGAGAATAAGGAGGGCCTCTAAGTTGAGTGGCAACCACAACATGAGGGGGAACAGTCTTAAGCTGGAAGAGGGGGGGAAGGTTTAGGAGGGCGATCAGGAAGCACTTCTTCACAGAGAGGGTGGCAGACAACTGGAATGCACTGGCAGAAGAGGTGGTCTCACTGAAGACAGTGGGCAGCTTCAAGAGGTGCTGGGATAGACATAGAGAGAAGGTAAGGATCATGGTGGAGAGGATTGGAGGAGTGGGAGCAGGGACAGAAGCTCAAGCTGAAGACCCTGCAATATAAGAAGACTAGATCGACAAAATGGCCTTATTCCGCTGGCTTCTTCATATAAACACAATGAGACACTCTGGACTTTATGTGTTGCACTGTCACAATGCACACCCAAAGGCTGAAGGCAGTTCACCTGGGGCATTGTGCCTCACTACACCCCCCGGTGGTGTTAGGGCAGCACAACACACATCCCATTGTGTGAGCATGGCTCAGTTGTTAGCACATCTGCTTCTGAGCCAGAAGGCCAGAGGTTCTAGTACCACACTGGGATTGGGCTCATACCTTAAATTCCGGCACACATGTGCAGTGCTAAGGTGGTGCTGTACTGTCAGTTGAGAGGTTAAACTGAGATCCCTTCGACCCATCTCTGTTGTCCTGGTGGGTGTCCATGTGGAAGTAAAAGAACCCTAGGCACTTTTTGCAAGAGTAGGGGATTTTCCTGGGTGTCCTGATCAACATTCCCTTCCTGTAAAACCAGTTTGTACAACTGCCCAAGGCTGTTTGCGGGTGTTGATGTGAGAAATGGCTACCACTACACATTCACGAACCAGTCTAGCACTACTTGTAAAGCACTTTGAGATTCAATGTGTATGAAAAGTGCTATAAAAATGCTGCTTTTTCTTATTACATTTTAGACTATATTACAAACAATAACAAAACTCCAGTTAAGAAAGCATAAATTCTGAACACCTTAGCAGATCAGTGACGTCAGAGAGAATTATGTCACCAACTGAACTCGGTGGTAGGAATATGCTCATTCTCAACGAAGGTGGGTTAAGTGTGGCATTCACATTATGCCAATAGTGGGGTCCTTCATCCTCCACTTGCACCGGGCAGACTAGTTGGGTCAAGTGGTCTTATCTGCCAACAGATTTTATAGGCAAGCACTCCTCATTACTGCTGAATGGCACCAAAGAACAAATACAGAGTACACCACCAAATTATGGCCATACAGCCCTGACTCACATGTATGCTGTATAGGCACCTGGAGGACTGAGAGAAGCAGAAAAGTGAGGGAGTTGTAGGCAGCATACATGATAACTCCTTTTAGCCCCAGATCTACTTCAACTGGTAGGCTGACTGCTTACACTCTTACAGCTGGGAACTCGTCATGCAAGATGCATGAGTTCTGAACACAGTGCAGAGCTACCAGAGTTCAAATTCCACCCATCCCCACCTTTCAGGCCATTCCCCTTCTTTCTCCAAGGAAGAAATTACCTGGATTTCACAGCAACTGGACTCCATTTATTCCAAAGTGGCCACAGTTCAAGCCCCACTGGGGCTCCGAGGCTGAACCAGTTCCATTTTCCTGGTTCCCAAGAAGGATGGTGGTCATTGGCCAGTCATCAACTTACAAGACCTCAAATGTCATGCTGCAACCGAAATCTCAAGATGGAGGGCAGGGACAGCACTAACATGCACCAAAAGGGCAAAAGTTGCACCCTTCCCACAAATGACCCATCTTACCTTTGCCAGTGGGTCCAAATTGATTCACCTACTCTATAACACTATCTAAAAGAAAAAAAAATGTGAGCTTTTTGAAATCTGCCACTGATTATTTTTCAACCCAATAGGTTTCTCTTTAGACCCACATTTTTTTTTCAGCATGGTCACTGGTGGAGGATATCCATCTTCTCTGAGACACCTTCATCAAAGGAGACTGGCTGGTTCATCTGGACCTCAAGGATGCTTACCTAACAGTTACCATCCATTCAGCCAACCAGAGGTGGCTCGGGTTCTCATAGGAGGGGGTGACAGGGCAGCTCACGTACCTCCCTTTCAGCCTGTCCACGACCCCATCAGAGCTTGAAATTCCCCATTATCTGGCATTCCGTGCACACCAAAAAATTAGCACAGACCACCCAAATTGGGCCCCTGGTAACTTGCGGTGTATACCATTTTAAGGGTGCCAAGTTCAAGCAGCAGCTATTTTTTTTTTTTTTTTTTTTTGAGTGCCCATTTTTGTTTCCTGTGCAGTTTTATTTTTCTTCATTCTGCGGCTTCGGAGGTGATTTGGTACCTTGTACAACACTCCAGCCAACCAGAATGCCGCAATCTGTGTGCTCAGCCCAGAGAAAGATTGAAATCTCATGTTGACTAGTGAAATTTTGGTCTCAGGCTGTGCTACTGTGCAGTTGTTTTTTCCTCACTCTCGGGATGGCAACCACGTTGACAGGACTCTCTTCTGTGCTCCTCCTCCTCCAGACATTATTGTTAATCCATTCTGGGCCTTGGTAAATTGGTTTGGGGGGGGCTGGCTGAAACGGGAGGGTGAAAGATAATAGGGAACCAGCAGTCAGAGGATTTTTGGTGGGGGGGTTGTGGAAACTGGCAGAGAAGACTTTGTACACAAATTATGAGCTTCTGTGAGCTTCAAGGAAAGTTCAGTCAGAGGAGAGCCTTGGAATAAAAGGAGGGCAAATGGAATAAACAGTCACATGATTATGCCGTAGACAATTGTCTTGGTACATGCCCTAGGCTTCCCTGATTTTAGAGGCAAAAAGGTAATATTCACATTTTCCCTTGTTTTGGACCCCAAAAAGACATTTTTTTAATAAATTTTATTTAATAAAGAAAAAAAGACACTGAGGCAACAAAATCAAGCAGGCCAGCTTTATTTTCTGGGCAGCCAGACTTCAACCTGTGAAAACAAAGAAAAATTAGACTGTGGCAGTTAAATTACAAATTTGTAAAAACGATAATTATTTTTATTACCTGATGAATTCTGAGGATAAGTTCAACACAAAACCACACTCTCCCCTGGCAGACACCTCTGTGGCTGAAGTTAACCTCTAGTTTGCAACAGAGCAAAACATCTTATGTGGTGGAGCACTGCAACAGACTGTAATAATTAATCTTGCATAACACTCCGCTTAAACAGAAAATGTTCGAGGGCTGATCTGCAGGGTATCTCTTTGGGGTGTCATGGGGTGGATTTATCTCTAGTCAGTTCTGCATCCACTGGGCCTTGCCTGTTTGATCTGGTGCTTCTTTGCTGGCAAAATTAATACCAAATCACCAGAAGCCAAGATGTGGCGGTTTTGGAATAAAGAACCCTAAGACCATAGTAACAGAGAAGGAGGTTCTTAGGAAAAAGGAGAGAGATGCTCATTATGACAAAAGTAAACAACTATGTCCTTTTCAAGAACACTAGGTTACAAAAGTACACTTGGGTTGAGCTTGATCCTGAGAAAACTGTAATGTTTTGAAAATCCTGTAGGAAATTCCCAGACACTGCAGCTACAACATCAGCATATTACGAAGGGGGCTGCAATAATTTCACTGAGCAATCTTTACAAAAGCATGCCAAGTCTAAGAAGCACTCACTTGCTGATGCCCGATTTATAGTTGAATCCCAACAGGCATCTGCTGCTGACAGAGCAACTCAAATGCTCAGTTCCAATGTGGCACACCGTGTGCAGATCTTAATTTGAAATGCACTGCCTTGGCCAAACATGCTAGGCCATATACAGACTTCCAGTGGATGTGTGACCTTGACAAATGTAAAAGGGTTGATATTAGGGACACCGATCATAATCACAAATCATGCCGCATGTTCGTTAGTAGTATCGCTGAAGTGGAACGGAAGAAGCTGGTGGATGTGGTGAAGAATGCAGACTTCCTATTAGTAATGATAGATGGAACAACAGATTCCAGTATAAAAGAACAGGAAATAATTTACCCAGGAACAGTAAACAAGGGGGTGCCAGGTGTTTTTGTGTCCCTGGAAAATCCACATAAAGCTGCTGCAGCATCAATCACAGCATGCATTGATCAGGCCATGCTGTCAGAGTCAGCAGATTGGAAAAACAAATTGGTAGGGCTTACCACAGATGGGGCAGCAGTGATGATGGGTAGAAGAGGGGGGGATGGCTACACTACTGAAAAAGAATTGTCCTTATCTTGTCATGATACACTGCAATGCACATAGGCTAGAGTTAGCCCTGAAGGATGTCTTAAAAAAACATTACCCATCATAAAAAATAGAACAACTACTGCTAGGGATATATCTGTTTTATCATTTGTCAGCACTAAATCGTAAAAATTTGAGAGTCCTGTCAGACGGCGGGAGTAAGATGCCTTATTCCAACCAGAGTGGGAGGAACCAGATGGGCACAACACACCTTAACAGCACTGAAAGTCCTCATCACAAACTATCCTGGGATACTGCTACACTTCCAACAGGTATGCAGTGTCCCTAAATCTATTAAAGCACACATTTCTTCTGCATTTGGAACTGCTAAAGCAACTTGTGCCATTTTTTTGTCTTCTCAGATGCAACATGGCAGATCCCAAGGGGACCAAGCAGTGAAGACCAAGGGCTACCTGAAGACCATGCAGACCTAGAGATGCCAACGCTACATTCATCTAATGGGAGACATCCTGGAGGAGTTCACCAAAGTCTGCCTGCTTCTACAAGCAAATGATACTTCAGTGGAGAAGTGTTTGAATCTCTTCAGGACATGAAGGACTACCTTGTAAAGCTGAAAACAAAGTAATTTGTTTTCCAGATCATGCCAAGTAGCTTACTATTTTTCAGTTTCCTTCACCCAGACAGAAAAAAAATAATGTACGAGTACTAGTCTAATCATGATGTTCTCTCTCAGTTGGGATAACTTAGATAGCGTTAGGTCAGGCTGGGGGATAAGTGTATTTTTTCTTTTAGTTTTTTTCTAGACCTGGAAAGCACTTATGAAATCTGGATGCTCTGGAGGGACCATGGACATACCCTATCTGCTGACGAACTTACCAGTTCTCCAATGACAGAGGCACACTACTGACAATCATGATCTTAAATGTCATGAACAGGTCTGAAGACATGCACCAGCGGACTCCGTTATGGTGGCCATGAACCACAAACAATGGTCAGCAAGATATGTGGACTTGACAGATGTGTTAGGATTGGTAAGTAACTGACTGACTGGGTGGCACTGGGAGAATCATTTTAGCTTAGCAAGGTGGAGGTGAGACGGTACTTTTTTCCAATTTGTTTCAGATTATGTGCTGAATAAAGTAGCTGCTGTCATAGATTAGTTCAGACCAGTCCTCATAGAACAGAAAATAGATCCAGCCATGTGTAGCAGAGTGGACCTAACTAAAAAAAAAAAAAAAACAACACATAAAGGGAAGGTGATTTTCTTTCTTCTACCGCTACAGTCAGCAACTTCACATTTTGTTCTATCACAAGCAGGACTGGGTACATCACCCCCCCCCCCAAAAAAAAAACAGGTATGTCAATGCTGTAAAATAACTGGCCACTACTCTTCATCAGGCTTGCCAAGACAAATGCCACAACATTTTGGGATTAGTAACTTTAATTCGTACTCTATAAGTGAGTACAACTGTTTGTGAATGTAGCTTTAACCTAATGAAAAGAATAAAATCTGACTGGCGAAGTTCGTTAGGAAAGGAGAGTCTGATAGACTTAAGGATCTCATTACATACACCATGTGAACAGGAATTTGATCCAGTTCCAGTCACTGAGTACTGGTTAGAAAGTGGTAGACAGAAAAAAAGGCCTTCTTTGCAGCCATATGGTCCACGGAACAAAAACAAAGCAATCAGGAAGAGGAAGAAGAGGGAGGCAGCTCAGAGTCAGAAGGAGATAAAGATGAATCTTTCATATCTGAAACTTATTCTGAAAAATTGTCTATGATGATTCTCATGTTATATCTGATAGTGAAGAACTTGAATGTACTCCCATGTCAGTGTTATGCCCAAATAATAGTTCACGGAAAACTGTTACAAACTGTGGGGAGAGGGGGGATTCTTGCATCACCGAGTCTCGTCCTGACAGGATGTTGTGATCTCATGCTCCAGATTTAATCAGGGGTTTGGCCTTTGTCACCCAACTGTCGAGTCCTGCTTGGACTATGTTTCCGTTATGTACAATTTATTGCAATTTGCAGTTTAAATCTTTGTTAATACAAAATGTAATGTCACTCCAGGTTTTTGCTGGCAAATCACTGCCTGGTGCCAGATTTATCAGGAGGTTACGGAAATTTATTTAGTTTTTGTTTACCGGGTAAGGTGCACTAGCCATGGCAATGACTATTTTCAGGCACGACCTGAGGGGGTACAGAAACAAAACAAAATGTATACAAAGCATAAGAAATAACATAATTTTACAATGTCATTACATTAATATGAACATTTTGCAAGGATAGGAATACACTGAAGCAGGAGTAAATTAATGACAAGCAAGGTAAGAACATAAAACAGAGCAATTCATCATCTGTGAGGGAAAAAACAATTTCTAAGATCATATGGAGCAGGATCCCAGACAAATTAGATTAGGATAAAGCAAAGAAGGCTGTAACACAAGCATGGTCATACAGGATAGGTATAGGAGAGTAAGAAAGTAGTAGTGACATTAGAATGAGGAATAGAGGAAGGTGCAGAAAAAGAAAATAGTGACAAGGGAAGAGGCGAGTACAGAGAGTGATTCAGAGTAGGCCATACAAGTAACAAGAAAGAAGGAAGTGCTGAGTATTTCTTGGGAAAAGACTGGAACAAAGTGCCTTAAAGAGTCAAGGCAGGAGGGAGAGAAACAGGCTGAGGTGGTTGGAAGCAAGAGCAGTTACATGAGTCAGCTAGATATCTGCATAGCAATCTTTTGAAAGACGCATGGGATGGGGCAAAGCATATAGTTGGGGGGGAAAAGAATTCCAGTATTGGGTCATGACACGCAAAGGCACTAGCCCCGTTAGAGGAATGATGCCTAGGGATGAGGACAGGTGCATTGTCCACAGAGCACAGGCCATAACCAGATGTACGATTTAGAAATAGCCCAACCAAGAGCTTAGGTATGTGGGTTTTGATAATGTTGTCAATAATCAAACCATATGTAAAGGACCGGGACGCAGGAGGCGAAAGCCAACCAAGTTCAGAATAAAGGAGACAGTGGTGTTTAAGCCAGTGTGAAGAGAAGGCGTAGCGACAGATGTTATTATAGGTAACATCCCACTTGCGAAGACTAGATTTACTTGCGGACGCATAGGTTGCAACCCCATAGGTGAAGGACGAGAGGAGAATGCCACGAGCTATGGCTAGTCTAGCAGAGGGAGTAAGCACATAGCTGGAGCAGTAGGCAATGCCTAGTTTCATATTAACCGACTTACAAGTCTTCTGGATGTGAAGGTCAAAATTAAGAGTTGGGTCAAGGGTGACACCCAGATATTTAAATGAATTGACCACATGTACAGATGTGCCATTAACTGTGGAGACATTGAAATAAGGTAGGGAGTGTTTAAGTTTGGCATTAGAACCAAATAACATGGCTTGGGCCTTAGATACATCGTGGACAAGTTTATGGTCAGACAGCCATTGTTGAATAAATTCAAAGTCCTGGGAGAGACGTCGGTTGATGTCAGTAATGCTTTTAGAGCTGGAGTACAGGACGATGTCCTCTACGTATAACAGGGAGGAAGTCTGCTGGAGGTTGGTGATGACATTATTTATAAATATGGAGAAAAGCAGGGGACCAAGGATAGACCCTTGTGGCACACCAATATTTAGAGATTATATCCAATAGGGTGGAGTTGTATTTAACTAATTGAGTCCTATCAGAGAAGTAGCTGCCAAACCACATAACTACATTCGGTTAGAAGCCTAGAGATCTCAGGGTCATTAAAAGTAAGTGGTGGTCCACTAGGTCAAATGCTTTTGTCATGTTGATAAAAATTGCCCGTTACACAGCCACAGTCCATGGCCACCAGGGTATCAGTCGTAAACTTGATTAGTGCAATGGTTGTACTATGACCCTTACGGAAGCCGTGCTGGGCAGATGTAAGAAGGTCATGTTTTTGGAGACAGTCAATGGTTTGGGAAAAGTATTTTACTGAGAACTGAAAAGATAGCAATGGGCCTACAGTTTGATGGATCTTTACGATCTTTTTTAAAAACAGAGGTTACCCTAGCCATCTTCCAGATGTCAGGAACATGGCTAGAGGCGCAACAATGTAGGGGGCAGCAAGTTTCAAAAGCTTAGCTTCAAGATTGTCAGATCCAGCCGCAGTAAACTCAGATATGTTGTTTAACAGCCTGAACACTTCTCAGTAGGCGACAGACTTGAAATGGAAGGTAGGTCCAGAGACATCAAGTTGGGTGGTCAGGGTCAACTGGGCAGGGAAAGAGGTGGTATATTTAGAGAGGTCAGAGAATTGAGTATTGAAAAAGTTAGCAATGGTTCTGGGATTATTACAGTGGCCACCATTTAAGGACATATCAGTAGGAGTAAGGGCCGGATTAGAACCTAGGAAGAGCTTTATATGGGACCAGAACTTCTTGGAATCCCCATAAGAGTTGGTCAGTAGATCCTTGCAGTAGGCACTATTTGCCTTTTTTAATTCCTTCTTGCATGAATAATGTAGGGTTCTGTAAACAATTGGGTCAGCAGTTAGCCCAGAGCTAGCTTTTGTCCCTTTGACGTAGTTTGAAGAGTAGGTCAGATTTCATCCAGCAGGTAGGTCTATTTTTCACCCTCCAGGTTATGAGTAGGCAGTGTTTATTCTGTATCGTCAGAAAGAGATTAAGGGCGGACTGAGTGTCACTTGCTTTAAAGAGGGGGGACCAATCAATGGTGGCGATATCCTGTAGGAAGGACTGAGAGTCGAGATGAGCATAGTTTTGGAAATTAATAAAACATGGTTTTGATGGAGCAGGCCTAGCCTTTCCCCAGATACAAAAGGTGGGGGAGTGGTCAGAAATGGAGTCAGCAAGTATGCCCGAGGCGATTATGTTTTCAGGGTGGCTGGTCATTATCCAGTCCAGCAGAGTACTGGAGTTACAGTGCTGTGCAATCCTGGTAGGGTCATTGATCAACTGGTGTAAGTTAGAACTTTGAAGCCTAGTCAGTAGTGAGGGCTGAGAGTTTCCTTGCCAATTTAAGTTAAAATCACCAAGTATTAGAACCTAATTTCTACTTGAGAGAAGTGAGGTTTGATCAAGCACTACATCGAGACCTTTTTGGCCGCTGGAGGGGTTATAGGAGCATACAATATGTAATTTTTGGAGCCAAGAGAGAGGAGGACATGTATGGCTTCGCAGTGAGTTAGGGGAGATGAGCAGATTAGAGAAAGATGTAGGTGATCTTTAAAATAGATGGTTGTACCGCCCCCTCTTTTCAGAGCAAGTCTATCAAACCTCAAAAAGATTATAAGAAAGAAGGGAGCAGAGTGAATCAGGAGTGGAGGGTTTGAGCCAGGTCTCATTAAGACAGATGATATTGGGTTTATAGAAGTTAGTCCAGGACTCCAGTTCTGTGAGATTGTGCAAGAGGCTCCTCATATTATGCTGAACAGTTAGACCTTTAGCATTGGTAAGGGCACTAGACAAAATGGCATCAGGTCCAGGGTTAGAATGAACATCACCCGAGAGCAGTAGAGCCAGTAGGAGAAGATACTAGAGTTTGCGTCGCATGAAGGGGCAGATGGCATTACTGTGCAGGGGACAAATTTTTATGGCGTAGGTAGCCAGGTGGATCCGGACCCTATTTATTAGTAGAGGAGAAAGGTCATGTTGGAGAGTGGGCAGGAAGAGAAAGTTAGAGAAAAAGAATTCATGAGGCAGGAAAGTAGGGGTGGCCAAGGGGACACAGGAAGCAGAAGGAAGGGATAGAGGAAGTAGAGCTGTAATGGGTATTAGAGCAAGTAAAATCATATGAAGATTCATTTTAGCAGATCTGGGGACTTGCAAGAGAAACAGGAGAGAACAGGAAAAGGGTACACCACTAGGGGGCTATCTAACAGTGTACTGGAGAAATAGAAGCAAGCGAGGAGCGATCAGATTACCTTAGCAGGTATTTGAGAAGAGCAGGGTTGTAGTCAGCCAACAGGATACGAGAGACGCCGAGGGGCAGAGACGATTGAGTATTTAAAGGAGGCTGGGTGGGAGAAAAGACCCGGGAGGCTTAGCTTAGGTGACCAAGTTTAGCCAACAGCTCAAAAGCAGTGTAAAGTCAATGAGAAAAGGTGCACCACTTGGCTTGGGCTTTGGGAGCGAGGTGACCAATAGGACACAGCCTCCAAGAGTGCCGCACCAATCAGAAGCTCCCGGCTCGAGGTGGCTCCAAGCAAGTAGTGGCGGTAGTACCTGGCTATGGGATCCGCTTTCAGGGACCAGGAGAGCGGTCAGGAGGAGTCGGCTTCAGCGGCGGCCGTAGGTTCAGCTGCCCGATTTCTGTTGCCACTGCTCAGGCGACAGGCGTGGGTCCCTGGGGAAGAGGAAAGAAACAGGGGTTTAAATATGGTTATAGCAGGATCGGGTTGGTGGGGGATGGCTGTACAAAAATGTCAGCAGGGAGTGGGGGTAAGAAGGGGAATTACAAAGGGAGGCTAGCTCTGAGAAATGGCTGGGGTGGGGTCAGCAGAGACAAAGGGCAGTGGGAGGGAGTGAAGGCAATGAGGTGCTAGGTAGCAGGGAGATGGGGGAAGGGATTGCAGACAGAGGAAAAAATAAGACGAGGACAAACTGAAAGAGGTAGTAAGAGAAAGCTACGCGGGGGGGGGGGACAGTAAGGAGGAAGTCAGAGACCTCAGAGGGGTTTAGAAAAAATAGGTAGGGCACAGGAGTGAGAAGAGATTTACAGCAGGCAGTTATGAGCAACGAGTAGGGGAGCAATAAATCACATTAAAAACTCTATCAAAAAGCAGGCTAAGTTGGTACTAGAAATAAACAGTGCAAGTCAGGTTAAATAGGCAGAGAAAAATTAGCATTATAACCAACAAGCATTTGTCAATGCTGAATGTTTGCTTGCTGGCATTGGCAGTGTAGGAGTTAGAGAAATGCATAACAGGAATGGCAGTGAAGTACTGAACTGAAGCCAATCCCACCACCACCCTGCAGAGACTGACAGGCACTGGGGTGCGCCTTTGGGTCATCAGGCATAATGGCCACGCCACTTCACCACATCCAACCCTGCAGACACTGACAAGTGTCATGGTGTGCCTTGGGGTCTTTGAGCCTTATGCTCACCCCATTCCATAAGGAAATATGGTGAGATGGGTGTAGTATAGGAAAATGGGGTGAACTTTGGGAACGAAGAGTCCAAGGCACACCTCAATGCCTGTCACTGGCTGCAGGGTGTGGGTGGGAGTGGAATGGCATGAGCATTACAGGCGATAATCCCAAGTCACACCCCTGATGCCTATCAGTCTATACAGGGTGGGGTGTTATGGTCAGAAACCCTAACACCTTAGGCGTTCGTTGGTATTTTCACTCCAAATTTTCACCATGGGTTTTTTGTGACCCCCACCTCATGAACAGTGGGAATATCAGTTTGTTAGCCAAAAGCTGATTTTGCACAGTGACTACGCCATCTGGCTGTACTGTTCAAGGCGAGGTGTAAAAAAATGGCAATGCTGAAAATCTGGAGTGAAAATATAAAAAAACTGGTGAAGTCACAAGCGTGCGTAGAAACTGCACAACGCACATCCGTAATGTAATTAGTTTGGAGATTTTTTACAGCAGATTGTCAGAGGCATTTTGGGACCGCCGCTCATGAACAGTGTCACTGTGATTTTCTTAAATCTGTCCCGAACATGGACTTCCCACAGCGACCACGTATTTCTACGTCAGAAGTGCGAAAACACATTTCGACCAGGATGTGAAAAATGACAGTTGTACTGTCCATAAGGAGGTGTGTAAAAATGTCAGTGTTGAAAATCTGGACTGAAAATAGTACAAATTCGTGAACTTACGAGGGTGTGGGGAAACTGCGCAATGCACGCTCATAACACGGTCATTTTACAGACTTTTGTCACCAAATTTTCAACATAGCAATTTTAAGACCTCTGCTCACGAACAGTGTCACTGTGATTTTCTTAATCTGTCCCGAACATTGATTTCACACACCGACTGCACCATTGCACGCTACATGCGCGAAAACTCATTTTGGGAGAGATGTGAAAAATGACAGCTGTACTGCTCGTAAGGAGGTGTGGTAAAATGGCAATGTTGAAAATTTGGAGTGAAAATATTAAAATTTCTTGAAGTTACAGGCGTGCATAAAACTGCGTAATGCTCAGCAGAAAACAGTCATTTTGAGAATTTTTTCACCAAATTTTCAACAAAAGAAATTTAGCGGGGCCTACCTCATGAACTGTGACACTGTCATTTCGTTACTTGGTCCCAAAAGGCGGTTCAGCGCAATGAACACAAAATCACCTTTCGGGACCGAATACGAAAATGACAGTGACTGAGTTCATGAGGTGGGGCCCCAAGAACCCCATGCTGAAAATTTGGTGAAACAATTCCCCAAAATGGCCGAGGTATGCACCAAAGTTGGGGGGGGGAACACATTTATGCCATTATATAGCTTACTGCCATTTCTTCAGTTCATGGGTCGGCTTTGAAGAGTGCAGGACGTGTTCCCCAATCCACGCAAGGTTGTCACATTGAGCTCCATGGCAAGTATGGGGTTGGGGGTGTATGGGCGCAGGTTGGGGAGGAGGCCAAGACAGGCGACGAGGGACTTATTTTTTTTCCTTATTTAGGGAAGGCGATGTGGGACTTTTTGCCACGCTGGTGGGCTCCCAGCGTGGCACCTAGAATTCTGCTGGGGGGGGGGTAGTTAAGCCGACAGGGGATTGAGCACCCCAGTCAGTCATACAGTGAGCGAGGGTGGAGGAGAGCGCATGAGCATGCTGGGGTGGGCTCCCAGCATGCTACGTAGTGTTTTGGTGGTGGGGACGAACTGTCTATGACAGTTCAGATGCAGTGCTAATGTGCGTGTAGGCAAACTGACTACACGTTACCACTGCTGACTGTGGCCGTGTTTTCCTCAGGACTGTAAGCCACTGCATCTGGTGGTCAGACAGCTCGGACATTCATTGGTGCTGTGTAGCCATGCCTGCAAAAGGGAGCAGGGCATTGGAAGTGGGGGAGGCACACCTACGAAAAGTCGTATGGTGGCACTATGTTTCTTGCACATGCATACAAGTAAACATAAAAATCAATTTGACAAGTTAGAGCAAGCAGTACATAGGCAGATAATAGATCAAAACTTCTAAATTTCAAAATGAAAAAGACCCGGGAGGCTTAGTTTAGGTGTCCAAGTTTAGCCAACAGCTCAAAAGCAGTGTAAAGTCAATGGGAAACGGCACATCAATCGGCTTGGGCCTTGGGAGCAAGGTGACCAAACAGGACACAGCCTCCAAGAGTGCCGCACCAATTAGAGGCTCCCGGCTCGAGCTGGCTCCAAGAAAGTAGTGGCGGTAGTACCTGGCTATGGGATCACTTTCAGGGACCAGGAGGAGGCGGTCAGAGGCGTTGGCCCGGCCAGTGTACACGGCGGTTCGGCCACGCATGATTTCCTGTCAGCTTTCTCAATCGTGGGTCCCTGGCTATGGGATTTGTTTTCAGGGACCAGGAGGGCAGTCAGGAGGTGTCGGCTTTGGCTGTAGGTTCGGCCGCGCAATTTCTGTCGGCGCCGCTCAGGCGCGGGTCCCTGGCTATGGGATCTACTTTCAGGGACCAGGAGGGTGGTCGAGAGGTGTTGGCTTCGGCTGGTGGTAGTGGACGTAGGTTCGGCCGCGTGATTTCTGTTGGCATGGGTCCCTGGCTATGGGATCTGCTTGCAGGGACAAGGAGGGCAGTCAGGAGGTGTCCGCTTCGGCGGCGGCCGTAGGTTCGGCTGTGCGATTTCTGTCGGTCCCGCTCAGGCGCGGGTCACTGGCTATGGGATCCACTTTCAGGGACCAGGAGGGCGGTCAGAAGGTGTCGGCGGCGGCACCGGCCGTAGGTTCGGCCACACAATTTCTGTCAGTGCTGCTCAGTCACATCAGTCAGACTAATCTGTGATTCTGTGAGCTCTTAATCAATGTTCCAATAATTTCAGTTTTGTTATGTAACAGACATGCTAGATAGTTTATGCTAACTTGTCGAGCAGCAGCACAGTAAAATTCTGAGCAGCAAGTCCTAGTGTAGTCCATCAACAGTCAAGTGTATGCAGAGTGAGTAGGTGAGCTGAACAATATGCATCTATTGGGTACTGTTTTTTTTAATCTTACAATTAAATGTGCCTGGAATTTAATCTGTGGGAGGCAGCTAAGCACCAAGTAGTCCAGAATGTGGGTACGGGAACAGTTGAATATCTTTCAGTCTTTATAATTTTCTTCCTCACAGACTGTTAACCCCGACTTCCTACTCATAATAAAAAATAAAAGTTAGTCGACATCGAGAGTTGCTCGTATTGGACCACTGGACCAGCATGGCATTTATGATAAAAATTTGCTAAATTCTGGCCAAATTATATCTCAAGAAAAAAACTACAAACATATCACGCTTAGAAGCAGGGTAGAATTGTAACAAATCTGGCCAACTGGTTATGTCACGGAAAAAATGAAAAATCACTTTATCTTCTGTCACGTGTAAATCATGAGTTATGATAACTGAATTACGAACTTCTGTTTACACTGGCCAGATTCATTTTTCATCTGTCATGGGGTAGACAAGACAAAAAAGATACTTCATCAGGGTGGTATATCATATCACTCAATCAATCAATCTTTATTTTACCAAGTGAAGCATCATTGAGAAAAACTAATTTACAAGATGGACCTAAACAAATACATATAAGAATACATTCAAGAATATATACAGCACTAGATTAATACAAGGAATACACAGAAGAATTCAATAAGGCAAGTTCATTCAAAGGAAAAAAAAAATTGCATAATAGTTTCTAAGGCATACAGCAACAAAAATATAACACATACAACTATGTACAATAGCTGCCAGAGGTGATACAAAGCATTGAGATGGAACCATGAGGGAGACCACAGAGAGCCAGGGGGCAGGGGAAGATATCGGGGATCCAAGGGTTGTTGTTAGGGTGGGTGAACACCTTAAAGTAGAAAAGGCACCAGTGAAAGAGCAGAGCACAGGCTAAGGTGCACTGTCCGAGATCCGAGGATAAATGCAGTCAGCGAAAACAGCTACAGGTTTCCCTAAATGAGCATTGGTACAAGGATTTAAAGAAGCTCAGTTTCACAGCAGTAGACAACTTTAGGGGTTTCTGTACGGCATTCCAAATGGCCAGAACAGCGTGACCAATTACCGATTCACCGTACCTGGTTCTCACCTTAGGGATTATGAGTGAGATGTAAGAAAGACTTCTTAATGTATACTTTCCAGCACTGCAGGCGGGCAGGCAGCACACACTGTATTCTGGAAGCTTACTGATAAGGGCCCTGTAGGTCCAGAGCACTGCATTTGTTTGACGTCTGAAACTTAACAAGAGCTCCACCCTATTTTGGTATAAAGTTCACAGTGGTGGGTGGAGTAAGGTAGGAAAGTGATGAATCTAATAAGCTCAGTGGTAGAGAGTATCCAGTTTAGAGAGGGAAAAGTTTGGGCCTTGGCAATACAGAAAATCTGAACAGACCAGAAGGGGCATGAATGTTGTCTGAACCAGCCTAATTTTAGCTTTTGAAGCGAGTACATTTTTGATAGGAACAAAAAAAAAGGCCAAGTCTCTGTTTTAATTTTTTTGTGAGCTCATCAATATGGTCAATGAAGGACAATTTGTGATCTATCCAAAACCAGAGGTACTTAAATTTCTCCACAAATTCCAGAGGCTCACCCAGAAGTGTAGATACACGGGGAGCTGATCCAAGGGAATAGTGTTTAGATGCATAGGTGGAGGGGGCAGAAAGCACAGCCTTAGTTTTCTTGACATTTAAGGGGAGCTTTAATTGTAGAAGATTATTCTGAGGAAGGTCAAATTCTTGCTGAAGGTCACCACAGGCAAGTTCCGGGGTAGGCCTGTTAAGTACAGGACAGTATTGTCTGCAAACAGATGGATGTTTGCTGAAGTGATACCAGAATTAATGTTAATATAAAGAGCAAAAAGCAAGGGGCCTAAAATAGATCATTGAGGGACACCTCTTAGCAATATTTTTTGAGGAGAGAAGCCCCCATCCACCTTGATAAGCTGCTGCCGTTCCAGAAGGCAACTAGTACACCATTTCAATGCCAAATGGGCCACTCCAATGCCTTTTAGTGTAGACAATAGTAGGTCATGGTCCACAGTATTGAATGCTTTGCTGAGATCAAGAAACAAAATGCACATGCAATTTTTTGTATCCAGGGCAATCTACCAATCATTGGGGACCTTGGCCAATGCAGATACAGTACTGTGATGTGGTCTAAAACCAGACTGAACTGGATTTATCAGGTTGATTGTCTCTAGGTGACTCCTAAGCTGCTCATTGACAACCTTTTAAAGTAGTCTGGATAAGATAGGCAAGAGAGAAATTGGTCTGTAAATGTTTAGGTTGCATGATTCTCCAAATTTAAACAGGGGTATGACATGTGAAAATGTGGAAAGCATTTGGTGACTAATGTATACACTGGTGTTAACTGTATTATCTGTTTAAGTATTTCTACCCAGTGATTTTATGATTTTTTAATTGTTGTAAGGCACCTTGGTTTCGGAAAGGCGCCATATAAATAAAGATTTATTATTATTATTATTATGTGCTGTTTTCCAAATTGGGGGGAGTACCCCTTGAGAAAGGGACATATTAAAGAGGCGAGTGATTGGGGGTGACAAAATGTAATATCCCAGTTTTAAATAATACGGTTCGATGAGGCCAGCACCTGCCAACTTCCTACTGTCTAGACTCAGTAATAGGTCCTCCACTTGCTGCAATGTAACCGGACTAAAGGAGAACACTCCTGCATGAGTACTGGCGGCTGTGGCTTGGTATGCAGGGTCATGATTATACATCTGTGAATGAAGCTTGGACGCTGGTGAAGTGTCAAATGCCAGACCAGCTGCAGCAAAATGGTTATTGAGTAATTAGAGGATCTCATTTTTATCCGTGATTGAAGTGCCATCAGATATGATTTTTCGGTAGGAGTGAGCTGGCTGGGCGGAAACCGTCCACGTCCTTAAGCGTTTTTAAAAATTTAGCTGGGCAGCTTGATGAGGACTCGAGTTCAGTATGGAAGTAATTAGCTTTCTCGGCCCCAATTAGTCTGATGCACTGTTTTCTGGCAGTTCTAAAGGCTGCCCAGTCCGCAGGCTGCTTATGTTTTCTAGCCCTTTTCCATAGGGCATCCCAGTTTGGAAGTGCAGATTGAAAGTTAGCTGTGAACGAAGGACAGGATTTCTTTTTTGTGTGTATTTTAAGCAGAGGTGCATGTCTGTTTATGGAGTCTAGAACTATGGTTTGGAAAATCTCAAAGGCTTTAACTACTGTGTTGGCCAGGTAAAAGTTTTGCCAGTGAGCAAGCTGAAGATCAGCAAGGAAGGCACTGGGATCAAAGTTCCGACGACTTCTCTTGAAGACATATCTAGATGTAGATATTTCTGGGGCAGATCTCATGCAGGCAATAGCACAATGATCGCTAAGGTCATTAAAGAGTATCAGAGTGGGAGATAAGGTGTGATAAGGAGATAAGTTCACTAGGATTGGATCAAGCAAGAGTACTTCTTTCTGGGTTTTTATGGTTAGGATGGGTGGGTTCCTGAACAAGCTGAGTGAACCCAAAACATACCACAAACATCCTTTAGAGGCTTAGATGCAGCTGGTAGCCAGTCCATGTTAAGGTCACCCATAATAATTATTTCTGAAGTAAATGTAGGTAAGACCTCACTCCAAAAGTTCAGTATTTTATGCCCTGCAGAAGGTGGCCTGTAACATCCAAGCATGTGGAGGTAGGCTGTCTGTGAGGGCTGAACTTTTATGGTGACACTTTCATATTCGTTGAGAAGTGACGTAGAGTCCACTAGAGATGCCATAAATTTGTCAGCAATATAAATGGCTACACCCCCTCCCCCACAGTATATCTATCGGCCCTAAAGACATTATAGGACAGCATATTAATTTCACGGTACTGGGTCGGGGGTTTTAGCCATGATTCAGTAACCACCAGAACACCTGGCTGTGTGTGGCAAATCCATGTTTGTATAGTATCAAAATGCTTTAACAAACTGCATGTGTTTATATGTAGGAGACCCATACCCTTTAAATTGTCCAGGTCTGATGGAACTGAGAAATGGAGAGGAGGACCAGGATTTGTCACCTGCACAAATGAGAAACAGAAGAAGTTTTATAATAGCATTTAAAAGTAACCTCAGGAGGCGCGTCCTAACCCCTTTTGTGGGTACAGCTATGAAGTGAAGACTGTGGTAAGCAAGGCTGATAATAGCACCTGAACAGAGATGACATAAATGGGAACAACACCACGTGAGGGAATAACTTGGTCAGAGTGGCCTACGCAGTAGGTAGTGTGTGTGTCGTACAGTGTGACAAGACTGATGCTGTCCTCAAGAAAATGTAAATCAACTGTCTCAAAACTCTCGGGGCAGAGTACGTACGATGCCAGGAGCAAGGCAGGGAATTACGGTGCAAAAAATGCAGTGTCAATTGCTGCAGCTTCATTATTTATTTATTCAAAGAATCGGAATTCTAATCCTTTGAGTCATAGACTCTTTTGCAAAGGCTCCACTTCAAAATAAATAAATAAATACACATGCATCACTTATATGGTACAAAACAAACATTCGGCACAATATACATTGTAAGGTTACATCAGCAGGGATCTTGGGGATTAGCTGCATATATGTTCATTGTCATAGCCAGAAAATCAATGTCAGGGTTTTGGGCTGCATTTTTTGGTTTTAAGTTGTGGATACACTACATGTGACTGTCTTGACTGCACTGGATTTCAGAGAGACTTTCTGCCTTATTCGCCGTTTGTGCCATGATACATTATTAAAATGTAACAACTGTATCCATGATAGCTATCAGTGCTGCAAAAGCACTTTGAAAAATATAACATACTGTACATCACTTCTCTGTGCATCACTTTTCTGTACGTGCACAGAATTTAAGTGAAAGTTCAACACCATATCTAAAAATGAGGTAGAGAGAGAGAAAAACAAAATAAATGACACATGGAGATTTTCAAACTTGTTTTTGCCTTTTATTTACTCAAGCGACATACTGATGGTTGGTGACATTATGATAGCAGTATACAAAAAAATGGGGTGGTATACCACTTTTTGGGACAGAATACCAGATACTGGGAACCGGTAATCCGTGTGGAACACCACTTTTTAAAATTAATTTCTAGCCCTGCCCATGGTGCGCCATGAATCTTCTGCGTCAAGTGGTGGCCTGGCTCGGGGCCGCAGGTATCAGACTGATTTACCTAGACATCTTGATTATGGATCAAGACGCTTCTGTTCCTAGTGAAACACCTCCACCTAACCATCTCCCTACTGGAACGCCTGGGCTTTGTCTTCAAATCAGGACAAGTCGATCCTATCGCCGGCAGAAGATTTCTTTCTTGGGGTTTGAGGTCGACTCTGTAAAAGTCCACCTCGAACTGCCCTTAGCCAAGATCAAGGGCATGCAGGAGTTACTCAAGCTCATGAGGCAGCAAGCCATGATTCGGGACCTAGCCAGGGTTATCGGTCTCCTTTCCCCATCAATCAAGCCATCTTCCTCATTCCCCTCCATAACTGCTCCCCCCACTTGGGCAAGATAGAGGCGTTAAGGCTCTCGGGTTCTTCTGACTCCCCAGTGCATCTCTCTTAAGCAGCCCGCAACAATATTCTCTGGTGGATTTACCAGATGGACACATGGAATGTGTCATTTTCTGGACTCTTCCAAACCTCACAGAGTCAAATGCCAGTCTGTATGGCTTGATTCTGTAGTTTCCTTTGATTTATTTCACCGAGTGCTACCATTTGCATGCTTGTGAATACTGTTTGGATTTAGCATCCGCTCGCTCCATGAGTGTGGGTTCACTTGTGCTTCTTCCTGTATGGCTGGGGAACCTGGTGCCAAAGCACCTCCATGGGCAGTAGGAGGTCACAGGCGGTATCCTTCCACCATAACTATGTGCTTGAACTCCTGGCAGCGTTGTCTGCGATCCAGAGTTCTACCAAGGACAGGAAGAACCTGGTAATTCTCCAGAAGATGGACAATATGGCAGTGGTGCATTACATAAACAAGTGGGGGGGGGACAAGGTCCCTCCAGCTCAATGTAGTGACCAAGAGGTTCTGGAATTACTGTCTGAACCACAGAGTGCAGATCAAGGCCTAACATATCCCAGGTCTCTCCAACACGGCAGCAGACTGTAACTCCTGCTACCTGGTGGACTCCACTGACTTGTCTGATGAGGGACATGTTCCTCCTGTTACATTCTCTGTGAGGATCTTTGGAGGTAGACCTATTCACCTCACCCCTACTAATCTTTTTTAGCTGGAGACCAGATCTGAAAGGCAGAACCATGGATGCCTTTCATCAGGATGGGGCAATCTGAAGGGCTACCCCTTTTCCCCATTCTCCATGAACTGCAGAAGAGTGGTGCACATTAGGAGGCAGCATGCCACAGTCTTGTTGTTCACCCCATTCTGACTAGCCCAAGCTTTGTTCCTGTCCCTCTTGGAACTTCTAATCCTAGAAGACTAGCTCTGACAGGCAACACGACTTCTTTCAGAGGTACCTTGGGAGCCTGCAGGAATTTTGGACAGGGCTGCCAATTTTCTCAGAGAGTCCTGGGCCACAGGGACCAAAAAAAGCTTATTCACCAGTCTGGTCTTGGTAGACTAGCTGGTGTGGTGGAAGGGACCTGAATCCCTTTTTAAACATCTGTGACAAAGACGAAAAAGTTACTCACTGCAGTAATCTTTCTTCCAAGGGGTCCTTTAGCATCAGTAACTTTGTTTGCACTTGGCTGGCTAGGTACCACTGCCCTGGAGGTGTGCCTTTAAGACATATTTAAATGAGCTTAGGGCCAAGTCAATTAAAAGAAAGGAGGGGATGTGAGCCGAGTGAGAGCTGTTAATGGATTCAAAATATTTTGAGGAAAAATGAGAGCAAATGCCCCAATAAAGAATCAACAGGATTCAAAAAACAAGCAAATGTCCACAAAAGTGGAAACAAACAACAGCAATATGCAGGGCTCCAGATAAGGTGAGTACCAGCCTATTTTACTCATCTCATTTTAGGAAATACTCTTCAGAAAATTTTTTTTAGTGAGTATCAGTACTTACCCAACATTTTTGAATGCTCCACACTCCATAGAACAGCACTTCATAACATAGCAGATGATTAAAAAGGAGCATTTTTTTTCCAGATTTACAGCACTCATATGCATCCCAATTGTGTTTTACTCACTACATTTTAAAACTGGTGAGTAAGTTACTCCTACCTGACAACATTATCTGGAGCATTGTTGGCACCGGATCAGTACTTATCTAGAAAAAAAAACAAACAAACAAACAAAAAAAAAAAATACACATTGTTCTTAAAAATGTACTCCTCACTTCACTCCACTCTGTCCAGACATTAGTACACATCTGAATTTAGTTTTCCTCACCTCACTTTCAAAATGAGGAGTACAGTACTCATCCAAAAAATCTTATTTGGACCCCTGGTAACACGAGCTAAAAACTCATCAATAAGAAACTCCAAATTTGGTAAAAGGTGACATAAGAGCCCTTCGCCGACAGGTGAACGGGGCAGGGAGAGTGGGAGTTTACCGAAGCTAAAGGACCACTCGGAAGAAAGAAGATTACTGTGGTGAGTATTTTTTTTCTTCTTACCACAGGAGTCCTTTAGCATTAGTAACTTTTTTGTAGACTACTGGGCAGTAGCAAGTGGGAGGCGGGCAGAGAACCTACTTAGGAAAGAAGCTCTGCAGAACTGCCCTGCCAAATTTGGCATCAGATCTGGTCTGCACATCCAAGCTGTAGTGTTTTACAAAGGTGTGCACAGATTTCCAGGTAGTTGCTTTGCAGACATCTAGTAGGGGAATGTCCCTTGCTGTTGCAAGCGAGGCTGCAGTGCCTCTGGAGGAGTGGGCCCTGAGCCCCACTGGAGGTTGTTGACCAGCTTTCTCATAGCAGAATCTAATACAAGAGACCAACCAATGAGAAATGGTTATCTTGGTAGCTAGTCTTCCTCTGCCTACATCCCTGTATGTGAGGAACAACTGAGTGGAAGAGCCTCTGGACTGTTTAGTATGCTCTAGGTAGTGAAAGATGGCTCTTTTGACATCCAAGCCGTGGAGCTTTTGCTCGCCAGTAGTGGATGGCTCAGTAAAGAAGGCAGGCAGAGTAATGGACTGGTTTATGTGAAACTCTGAAACCACCTTTGGCAGAAATGTCCTATTTGTCCTAAGCTCAACTTTATCGTTGTGAAGGATGACGTCATTTGGCTCAGTGCACAGGGCCTGTAGCTCTGAAATCATCCTGGCAGAAGTAATGGCTACCAGAAAGACGGTCTTCCAAGTTACAAACTTAATGTGGGCCGTGGACATAGGCTCGACGGGTGACTTCATGAGCCCGTCTATGCAAAGGTTCAGGCTCCAAGGAGGAACAGGATCCCTGGTTGGAGGCTGGAGTTGCAAGAGACCTTTGAAAAGCTGTTAAAAATGTGGGAAAAAAACTATTTCTTCTTTGCCACCAAAAGGTAGGCCGAAATTGCTGCCAGGTGTAGCTTGAGTGAAGATGGTTTCAAGCCTGACGCCTGTAGGTGTAAAAGGTAGTCTAGCAGCTGAAGGTCTAAGGCTGATGGGGGTTCGACCTTTTTGCTCTTGCACCAGAGGGAACACCTTTTCCATTTGGCTGCCTAAGTCTTCTTAGTGTTCATTTTTTTTTAGCCATCCTTAGTATCTTAAGGACCTGTACAGAGTACTGCGAGGATGGAAACTAACTCTTCAAGAACCAGGCCTTGAGGCGAAGAGAGTGTATGCCTGGGTACTGCACTCCTGTCTGAGGAAGGGTCAGCAGGGAGTGAGCTGGAGGCAGGCAAATGGGCCTATTGCAGGATAATGAGAGGAGAGGGTACCAAACTTGCCTGGGCCAGTCCGGAGCCACTAGGATCATCGATGTAGGCTGCTGAGTTTCAGCAAAACCCTGAATATCAGAGAAAAGGGAGAAAATGCAAATAGGAACCTCCCTGATCAGTCCAGGATCAGGGCATCTAGAGAAAGTGCTCCCGGAATTGGGGGCCTGCAACAGTACTGAGGAAGCTGAAAATTGAGAGGACAGGCAAACAGATCCACATCTGGTGTGCCCCACCGTCTGAACACTGTGGCTGGTACTTGGTTGTTCAGTGTCCATTCGCTCTGGCCTTGACTGATGCGGCTTAGAGCATCCTCCAGAGTACTGAGTTTGCCTGGGAGGCGAATAGCCAAGAGGCTGACTCCCAGGGAGAATGCTAGAGACCAGAGCTTCCAAACAGAGTATCCCTGATCTGGTACCACCCTGCTTGTTTATGTAGAACATTGCAGTGGTATTGTCCGTTCAAATTTGAACCATCTGCCCTTCTATGCTGGGAGTGAAAGCTCCGGGAGCTAGTAAGACTGCTCCGAGTTCCAAAAAAGTTATGTGCAACTGTGACTCTTCGGGAGTCCAGTTGCTGCTTAGTGAGGCACTGTCCAAATGAGTTCCCCAGCCCAAAAGGGAGGCATCTGTGGTGATCACCTTTGTGGGAAGAGGAGCTTGAAAGGGAACACCTGCCTGTATTTGCAGGGTTCTTTCACCACAGCAAGTTTTGGATGAACTGCCCCGATACAGGTATCAACTCTGAAAATCTGTTGCTTCTCCAAGACCAGCGAGCTCTGAGGTAAGCTTGCAGGAGTCTCGTCCTGTACCTGACCCTTAGGACTATGGCAGTCAAAGAGGCCATATGTCCCAGAAGTTTGAGGAAATGTCTGTCTGGTCTTGGCTGTCCCTGGGTGAAAGAATCTGCCACTGAAAGGAAACTCTGAATTGTTTCTTGCGGGAGGAATGCATATCCCTTCTGTGTGTCCAACTGGGCCCTTATGAAGGTGAGCAGCTGGGTGGGTTCTGGGTGAGATTTCTTTAGATTTACCAGGAAACCCAGAGACTCCAGAGTGTGTTCTGTGAGGGAAAGAGATTCCTTGACCTGGTAAGAAGACTTTGCTACTATGAATGAGCCAGCCATCCAGATAGGGGTAGACAGCGACACCCAGTCTCCTGAGATGTGCTGCTACCACTGCGAGACACTTGGTAAAAACTCCTGGGGCTGAGGATAGACCGAAGGGCATTGCGGTGAACTGACAGTGACCCAAAGGAAGTTTGAATCTGAGAAGCTTCCTGTGAGATCTCCTTATGGGTATGTGGAAGTAGGCATCCTTTTAGCTTGGCAGAAGACACCAGGAGAAAGGACTGCTGTGTGACTGAACTTCTCTGCTGGGACTAAAGTAGAAGAACTTTTGTACTTGGACCTTTAATTTAGGGTAAAAAAACTAATATACAAAAGAAAAAAAAGTGTGTGTTTGGGTTAACTGAACTGAATGGGTATCTGAAGAGTTATCTAGGTGTAAATCTCAGGTGACTGAAATGACTTAACTGCTGTGAGGTTTAAGTTACTTGTAGAAAGATCTGGTAAGTAGGGGGAGTGGCTTAGCTAGAAGGAAGCTACATTTAAAGACTGCCTTAGAAAGTTTCTGCTAATAGCTTGGCAGAAGACACCAGGCGAAAGGACTGCTGTGTGACTGAACTTCTCTGCTGGGACTATATTTCCCTCCTTCCCAAGCTAGTTCTATTTTTATAGGCACAGGATTTGACTGACAACAGGAACTTCCTGTTTAGGGGCAGGAAGTGAGTGATCACAGAACCACCAAGGACCCATCATCCTAGAAGGGCAAGAGTAGCTCTCCGGCCCCCTCTAGCTGCTGGAGGTCTGCCTCTGAGCAAGTAAGTGGTCTACTGAGAAATATAGGATATTCTTGTCTCAGAACAGGACAATCAGGAGCTTAAAGGGCACACAGGCAGAAAGTAAGAGAGAAAAAAAAAAAGAGGAAAGAGTAAGGATTGCAAACAGTTAAGGGGCCAGAAATAAGACATGATTGGAGTAGTGCGGTGCAGTGCAGTGGCTGTGGAGCAGCAGTCTTCCGGAAGATGTTCTGGAGGATGTGGTGTTGTCCCATCTGCAGGCACCTCTCTGGGCTGAGGGAGAAGGTTGCTCATCTCCAGGCTGAGTTGGCCAGGATTTGTGGGACCTCCTCTTCCATCCAGGGACCACCAGTGCCACTGCCGTTGCCCCAGAGGTTGCCAAGAAACAGGAGCGTTGGACCACAGTGGGCTCAGGGAGGTTGGAGGTGGTGGAACAGAGGCGCATCCCTCCAGTTGTACCTTCCACAATTCCTATGCCATTCTGGCAAAGTGTGGTTCCTCTATGGAGGCACCACAGTGGAGACCAAGGAGGATGCTGGAACCTCCACAAAGGAGACCCACAGGAGGGTGGCGGGACCTCGAAGGGGAAGAACAACTCCTGTGGGGACTCCATTGTTAGGAAGGTAGAACTGGGGGAGGAAGGGAGAGGGAGGTAAGGTGCCTGCCTGGCGCCATGGCTTGGAGGCACAGGAGCGAAACCTCAGGATTGCTGAGCAGCTGCACAGGGAGGGAGCTGGATGTCATTGTCCACCTAGGGACAAATGACCTGGCTAAGAAAGGATTAGAGAAGTGCAGGAAGAGTTTGTGGAATTGGGGAGGGCCTTAGTCAAGTAGCACGCACGGTAACCTTCTCGGAGGTGCTACCATCTATGGCATAGGAGAGGCTAGAGTGTTCCGCACCATGGGATTCAATCAGTGGTTGAAAAACTGGTGTGGAGCTCAGGGATTTGGCTTCACTGGGGACTGGGGGTCCACCTGGAGTGATGCAGGCCTATACTGGCATGATGGGCTGCATCTGTCTGGGAGGGGAACCAGGATCCTAGGTGATAGGTTGAAATGCTTCATTGGCAAGCTTTTAAACTAGCCAAGGGGGAGGCACTGGAAAGTAGCAGAAAAATCCTAGCCACCCCCCCCCGAAATAATCACGGTTGTAAGTGCAGCAAAGACCAACATAGAGGTGTCGATAGGGAGAAGGGCAGGGGTAAATGGAGAAAGTGACAAAGGCAAGAAGGACAGGGATGGGGCAAAAGGGGAGTAAGGCCATCAGGAAATAGAGGGTAATGAGTACCAATGCCCGTAGTCTGGGCAACAAGCTCCCTGAGCTGATGGCCTTAATGGAAGAGGGATGCCTGGATATCGCAGCAGTCACAGAAACATGGTACACAGAGAACCATGACTGGGATGTTAACATACCAGGGTACATAACCTACAGGAGAGACAGGCAGGGGAGAAGAGGGGGAGGAGTAGCTCTCTATGTAAAGGAAGGGATAAAAGCAACTGAACAAAAGAGTAAACAGGGAGGAGAGGAGGCACTGTGGGTCACCTTGGAGACTGGAACGGGCACCACAATCCGCACAGGGGTTGTGTTACAGACCCCCATGTCAGGGGGAGGAAATGGACACAGATATGATGGAAGGCATTCTTAGAATGGCAGAGAAAGGGGGAGATACTGTTGATGGGAGACCTGAATATGCCAGATGTTAACTGGAGCACATTTGCTGCAGCCACATCCAAGAGCAGGGCCATTCTTGATGCCCTACAGGTGGCAGGCATTAGACAGCTAGTTTCAGAACCCACTCGTGAGGGAGCAATCTTAGACCTCGTACTCTCAAAACCGGGGCAGTGAGAGGATCTCAGATCTAGAAGTGGGTTGCCATCTGGGGACAAGTGGCCATCAAACAGTGTGGTTCACATTAAACTCAGCTACAGAGTCAAGCCATACAAAAGTGAGGGTACTGGACTTTAGGAGAGCGGACTTTGGCAAGATGGGAGAGTGCCTCAGAAAAGCACTAGCAAACAGGCTAGAAGGAGGTGTGCAGCAACAATGGGGAATTATCAAAACTGCCATCAGAGAGGCAACAAGCCTTTGTGTGAAGCAAATAAACAAATCAAAATGTAAGAAAAAGCCACTATGGTTCTCAAAAGAGGTGGCTGTGAAAGTCAGGGAGAAAAAGATAGCATTTCGGAAGTATAAGGAAACACAGAAGGAGCAAGACAGAGAGCTGTACCAGTTAAGGCAGAAGGAAGCAGGGAGGGAAGTCAGAATAGCAAAGGCCCAAACTGAGGAAAAGACAGCCAACTCAGTTAAGAAGGCGGATAAAACCTTTTATAGGTACATCAGCAAGCGTAGAAAAACAAAGGGAGGGATAGTGAGGCTGAATAGAATGAACGGTGGGTGGGCAGAGGGGGACAGTGAAAATGCAGGAATACTGAATGAATATTTCTGCTCAGTATTCACAAAAGAGGAGGGGGAAGTGCCTAATCCAATTAACAGAAGCACTCTTGATAGGGGGGTTGATCCCGGTCCTTTCACAGAAGAAAGGGTTCTGCAAGAACTCCTAAAACTAAAGGTGGACAAAGCAATGGGTCCTGATGGAATTCACCCCAGAATTCTAACAGAATTAAGGGAGGAACTAGTGAAACCACTGGCTACTCTTTTTAATAAATCACGGGAGGATGGTGTGGTACCCGAGGACTGGAGGAAGGCGGATGTGATTCCCCTTCACAAAAGTGGGACCAAGACAGAGGCAGGAAACTACAGACCTGTCAGTCTGACCTCTGTGGTAGGGAAAGTGGAGTCACTTCTGAAGGAAAGAACAGTTGAGTACCTAGAGGCCAGTGGAGCACAGGACCCAAGGCAGCATGGGTTCACAGCAGGAAGGTCATCTCAGACGAATCTAATAGATTTCTTTGACTGGGTGACCAAAGTAGTAGACCAGGGAAGGGCTGTGGACATGGCCTACCTAGACTTTAGCAAGGCATTTGACACAGTCCCACACAAAAGATTAATAGTCAAATTAACCAGCCTGGGAGTGGGTCCCAGGGTGGTAGCCTGCAAAACACTGGCGACAACAGGACACAGAAGGTAATTGTAAATGGAGTCCACTCTGGAAAAAAAGGGGTTACTAGTGGGGCACCGAGAGGGTCAGATTAGGTCCAGTCCTTTTAATGTCTCTCATCAGCACATTGCAGAGGGACTGGAAGGAAAAGTATGCCTTCTGCAGATGACACAAAGATCTGCAACAGTGTTGATACACAAGGAGGCGTGGAAAGGATGAAAAGGGACTTGGCAAGGTTGGAGGAATGGTCAGAAGTATGGCAGCTAGGATTCAATGCAAAGAAGTGCAAAATAATGCACCTGGGAAACAAGAACCCAGGGGAAGAATACACAATGGGTGGGGAGGAAATAACAATAAAAAAGGAAAGGGACCTGGGGGTAATCATATCAGATGACCTTAAGGTTAGCAAGCAATGTGAGAAGGCAGTAGGGAGGGCTGGGGGTATACTGGGATGTATTGGGAGAGGCATCATCAGCAGAAAACAGGAAGTTGTTATCCCTCTGTACAGACAGTTGGTGAGACCCCATCTGAGTACTGTGTCCAGTTCTGGAGACCCCATCTCCGCAAGGACATAGACAGGATAGAGGCAGTCCAGAGGAGGGCAACAAAATGGTGCAGGGTCTGCAAGAGAAGCCGTATGAGGAGAGACTAAAGGAGCTTAATATGTATACCCTTGAGGAAAGAAGGGAGAGGGGGACATGCTAGAAACTTTAAGTACCTCAGTGGAATCAACAAGTCCAAGAGGGTAGCATCTTTCAGAAAGAGAGACTTGCAAGAACAAGGGGACACAATTTAAAGATAGAAGGAGGGCGGTTCAGGGGCAATGTGAGGAAGTATTATTTCACAGAGAGGGTAATGGATGCATGGAACAGAATTCCTAAGGAGGTTGTGGGGTCTAAAACTGTGGGAGAATTCAAGAATGCATGGGACAGACATAAGGCAATTCTTGTGGGGGTAGGAAGAAATAGGCTGTTGGTTAACTAGGATCTGCGGCCTATCCTGTAGGTAGGGAAATGGGCAGACTAGATGGGCCTAGCGGTCCTTATCTGCCGTCAAAGTCTATGTTTCTATGTTAAGGCTAGGGAGGCTAGCCAGTCTCCCTGCTGTAAAGACTGTATGACCAGTGACAGAGTGACCATTCTGAATTTGTTTTTTTTCAGATGTTTGTTTAAATATCCGAGATCTAAGAAAGTCAACACTCCCCAGTTTTCTTTTTTGCCCGAAAATACCTGGAGTAGAGGCCCTTGCCCTTCTCGTGAGCGGGGACCCTCTCCACTGCTCGTAAAGCCAGAAGGTTTTGTACCTCCATTTCCAAAAGCGGTATCTGTGTTGGGGACAAAGGTCTTGACACCTGGGTAGGCTTGAGGTCTGGCAGCTGCTTGAACTGTAATGACAGACCCTTCTCCACAATCTCCAGCACCCACTTGTCTGATGTGATGAGGAACCAGTGCTGAAGATAGTGGGAGAGTCTGCCTCCAACCGGAAAGTAACCTGGACACTCACATCAGGACTTAGACCGAGAGGCAGATGGCTGGGTAGAGGTGGCTCTTCTTTGTCCCCTTCTGCCCCTGCAAGACCCTCTGTACTGACTGAAGTCAGAATGGGGATAGGGATTGTAAGGCCTGGGAACAAAACCTTTGCCTCTACCGCCCCGGGATGGGATCTCTGAGGGGTGATCAGCTTTGGCTTGGATAAGTGGCTCTGCCAGGAGGCCTTGTACTCATCTACTTTTTTCATATAGTCAGTGAATCTGTAATCAAACCATCTGGAATTGGTATATTGGTAGCTTCCAGGGCAGTTTATGTCGTATCCATCAGCTCCTGCACCATAGAATCTGATCTGTTGCAGGAGATAGCCTGGACAGATTTCCAAAAGGCTTTTTGATGTTTGGCTGTGAATGCCATGTAAGAAGAAAGCCTGAGAAGCAGGGAAGCTGTGGCATACATTTTCTTTGCTATAAAATCAATTTTCTTGGAATTCTTGTCCAGGGGAGAGGGCGACAAGGAGACTCCAGTTTCTCACAAGCTGCCTGCTGCACTATACTATCGTTGCTAGACTGTGCAGACAGGAACCATTTTTAGACAATTTATATTTTCTCTCAAGCCACTTATCAACCCCCGATACTGAAGTGAGCCACTGAAGCACCTTCATGGTATTTTTTCTAAATGCATTATAGATAGGGATGACCAGAGAGTCTTTGAGGATGAAAGATCCTTCATCTCCCTACAATCTTTGTCTTGACTGACATCCTGGTTGGGCTCCTGTGTAGGGAGGTCTAGGATGTGCAGCTTATTTTGTATAAATGTAAACAGAGGCAGGATCCATGTGGTCACCCGGGGGTCTCCAAGTTGAGGGTCCGGGGACTCCTGGGGCCCAAGGCCCTCAAAATCCATGTCAGGGGCATCATAAAACTGATCATCTGTGTCACACACTCAGTCTACAGAAGAGACCTGTGGAAGAGTGATTGCCTGCCCCAGTAAACTGAAGACCCATCTTTTGGAGGATCTGAAACAGTTGCCATGATTTTTCCATATCTTGCACTGACGGAAGAACTTGCGCAGATTGTAAGTGTTCTGCAGGTGCCACGCAGTAAACTGCACGAGGTCTGAGGTAAAAAAAAACAAGGCAACTTTTACAAATTCGACAGTTCCCACAAGAATTTGCCCAAAAATGAAGGAACCTTCAAAAATAAGCACACGTGATAAAATTAGTCTTTAAACTAAATAGTCGCAGTAAAAATAGTCAAAATTGCGCAGTCGTGCTGAAAATAAAAAATTTGTGTGGTGCTAATGAAAAAGTAAAACGTTCACTCAGCACACTAAAGGAAATAGTTTGTGAGGAAAACTTTACCCAGATAAGCACTAGGAGGCTGTCAACAAGGAAAGTTGGGAGACACCTCAGAGGTAATATTATTCAGTCCAGCAGTGAAAAAATTCTGAAGCCTTCAAACAGCTTTCACTCAGCTCACACCCCCTCCTATCTTTTGATTGGCTTGTCCCTATGCTCATTTAAATATCTCTTAAAGGCACACCTCCGGGGCAGCTGCATCTAGCCAGCCAAGTCCAAAAAAAAGTTACTGATAATAAAGGACTCCTGGAGTAAGAAAACAGTTATTATTCCAGCTGTATGTGTCAGGTAAGTCCTACGCATTTATCAATGTGCTGTCTGCCATGTCTGTTAACCTTAAAACATCCTTCCATGAAGTTGACCTCTTTGTCTGACACCGATCCAAGAGGGTTTCGGACATTAGAGCTGTGGACATATCTAGAATATAATACTGCCTGAAAGGGGTATATTTCTCTTTCACCAGATGGATGAAGACAGCAGCTATCCAAGAGGGTTTCGGACGTTGGAGCTGTGGATATTTCCAGAATGTAACACAGCCTGGAAGTTAATTTCTCTTTCACCAGACAAAGACAGCAACTCAAGGGGTGTATTATCCGCATTTCAAGTTGGAACCCATGCTGCGTGTGGTCCCCTGCCTCCTGAAATTTCTGACAGACCCCCTCTGTGGGCAAGTGGCTCAAGATTTCATCTGTGACTAAACCTCATAAACCAGTGGCAGCAGCCACAATGGCAAGGTGGGTCCATTGGACCATGGTAGAGGTGGGGATGGACATGACCATTTTCAGGGCCCACTCAAGGGGTGATGGCCAGCAAAGCATGCAGGAGTGGTGTCCATTTTGAGAATATACTCTGGACAGCCAACTGGCATGGGGGAATTCAGTCTTCAGAACTTTCTACTCTAAGCCTGTGACAGATGGGGTGGCAAATGTAGTTCTATCTGAAGCTTGGAACATGGCTATAATACAAGCATTCATATGTTGATGTAATTTTCCGAGAGCATAGTTCAAAAGCAAGTTACAGTTTTAATACTCACAGAGCCACAGAATTTCAGTCCTTCTAACCTCCCCCGTTTGCTTTTTCGCAGCCAACACTTAGAAGCACCAGAAAGGGCCGATGTTGGACCCAGTGGAAACCTGATGCTTAGTACCGGTTTCAAAGATTTTTCTGGGTTTGAATTCCTGTTTCCATGGCTGTGGAAAGAAGAGGATGTCGGTTTGGCACCTTCACCTTTTGTAGGCGCCTGAAGGACTGTGGAGAAGCAGATGAATCTGGGGGGTTCTAGGCAGTATATATGTTAGGGCTGTATGCCTTTGATCTGGTGTTGCACTCTTATTTGTTCTTTGTTGCTCGTCAACATAAAGAGTACTTGCCTGCAATCCTGAGCCTCCTTGTTTATTGAAACCATAACTTTATTTGGAGTTCTACTCTCTGAAATTTATAATTCTACATCTAGAATTATGATACAAGAGGCAGCACAGCGTTGTGGTGTTTTAAGGAACCGAGCTGCAAACCTAGGTTTGAATCCCACATCCCCCACTTACATACCGTATAACCCTGGGCAAGTCTCCTTGTGCTCCCAGATCACACCTGGAAACGAGCTTAGTGTGCCTTTCCTGGGTAAACAATTTCCCCTTTCCCTACGTTTCCATCTTGCAACCGTCCCCATATTCTTCAAGTAATCTGTCACTCTAGTTACCTTAATGGCAATTGAGGAACCTCCCCCATATAAAGGGGGAGGGAGGTTTGGCGCTGGGCCTCCTCCCAACCATGCTGCCCACAGTTTCGATGCCCCCCCCTCCATGGACGCAGACTGCAGCAGCATGGCCGGGAAGGAAGGGGTCCGGCAGGCGGGATTGGGCAGGAGGTGGATGGGCATTAGCAGAGTAAAAGGCCCCAATGGCGTGGCCTTGTCCTCTCTGCCTCCAGTCTTGTTGGCTGCCTGCCTCCTGAATCGTGTCAACAACAACCTGCGACCTTCCCGAGTGGCCTTCCAGCTATTCGCCCTCCTTCCCGGTAATGGCCCATTTTGGCGGGCCTTTTGAAGTTGCAGCTTCTGTTTTCTGGGTCGCAGTGTGTGCGAGGCTCCAATTTTTTTGTGCGACCTCTGTTTCCTGGCCGGCACGTGGCGGCGGTCCCATTGTTTGCCATGGGCCTACTAGCATGGCGTCCTCCTAAAGAAATCTAGAAGAGAATCTACAGCAGGCCAGGGCTTTGGCTGAGACAAATGGGGGTGCAGTGTGGCTAGAGTAGGTGCTGCGTGTGGGCCATCCTGGCCAGAATTTTGGGTGGCCTAGTTGACCTTTACTGGGGGGGCATGTCCAGGGGTGCAAGCTCCAGCCAGAGGCCTGGGGTGGCCAGGTTAGGGGCAAACAGAGCCGGCTGTCCCCTGCCTTTTTCACCGCTGTGGGACCAAAGCATGCTTATGCTACGGGCAGGCGTCCTGCCGACCCGGTACCCGGTCCCTCAGGACTCCCCCTGGGGGCCCCCCTGCCGTGCCCTGCCTCCACCCCTTCCTTCAGGCTCTGGTTCACAGATTGTGCCCCCTGCCTCCCAGGCTAGCGCTCCCCCTGGGCCTCCCCTGGCTTGCAGCTCCCCGGCCCCTGTGCCTCCAGCTGGGCCTCCCACAGTCAGCCTGCCTGTACCTGCGGCGGGTCCCCAGAAAACCGTCCCTACAGTCGGAGCTCAGAAGAGGAATGCAGCAGAGGTGGACCTGGTTTCAAGCAGTTTGCAGTAGATCTGGAGTCCAGCAATCCTATGGGTGAGTATTCTATTTATTCCTTGGGGAGTGGTCTGGGGAGTGGTTGGTCATCGAACAGTAGCAAGCCTGCCCGAGCCGGTAGGGGATGGAGTATCCAGGAGGGAAGGAGGTGGACAAAAGGCAGGAGGTAGAACCCCTCGGAGATGCCCTTGCATGGGGTTAGGAGCTAGCAGGCAGGATTGATAGAGTATCAACGAACATGGCAGTTCTCCAGGGCATGTTCATGGACATGCTGGGAGCAGTAGCCAATCTTTGTACTAAGGTGCCAATCAGGGTTCCCGGGAGGCAAAAGTATGGGTGGCGAAGGCTCAGCCGGACCCGTGACCCCCGCTGAGAGAGCAGCTGCGGACCAGACAGGAAGTAGTAGCGCTGGGACAGAGCAGCAGCCCAGTGGCGGCTCAGCCAGCAGAGTGAGGACTTGAGGTGGCCTGGGCAAGCGGCAGTAGCCACGCTGGCCAAGTGAAGCTGCTGATGGCTGAGGTATAACAGCTGAGGTCTGGGACCACTTCATGTGACCCGAGGTCACTGGCTGCCCACGTGCCGTTGTCCCTGAAGCAGAAAGTCTGGAAGAAAGAGTAAATTGATATCTTTTCTCTGTTATATGGAGAAGAGTAGATTAAAAAAGGGTAGAAAGATGGGGATGGGAAAAAGAGAGCAAGATAAAAAAAAGATACATTGTCGTGGAGAGCATCATTCAACATTCTGGCCACGGTAGCATTAGAGAAGAAGCCTGGGGAGGCAGTGAGGTTGATAAAATACCAGGATCACATATTAAAGTTCTACTATTCCTTTAGGGGCGACGCTTGGCGTGGGTATGATGAGAAATTCAGGAAGAGGATGGCTTTGGACCCCATGGTAAAGTGGGACAGAATGCAGACCTTTCTATATCTGGAGCAGATGTGCCCTAGGCACCCCTTTCTCGGGCTGCCGGTCCTGGGCTCTCCCTTGGGTGGGGGGAGTATAAAGGAGAGGGAGCGACAAAATATGAGGGTAGCTGCTGGCGGTATAACAAGGGAGCATGCCCCTTTCAGAGCAACTGCAAGTACAAGCACGTTTGCCAGAACTGTGGGGGTGCACATCCAGGGACGAAATGCAACAAACGAAGTGAGGGCAGCAGCTCCGGCAGTGGCTCCACCTAAAATGGAGCTGGAAAAGGCCCCTCCTCCAATTAGGGTTGGGGCCATGTTCCCCTGGCTAAGACACTGCCCAAATAGAGTGGTAGCAGGGGAATTGTGGGAAGGTTTTTGTAAAGGTTTCAAGATACCATATCAGAGTGCATGGGTCGCACGTGAATAAAACAACCTAAAATCAGTCATGGAAAAAAATCAGATATACTCGGTGGGGGGGGGGGGAGACACAGAAGGAGGTAGGACTGGAGAGGATAGTGGGGCCATTTCCCATACCTCCCCTGGATAACTTGCGAGTCTCTCCACTGGGTCTAGTACCAAAGAACAACCCTGGAGAGTTACCCTCATTCACCACATCTTTTCCTCTGGGAGATTCAGTCAATGAGCAGATAGACCCAGAGCTAACCTCTGTAGCATACACGTCGTTTGACATAGTGGTACGGTGGGTGCAAGACAGTGGTCCGGGGCACCTTATAGCAAAGGCGGATATTGAATCAGCTTTTTGCCGGATCCCAGTGCTCCCAAATGAGTTCTGCCTTTTGGGCATGAAAGTAAGGGGGCAATATTATGTAGACAAGTACATGCCAATAGGCTGTTCAGTCTCATGTTACATCATTGAGAAATTCAGCATCTTCCTGAATTGTGTAGTGTGCTCCTCCATGGGGCTGGAGGCAATCATACACTATTTGGATGACTTCCTTTTCATCGGGTTGAGAGACTCTGACACCTGTGGCAGGGCTTTATTGCAATTTAGGGGCATAGCTCTGGAGTTCGGGGTGCCCCTAGCTCAAGAAAAAACAGAGGGTCCATGCACCAGGCTCACATTCCTGGGGACTGAGCTGGATTCCATGGCTGGAGTCTCCAGGCTGAAAATGGAGAAGGTGCAGAAGCTGTTGGGTTTAGCCATGAAGGTCAAGCGGGTGAAGGTCACCTTGTGGAAGCTACAGGATCTGCACAGGCACCTGAGCTACGCCTGTAGGGTCATCCCCACAAGATGCCCCTTCTCCAGGCTTTTGGCGAGGGCCATGGTCGAAGTCCGCTCGCCGCAACATTTCATACGGCTGAGCAGAGGCATGAAAGAGGACTTGAGACCTGGGTGGAATTTTTGTCCTCCTTTAATGGGGTGGCCTTGTGGCAGACACCAGCTGTCAGCAACCAGAAGATAAAAATTTTTACTGATGCTGCAGGGGGGCATGGGTTCGGTATATACTGCCAGGGCGAATGGTGCACCGCTGCGTGGCCATAGTCATGGCATGACTTGGGGCCGACTAAAAACCTGACCTTCTTAGACTACTTTCCCATCGTGGTCGCCACTGAGGTCTTGGGTAAGAGGTTGGAAAATAAGTTGGTGGTCTTTTAGTCTGATAACGTGGGGGTGGCAGAAGTGATCAACCAGCAGTCTGTGAACTGTGACAAGGTATGCTCTTTACTGAGGAAGTCTGTCCTGCAATATTTGAAATTGAATATCATGTTCAGGGCAAAACATGTGCCAGGAGTGGATAACAAGATTGGTGATGCACTCTCTCGTTTCCAGTGGCACAGGTTCAGGATGCTGGCTCCTAAGGCCAAGGAAGACCCTCTAGCCCTCCCTGCCTGGTTGAAGGACAGGTGGGTGGGATTTGGCAGGTAATATCCACGTCAGTTACCCCTGGGACTTGTATAGCTGGGGAGTGTCTAGATTTTTGGATTACTGTGGGGAGAGGGGAATAACAGACCCCTGGGCTGGGACGGCAGGGACTCTGCTGGTTTTTCTATGGGTCTTAAAAGAAAAAGGGGCGCCAAGAGGGTCGGCAGGGTCAGTGCTGGCTGGGATTGCATTTTTTGGCAAGCTGTTGGGGCGTGGCAACATAACGCAGCAGTTTGCCATAAAAGAGTTCACGGAGTGTTGGGCGAGACAGTCCCCCTTGGTTGGCGACGCTGGACAGCCCATTTCCCTGCAGGGGTTAAGGGCACTGGTACACAGCCTGGATGACTTTACAAGGGATAAGCATTGAGTGCCTGCTTTCTAGCTGGCCTTTTTCAGGGCCTTTTGGTTAATCGAGTTGACGGCGGCTAACAAGGCTGACCGGCTCGGTGGCCTCAAGAGTCAGGATGTAGTGCTGCAGGAGGATAGGCTAACTATCTGGCTCCACAGGTTGAAGACAGATCAAAGAGGTAGGGGGCACAAGTCACCCTGCGGGCCGTGGGATATGCCAATATCTGCCCAGTGCCGGCAGTGACTGAATTCCTAGTAGTACGTCCCCCGGGGAGGGCCAGCTGCTGATTCACGCAGACAGGGTGCCTCTGTTGAGATACCAGTTCAGCCAGGTTTTTAAAACATGACTGAACACTTGTGGGCAGGATCCAGGTAAGTTTGGCACCCACTCCTTTCAGGATAGGTGCAGCTAGCACAGCAGCCAGTTTGGGCCTGGGCGAAGGTCAGATTAAAGAAATCGGGAGATGGCGGTCCAGAAGATACAAGGGCTATATCAGACCACTACAGACAAAATACTAACATATGTTTTCTTCCCTCCTCTTCTGCCTGTAGGAAAAAGGCGACATAAGCAGGTGTGGATAGTGGGATCTTCTTACGTGTTTTGGGCACGGAAAAGGGCGGAGAGGATATATGGGATGAATTTGAGGATACCAAAGGAAGATGCCACTATCCGATGGATTAGGATGCAGAGCATGAGATGGGAACAACTGATGCCCTGCATCCAACTCCACAAAAAGAAGTCTGGCGTGCCGGACATCTTGGTGGTGCATGTAGGGGGAAAATAACATGGGGTTCCAGGCCACACTGGAACTGATCATGTGGATAAAGTGTGATTGGGCCACTCTGAGGACACTGCTGTCCCAGTGCAGGCTAATATGGTCTGCTATACTGCCGCCCCTGGTCTGGCACCACGCCCGTGTGCCCAAGGCCATTGACCGGGCCAGGGTAAAGCTCAATAATGAGGTGGGTAAGTCTGTCTGCTGGACAGGTGGCATAACCATTGCTCATGAGGAAACAAACTTCCTGCCCAGGGTTATGCCACATAGATGGGGTACATCTATCTGACATGGGGGTAGATCTGTTTAACGAAACCATTCAGACTGTCTTGGAAACCACAATTTATACAAGGTAATGCAGTGGTAATTCGTAATACAAGCTGGTGGGACACAGGCAAGGTTTAGCCATGTCCCCCCTGTAGTGGTTGGGGGCACCCCGGTGAGGCCTGGAGAGTGCAGGACCCCTGCCCTGGCCTTGAACCAGTGCGGCTGAAGGTCAGAGAGGCAGGAACAGGGGTGTGTGTGTGTGGGGGGGTGTCCCCACCCAGTTGGGGTGGGCATGGTAAGGGACTTGGAAGAAGCTCGTCCACCTCTGGTGAAGTGGAAGGGCTCCTCTGGGAGACCAAGACACCCCTTTGGACATGGGGATGTATGGTGTACGGCCGGGATCTGAGGCCCCCAGCTAGGGTCCAAAAACAGAAGATAATATAGTATTTATTGGGTGTGTAAATTGGGGTACTGGTATTGGGGGATTGTGATTTTCTACATGTGTAAATATATGATGTTAAATGTACAAGCAATGTGTGTGTATGCGTACGGACATGTAAAACCTGAAATGAAAAATGAATTATGATGAATGTATTGTGATGAAATTGAATTTTAAGTAAAGTTGTGCTGTAGCCTTTTAAACCAAGAATTGGTGTGTGGTATTTTCTTCCAAACAAGAGGGCTTATAAAATGGCAAGAAGAAATCTAGAAATCTCATTGGCTAAGACAGATCAGCTGACCATACATTAATTTTCTGTATACGCACAGTCATCCTGGTCCAAAACCACATTACACAACAAGCAGATCAGTCCTCCTACAACCAGAACTATCGTCCATCAGTCTCCCTACAACCAGAACTGTTCTTTCACCACAAACATGGCTGCTGCCTTTACACTGTAGAAACCTTCAACTGGGCCCCAAAATTAAAAATATCTTAAATATAAAATAAAACAAATTAATTAAATGTTGTTTACCAGATGGTCACACTCTCCTTACACACAAACAAATTACAAACATTAAGTAGTGTTTATAGTTTTCATTACAACTGTTTGACGTGTGTGTTCTCACCTGAAGAGGAACACAAGAAGAACCAAATGAAGTGGTAGAGACCGCTTTCAAAAGGTTCAGGACCCCATCCCTGCAAGGATGGGGTGGTGGTGGGGGGGGGAGAGGATTCAGCCTGCTTCCAGATGCAATCCCCTGGCCCGGCTAGAGGAAGAAGAAGCTGCCTGTGAGGATGTGTTGATGCATCAGATGTTTTTGTGACATTTCTTTGAAGAGAAAAAACCTGTGGGGCACCTGCAACCAAGGGGTGAGTTTGCTCTGCTAAAGGGCCAATGTGTTTTCACTGGAGACAATGTGAATTTAAGTGACTGTTACTGTGGGGTCAGGAAAAGACAGCCAAGTACAGTTAAAAGTTGTGAGAATTGGACTGCTTAACTCTGTGGGGGTCTAGAGAAATGGACATTGCCACTCTTTAGGTATGTTTCAAGTTCAGCACATATTGGGATGGAAGAAACCGTAGATTAAATGTGACATACATTTAATGAGAATCTACAAAGTAAAGTGTTTTCAGAGATGAGGTGTTAAAGTTCAGTTGGCCCTTCTTGTGTTCCTCTTCAGGTGAGGACACACACCTCAATAAAAATATAGCTCTTTAGCAGAGCTAAGGGCTCTGAGGGCCTGCAGCTGCAGCACACTTCTCTCTACTGAGCCCACTACTGAACTACTACAGAGGCACTTTAAATTCCCCAACATTCTATCCCAACTTCCCTAGCTGCAACATTCCAGTGTGACTTATGCAGCTGCGACAGTTCTAAAATGATGTCATCCCCTCAGTCTCAGCTGAGACTGAGAACAGAGTGAGACAGTGTGAAATCCATTTAACTGGAATTTCACAAGCTGCCTTCCCTGCCTGCCACTAGGTCTTACCGAGATTCTAGTAACCCTGGGTAACAGGGAGGTTACATAAGTATGACACATAGCCCTCTTATTTTATTTCATTCTCCTCAGCCTGTAGACAAAACTAAAAGGAAGCCATAACAGATGCTTCGCAGTTCTCCAGTGCTGCAAGCATGAGCTTGGTTCAAAACTGCCACTCTCACTGACAGCATCATGAAGTGATCACTCTGTCCTAAAAGATCATCAGCAGGATGAGTCATTTACCACCTTTTCTCTTTGTAGAGGTGACTCTGGTCTCACCAGATTGGGGGGGGGTCTCCCACCTCTTGCTCCCATAAATCATACCTGTTCACTAGCCACACAGGCGGGGTAGTAGTCCTCTCAGTTTAGCACCGACTGGGGGTTACACTTAGAATAAGAAAAACAGCATTTGTGAATTATTGTGGCTGACAGGGGAATATGAAAATTAAGTGGGCAGGGAGGTACACACTGTATAACACTAATCTAGCACCAATAGGCAGTACTATTTTATGTTAAAAGCACAGGTTCACTTACATTTTTACTTAGTTAAAAATGTGTTTAAAAATACCAAAATGCTTCTAAAAATAAAGGGACATTTTATAAGTGCAAAAGACACTCCATGGTTGAGAAGTGCATTATGGTGTGATAACATACTCCTAGGGACAACGGCATCTTGACAGCGGCCTGCAAGCTTCCACTACGCCCCTAGGAGTGCAGTTATCACACCGTAATGCACACCCTGTCATGTCTTATTGCTTACATGAATGGGAGTGGGAATGGAAGCCCACATGTCTATTTACTTTCTGCTAAGAATAAAATTACTCACCGTAGTAATCGTCTTTCTTCACTGGGGTCCTTTAGTATCAGTAACTTTTTGCACTTAGCTGGCTAGGTGCAACTGCACCAGAGGTGTGCCTTTAAGAGATTTTTTAATGAGCGTAGGGCCAGCCATTCAAAAGACAGGAGGGGGTGTGAACTGAGTGAGAGCTATTGATTGCTTCAGAATTTTTTTTTTTTTTTTTAAAGGAAAAACGAGGGCAAATGCCCCGAAAAAGAATTAACAGAATTCAAAAAACATGCAAATGTCCAAAAGTGGAAACAGAAACAGCAACACGGGGTTAAAACTAATCAATAACAAATGCCAAATTTGGTAAAAGGTGACATAAGAGCCCTTCTCCGACAGGTGAACTGGAGAGGAAGGGTGGGAGCTTACTGATGCTAAAGGACGCCATGGAAGAAAGATTACTGCGGTAATTTTTTCTTCTTACCCCAGGAGTCCTTTAGCATCAGTAACTTTGTGCAGACTACCAAGCAGTACCAAGTGGGAGGTGGGCAGAGAACCTACTTAGGAAAGAGGCTCTGCAGAACTGCCCTGCCAAATTTGGCATCAAATCTGGTCTGCACATCCAAACTGTAGTGTTTCACAAAGGTGTGCACAGATTTCCAGGTAGCCGTCTTGCAGATATCCAGTAGGGGAATGTCCCTTGCTGCTGCAAGCGAGGCTGCAGTGCCCCTGGTGGAATGGAGCCTGAACCCCACTGGAGGTTGCTGACCATCTTTCTCATAGCAGAATCTAATACAAGAGACCAACCAACGAGAAACAGTTCTCTTGGTAGCTAGTCTTCCTCTGCCTATATCACCGTAGGTGAGGAACAACTAAGTGGAAGAGCCTCTAGACTGTCTAGTATGCTCTAGGTGGTGAAAGATGGCTCTTTTGACATCCAAGCTGTGGAGCTTTTGCTCACCAGGAGTGGATGGCTCAGTAAAGAAGACAGGCAGAGTAATGGATTGGTTCAAGTGAAACTCTGAAACCACCTTTGGCCGAAATTTCCTATTTGTGCTGAGCTCAACTTTATCGTTGTGAGGGATGATGTAATTCGACTCAGTGCACAGGGCCTGTAGATCTGAAATCCTCCTGGCAGACGTAATGGCTACCAGGAAGATGGTCTTCCCAGTTACAAACCAGATGTGGGCCGTGGACATAGGCTCGAAAGGTGGATTCATGAGCCCATCAGTGCAAAGGTTCAGGCTCCAAGGAGGAACAGGCTCCCTGGTTAGAGGCTGGAGGTGCAAGAGGCCTTTGAAAAACTGTTTAAAAAATGTCATGCAGAAAAAACTGATTTCTTCTTTCCCACTGAAAGGTAGGCTGAAATTGCCACCAGGTGTAGCTTGAGTGAAGATGGTTTGGAGCCTGACACCTGTAGGTGTACCAGGTAGTCTAGCAGCTGAGGGTCTGAAGCTGATAGAGGAGTTTGACCTTTTTGCTTCTGCACCAGAGGGAAAACCTTTTCCATTTGGCTGCATAAGTCTTCTTAATGTTCAGTTTTTTAGCCATCCTCAGTATCTTAAGGACCTGTTCAGAGTACTGTGAGGATGGAAACTCTAACTCCTCAAGAACCAGGTTTTGAGGTGAAGAGAGTGTATGTCTGGGTACTGCACTCCCGTCTGAGGAAGGGTCAGCAGGGAGTGAGTTGGAGGCAGGTGAATGGGCCTGTTGCAGGACACTGAAAGAAGGAGAGGGTACCAAGCTTGCCTGGGCCAGTCCGGAGCCACTAGGATCATGGATGCAGGCTGCTGCCTGAGTTTCAGCAAAACCCTGAATATCAGGGGAAAAGGAGGAAATATATATAGGAACCTCCCTGACCAGTCCAGGATCAGGGAATTCAGAGGAAGTGTTCCCAGAACTGGGGGCCTGCAACAGTACTGAGGAAGCTGAAAATTGAGAGGCGAGGCAAACAGATCCACGTCTGGTGTGCCCAACTGCCTAAACACTGGCTAGTACTTGTTTGTTCAGTGTCCATTCGCTCTGACCTTGACTGATGCGGCTTAGAGCATCCGCTAGAGTATTGAGTTTGCCTGTGTAAAACACAAGGTTCATGGCTAGTGGTCACTGGTAATCCAATAAAGCCACCCGACACCAAATGTTATTTTAAATCAGTTGCAATTTATTAATACCAAATAAACCCTAACAATTTTACCTCTAACATGATCAAATCTAAACAGCTAATGGCTTATTACCACCAGGGCTACAGAATTTCAGAGACACATGAAACCATATGTCTCTGGATCCCCGAGCCATCTATGGATAGTCTCAGACTGCAGATTTTCCAAGACTGCATCTTCTTGAAGGGACGCTGGACATAACCATAGGTCCTATATTTATGTGTAGCAAGCTTAGGAAAAAAAATGTAAGACTGGAATTTCCCAAAAACTATCTTAGCAGATTTAAACACAGACAATATGTCATTCAACAAGTCATAAGACTTGGGTTTGAAAATACATTGGTCATAAGATACTTTGACACTTTGCCGAGACATACGGTCATTCTTAAATGGAAAAACAAGTAATCAGGGTTTTTTTTATTTATCAAAAATACTTACTTCAGGATACAGAAAACATACAAGGGGATGTGACTGTTTTAAAAATACTCAGTTTACAGATTAAAAAAAGAGACAGTGGCCAAATTGGAGAACTTAATCATTAAGGTCAGCCGTGATTACTAGCAGCTGCATTCTTATCTTAGCTGTAATCTTTTAAAAAAAAGAACATGTTTTGATACGCAGTGTTTTTCTGCTGAATACGGCAATTCCAAGCTAGACCTCTGCTTTCTGCTTAAGATTTATTTTATTTTCTTTATTTTAACTATTAACCTTTTAAAGCCTTACACATACAGTACATGCATATTAACTGGTATGGTGGTATCATTCATTTGCTTAGCCACTGGCAGCTAGCCATATTAACTTGTATGATGGCCTCATTCAGTCATCTATTGGCCATTTACATTTTCTGCAAGCCTTTTACACCTTTCTATCTCATCAACCTTTTGGTTAGCCAACTACATATTGTTGATAAAAGTTTTGTCACTGGTTACTAAAACGTTGCCCATTGGTCACTAAACTTTAGCCACAAGCCACTTTCAGCACCTGGGAGGTGAATAGCTGAGAGGCTGACTCCAGGGAGAATGCTAGAGACCAGAGCTTCAGAGCTTCCAAATAGAGTATTCCTGATCTGGTACCACCCTGCTTGTTTATGTAGAACACAGCAGTGGTGCTGTCCGTTCGAATTTGAACCGCCTGCCCTTCTATGCTGGGAGCGAAAGCTTTGAGAGCTAGTAAGACTGCTCTGAGTTCCAAAAGATTTATGTGCAACTGTGACTCTTCGGGAGTCCAGTTGCCGCTCACTGAGGAACAGTCTAGATGAGCTCCCCAGCCCAACAGGGAAGCATTTGTGGTGGTCAACTCTGTGGGAAGAGGAGCTTGAAATGGAACCCCTGCCTGTAAATCTGCAGGGTCCTTCCACCACAGCAAATTTTGGAGGAACTGCTCAGACACCGGTATTAACTTTGAAAAATCTGTTGCTTCTCTGAGACCAGCGAGTTCTGAGGTAGGCTTGCAGGAGTCTCATCCTGTACCTGACCCCTGGGACTACTGCAGTCACAGAGGCCATATGTCCCAGAAGTTTGAGGAAATGTCTGGCTGGTCTTGGCTGTTCCTGGGCAAAAGAATCTGCCACTGAAAGGAAACTCTGAATTCTTTCCTGTGGGAGGAAAGCATATCCCTTCAGAGTGTCCAGCTGGGCCCCTATGAAGGTGAGCAGCTGGGTGGGTACCGGGTGAGATGTCTTGAGATTTACCAGGAAACCTAGAGACTCCAGAGTGCGTTCTGTGAGGGAAAGAGATTACTTAACTTGGCAAGGAGACTTTGCTACTATGAGCCAGTTGTCCAGATAGGGGTAGAGAGCGACATCCAGTCTTCTGAGATGTGCTGCTACCACTGCGAGACACTTGGTAAAGACTCTTGGGGCCGAGGACAGACCGAAGGACATTGAGGTGAACTGATAGTGACCCGAAGGAAGTATGAACCTGAGAAACTTCCTGTGAGATCTCCTTATGTGTATGTGGAAGTAGGCATCCTTTAAGTCGAGGGAGGCTAGCCAGTTGCCCTGCTGTAAGGACTGTATGACCAGTGACAGAGTGACCAATTTGAATTTGTTTTGTTTTTTTAAGATGTTTGTTTAAATATCTGAGATCTAAGATAGGTCGCCACTCCCCAGTTTTGTGTCAGAAAATACCTGGAGTAGAGGCCCTTGCCCTTCTCGTGGGTGGGGACCCTCTCCACTGTTCGTAAAGCCAGAAGGTTTTGTACCTCCATTTCCAACAGCAGTATCTGTGATGGTGACAGCTATCTTGACACCTGGGTACGCTCGAGGTCTGGCAGCTGCTTGAGCTGTAATGACAGACCCTTCTTCACTATCTCCAGCACCCACTCGTCCGACGTGATGAGGGACCAGTGCTGAAGACAGTGAGAAAGTCTGCCTCCAACCGGAAACGGGGCGGCGACCTGGACACTCACATCAGGACTTAGACCGAGAGGCAGGTGGCTGGGTAGAGGTGGATCTTCTTTGGCCCCTTCTGCCCCTGCCTCTGAAAGACCCCCTGTACTGGCTAAAGTTAGATTGGGGATAGGGACTGTAAGGCCCGGGAAAAAAATTCTGCCCCTACCGCCCCGGGGATGAGATCTCTGAGGTGTGGCAGGTTTAGGCTTGGATGAATGGCTCTGCCAGGAGGCCTTGTACTCATCGACCTTTTTCATGTAGTCAGTGGTTCTGTAATCAAACAACATATTTTGATCACAGGTAAAATCCATGGCCTTTTTCTGAGTATCTGTGGTCAGACTGGTTGTCCTAAGCCAGGCGAAGCATCTCAGAGATATGGCATGGGCCATCGACCTAGAGGCTGCATCATTATTGTCATCTGCCATGTGGAATGGTACATAGCAGCTTCCAAGGCAGTTTTTGACGTATCCACCAGCTCCTGTACCATAGAATCTGATCCACTGCGGGTGATAGCCTGGACAGATCTCCAAAGGGCTTTCTCATATTTGGCTGTGAATGCCATGTAAGAAGAAAGCCCGAGAAGCAGGGAAGCTGTGGCATACATTTTCTTTGCTATAAAGTCAATTTTCTTGGAATCCTTGTCAGGGGGAGAGGGTGACAAGGAGACTCCAGCTTTCTCACAAGCTGCCTGCTGCACTATACTCTCGTGATTAGGATGTGCTGACAGGAATGCTGTACCATTTTTTAAACAATTTATATTTTCTCTCAAGCCACTTATCGACCCCTAGTACTGAAGTGGGGTGTTGAATCACTTTCATGGTATTTTTTCTAAATGCATTATAGATGGGGACGACCAGGGTCTCTGAGGATGAAAGACCCTTCATCTCCCTACAATCTTCGTCTTCATCGACATCCTGGTAGGGCTCCTGTGTAGGGAGGTCCAGGGTATCCAGCATATTTAGTATAAATGAACACAGAGGAAGGTTCCTCGTGGTCAACCGAGGGATTCCCAAGGCGAGGGTCCGGGGACTCCTGGGGCTCAAGGCCCTCAAAATCCATGTCAGGGGCATCATAGAATTGATCATCATCTGCGTCACCCTCACAGTCTACAGAACAGAGAACTGTGAAAGAGTGCTTGCCAGCCCCAGTAAATAGAGGACCAATCTTTTGAAGGGTCCGAAACAGCTGCCATGCTTTTTCCATATCTTGCACTGATGGAAGAACCTGCACAGTTCGTGAGTGCTTTGTTTTTTTTGAATGCTTTAAGCTACCTGTTATCTCACTATTGGCTTTCCCAGGAGCAAAGGAAGCATATGTGTCTTGACAGAGTTTCTTTTTAGCCACTCCATCAGAGGCTTGATCAAGCTTCCTTTTTTTGTCCTCTTATTATTTTTCAATCTGTGAGGAACTTCATCTTTGGAAGCTTTAATTTTTGACTGGGATCTGGAGGGTTCTTCAGCACCTCTGCTTTTGGTATTAGTATTTTTGAATGGCCCCTCATCAAAAACCTTTGATTTATCCTCAGCCATAATTATCAAAGGTTTGTCTGCTATGTTCGCCAATTTAAGCAAAGCAAACCAGTTCTGGACCTATGAACTGAGTGCAAGTTTCTGTGAAAATGCCACTGGCTAGTCCTGCCCCAGTTAATAAACTTTGTCTATTACTAGTGCCTTTTTTTTGGGTTGTAAAACTGGGATCTATACCAGTGCCAATCTTAACAGAAAACCAGTAATACTCAACTGCGCACAGGTGGCTGCTGGACCCTTACGGACAGTCCTGACACAGATGATACCAAGGTCCAGTAATATAACAAAAAAGGTTTCCTCGTAATGGCCAATCTAGGGAGAAAACCCCCAAGCACAGTTTAAGTTTGAAATCTACTGCAGGTGCCTCGCGGCAAACCCCGTGAGGTCTGACGTAAAAAACAAGGCAACTGTCCCCAATTCGACGGTTCCCACAAGAAATTAGTCAAAAATTAAGGAAACCATTGAAAATAAACACCTGCGATAAAATTTGGGTTTAAAATAAATAGTCGCAGTAAAAATAAAGTCTAAATTGCGCTGTTGTGCTAAAAATAAAAAATTTGCTAAGCGCTAATGAAAAAGTAAAAGTTGTCACTCAGCACACTAAAGGAAATGATTTATGAGGAAAACTTTATCCAGATAAGCACTAGGAGACTGTCAACAAGGAAAGTTGGGAAACACCTCAGAGGCAATATCCTCAGTCTAGCGGAGAAAAAAATTCTGAAGCAGTCAACAGCTCTCACTCAGTTCGCACCCCCTCCTGTCTTTTGACTGGCTGGCCCTATGCTCATTAAAAAATCTCTTAAAGGCACACCTCCAGGGCAATTGCACCTAGCTAGCTAAGTGCGAAAAGTTACTGATGCTAAAGGACTCCTGGGGTAAGAATGCGCTTTTTCTTGGACTGTGTTTTACAGCCCCAACGTGGTGACGTGGTAAAGCTGTAACATAGCAGCAAAAATAAGTCATAACTGTGCTCAATAACTCTTCTCCAAAAATACGTTAGGAGCAAATGATGTACAGTTAGGAAAAGGTTATTAGAAGAAAATATACTGAATTGTGAAAACTGATAGCAGTAGAAAATCGGAGCAACAAAAAAGTCAAGCGTACCAGAATAATCATACCCAATATCAGACAACTTCATCTGTACACGGGGAGAGGGGAGCGGCGTGTCCTCACTGACAGAAAAGATATTATCTGAAAATACTTGCACTTAAACGCAACATATTTTGTGATAGTATTCTTTCTGTGAGCACGCCCGATGCAGTTGTGACACTGGGTATGATTTTTTGTTAGAAAATCCCTTTACAATTATTTTTTTTCTGTGAGGCGCACCACCCCCCAAAAAAACCCCGGTGCTCCAATGAAGTTGGTAGAATATAGAGTTTGAGTTATACCTTCAGTGTTGCACGGGGGGTGGAGTGCCCCCAACAGAAAGAATAATATCAAAGATTATTAATGAAATAACGTGTGATTTGGGGGTGTAACGGATACCGACTCACATAAAAATCATATCTACCCCTGCCTAGAGCTACCTTCAATATAGAGAATACTGGATGGGCAACTATGCACAACCAGTGTGTTCTGCCACAGAGGAGTTCCGATTCCCTCTTCGCTCTCGAGGTCCATGGGAATCAGAATCTGGAGGTGACAGAACACACAGGCTGTGCATAAAGTTGCTCATCCTGTATTTTTATAGTGTATAGTAGTACTATGTGAAATGTGTGCTTTGTGTTTTTTTCTTACTGAAACTGATTTAAAAAGTCTCTAGAAGTTCTAGAATACTGTCACCACAGAAATAAATAGAGAAAAGCAACAATGTGCCAGCATTCCAAGTGGCTCTGATACAATAGTGACATCACTACTGCAGCAAAACAACATAATGGCATCACTACTGCAACAGAACAAGCACATTCCAGACATGGAATTTCATACATAACATTCCATTATTCACTATAATATTATTTATCATCTAGCATAGCGACCACGCATGCTGTAATTCGTGTAGGCGCAACACTGCCAAGGATAAACACAATCACCACATTAATATTCTGCGCCCCTCATAAATCTGAAAATCTCTCTCTTCACTGTTCCCACTTTTCGATGAATGGCTGAGATGTACGCTGTGGCGATCTCGGGTGTGTTTATAACCTTCTCCCTGACCAGCTTCACGATTCCAAGAAGGCAACGCAGCACTATCACATGTGTCTTAGGGCAGGCCTGCCCGCGGGGTAATGAGACACGAATCCTATCCCCATCACGAAATCTTGACCCCAGAACTCAAAGACTGCCCGCGTTTCTCATACTCCATCCTCGCTGTTTCCCCGCCGCCCCGCCTCCCTTTGGATACAGCGTGCTCCATCTGTCGCCCCGCCTCCCCCTTTATGTGTCCCAAAACGTAAAGGTGTCACTGAAGCGCCACGGCAATAGGCGGTGCTCCGTGACCCGGAAGTTGAAGTCCGTGTTTACAGCATGGCGGCTGCCGGTGGCACAACGGCACCCGGGAGCAGTGTGACGGAGAACGGCATGAAGACTGAGGCGGCTGAAGCAGGGGCTGTGCCTGCGGCGCAGCAGGAGGAAGGCAGTGCAACGGTGTGTCTCATCGTGCTGGGCATGGCGGGTTCGGGCAAAACCACCCTAGTGCAGGTGAGATGGGAGCACCGAGCAGCGGTATAGTCCAGGAGAGAAGGAACGTGGGGGCTGGACATGAACAAGTTTAACGGGAAGAAAGATGTGGACAGCAGAAGGAGTGACGAGGTGGAAGGGGAGCTGGGAGAGAAGGCAACAACGACACGGTGGAGGGTGGATTAGAAGGGACGGGGCTGGCGGGGAACCAGGGAACGTAGTGACTCGTACCTCTCAACTGTTCCTGATTTTTGACTCAAAATTGTGCTCTGTTCCTCCTAAAAATTGTGTTTCCGTGGCCAGTGGGGGTTGTAAGCAAAACATACTGTCAAACATTAACGTTACGGACTTGTTCTTATTTAGAAAATGCATTTTATACTAAGCACCTTATTCTGCTAGCTTCCTGAGTGTATATCGCCAATTTTGAAGATGTGTCCCTGATTTATGAGGCAGGAGGTTGAGAGGTATGGGTAGGGTAACCGGGATAGAAAGAGACAGAGAGAGAGAAAGCCGAGAGGAGGCAAGTGTGTGTATGTGTGGGGGGCATTGTGAAGGTGAGCTGTGATGGATTAGGAGAGGAGGAACAGGTGGGAAAAGTGTCACTAACAGAGAGAGAGATGCAGAAAAGTAGGGTTACCAGATTTTAGGACACTGTGTAAGGACTAAGCAATCGTTATTATTTGTATCATTTTTCTAATTTCAGAAAAAAGGACAGTTATAATTAATTTCAAGCTCGGCACCCACCCTGCCCTCACCCCAACAGCTGCCAGCACCCGATCCGATGGGTCCTAATGGGATATTAAATGTGCTGCCTTAAGTTGTATAATAAATTTAATTTCAGGCTCCGCTCCCACCCCAGCAGCTGCCAGTCAGCACTCCATGATTGTTGATAGATCCTTATCCTGATCAATTTAGTTCCATTTTTATTTTACCAGAAATGACACAATTGAGCTCACTCATTTACAAGGTGGTCCTGGAAGGGGTAGATGGTTGTTATGTATTGCTAACTTATATTAATTTATTTAGTATAACCTCAGCATCAGCAGCCTGCCTGACTCTGAGAGCCTCAGTCTTTTTTCTGCTGCTCTTAAGTTGCTTTGTGGTTGCTGTGGGCTGCCGCAGTTCAGTTTCAGATGGTAACTACACTGTAAAACTTCAGTGTTCTGAATCGGTTCACAAATTAATGCCGTGGCGGCAGCCACTTAGACAAGACTGAGCAGTTAATATTTATTTTGACAGATTATTCAGACTCATATAGACCCTGTTATTCTACAGTTACGCAAAATGAGTACTTCTCTAAACTGAAACCATGTAATCTTTACTTAATGTGTTTAAAATGTATTTAAATGCATTGAATAATTGTTTTTCATAAGTGCTAATGTATATAGCTTGGAAGTGACTCTTAGCCTGCCACGTATTCCATGTACTTTCTTGCCATGTGTATGCCTTGTATGATTGTTGTCATTATATATGCTTAGCTTATGGCCCGTCTGGCTACTGTATTGTTCCCAGGTCCATCTTGTAAATGAACTTGTCTCAAAGGTGTTCTGCCTGGCAAAATAAAGATATTGATTGATAACATAGTTAAGTATTTCGAGTTACAGGGATAAGGAAATGGTCCTCAGGACAGCGTGGAGACAACAAAAGGTTGAATATAATGGTTTTCGCTTTTTCTTTGATCAGGGCCCCCCCCCCCCCCGACTCAGCAGCAACGCATGGCCTATACTTCAGTTTTCTGTAAGTTTAAAATGCTGGGAGTGAAATTTCAGACGTCATATCCTGCCTGCTTATGGGTTAGATGGGAATCGGGGGTAGAGCTCTACTGCATGGCGGAGGAGGTGGTACAAGCCCTAAAGGAAAAGGGACATAGAATAGCAGGTGAATCTCATCAGCTAGGCCAAGACGGTGGCAAACAGCAGCTTCACGCAGTAACAGGAGGTCGGGAAGAGGGGCAGCCCCCAGTACTGTGTAGGTCATCAAAGGTCTGCTGCGCCAGCTAACACACCAACAGCAGCAAGAGCAAAGGGAGAATCGAAAAAAACTGTCAGTTTGACTTCTGTGGTAGGGAAAGTGATGGAATCACTTCTGAAGGAAAGAATTGTTGAGTATCTAGAGGCCAGTGGGGCACAGGACCCAAGGCAGCATGTGTTCACAGTGGGAAGGTCATGTCAGACAAATCTAATTAATTTCTTTGACTGGGTGACCAAAGTAGTAAATCAGGGATGGGCTGTGGACATGGCCTACCTAGACTTTAGCAAGGCATTTGACACAGTCCCACACAAAAGATTAATAGTCAAATTAACCAGCCTGGGAGTGGGTCCCAGGTTGGTAGCCTGGGTAGAACATTGGCTGTACAACAGGACACAGCAGGTAATTGTAAATGGAGTCCACACTGAAGAAAGAGGGGTTACTAGTGGGGTACCGCAGGGTTCAGCACTGAGTTCAGTCCTTTTTAATGCCTTTGTAAGTGACAAAGGGACTAGAAGGAAAAGTATGTTTCTTTGCAGATGGCACAAAGATCTGCAATGCAGAGAGGGTTGTGGATACATGGAACAGCCTTCCTGAGGAGGTAGTGGACTTGAAAACAGTGGAGGAATTCAATAATGCATGGGACAGACAAAAAGCAATTCTAGTGGGGGGTAGGAGGAAGTAGGCTGTTTAACTAGGATTTGCAGCCTATGCAGGTAGGGAAATGGGCAGACTAGGTGGGCCAAGCGGTCCTTATCTGCTGTCAAATTCTATGTTTCTAGAAGGGAAGGGATTGTTCGGCTTAAGAAAGGGGTGGAGTGGGTGGAGGATAATTGGGGGGGGGGGCAGAGATGCTAAAGGAGTACTTCTGTTTTCACCAGGGAGAAGGATGGACCAGTGTCTTTAGGAGGGAAAAGGATAGCATGAGGTAGAGGCTGCTGGCATTGAAGTTGGACAAATTACCAGGCCCGGACAGCGTATATCAAAGGGTATTAAAGGAACTGGCTGAGGAGCTGGCAGAGCCACTGACAGACCTATTTAATAGTTCACTAAAGTCAGGTGTGGTACTGCAGGACTGGAGAACAGCACATGTAGTGCCCCTCCACTAAAGCGGTCCTAAGAATGACCCAGGGAATTACAGACCAGTCAGTCTGACTTCCATTTTGGGCAAGCTCGTGGAGACCATATTAAAGGAAAGGTTGGTGGAATATCTAGAGCAGCATGGTCTCCATGATGCGAGGCTTCATGGGGGGGATCGTGTCAGACGGATCTGATTTTGACTTTTTTTTTTTTAATTCAAACATTATTCATGTTTTACAATATAGAGAATAGAGCAAACAAAATATGTAAACCCACTGATTCCATTCTGTCCCTCTTGCCCCCGCTTACTCCAACAGAGCACAGATTCATACACGAGGTCGTGATATGACAGAGGTTGGCGATACTGGGAAATTCCCAGTGTCTTGAAGGGAATACAGTGATAATATGGGGCTCTCTATTTTATTAAATTTCTTGGATTTACACTGAAGATTGGCTGTGGTCCTTTCAGTCCTAAGGTTAACCATAAACTCCTGTAGCCATTCCATATACATAATTTCTACGCTGTTTTTCCAATGCCGATTGAACACTTTTTTAAGTGATAAGACAGTTAGAGCCCCGTGATATTTCCTATTAAGGACTTCTATAGCTGAGAAATCTCCAAGGAGGCATATCTCTGCAGTAAATAAATCTGTCCGATCCAAAAGTGGATTGGCCCTTTGTTTAATAGCTGACTATGTTGGGGCTACCTTGGGACAATTCCAGAAAATGTGCAACAGGTCTCCAACAGCCTGATGAGGACGTATACATATTGAGGAAGCAGTGATACCCAGCCTGGCTAGTTTTTGAGGAGAATAGTAGATATTGTGTAGTGTTTTAAATTGCATAAGCTGGAGTCTATCCTGAAGTAAAAATTTATGGCAGTTCATCCATAGCCGTTCCCAATCAAGCTCCCGATCAGGGAAAAGCGCAGACCTGTATACTGCAGGGCCCAAAGTGTTGGGATAACACCAGCTGTATATCACACTGTAAATTTTTGAGTCTGCCTGCGGTAGACCTGCTATTGAACCTAGTTCTGACTACAGACCTATTCTTGCAACCAGAGGGGAGGGGACAGTCCCAAGACTTTTATCAAAAGGTGACAGAGCTTGTAAATCTTAAAAATATTTTGAGGAATACGGAATTTATTCATAATTTCCAATGTGGAAAGCCAGTTTCCCTCATTTCCAACCAAGTGAACGACTTGACCCTCCCTAATCATTGGAAGCCAGCCATCCGTGAGAGGTTTACCATCAAGTAGATACTTGGGGTTGCCTTTTAATACTTGAAGTGGATCTACGATGTTATCGTATTTTAATAAGGAACATAGTTGCAAGTGAACCCTTATAGAGATTTCTATCAAGGAACCACGCAGGGGTCTGGGAAGGGAACTAGATTTTGTATATAACATAGTTGAAGGGGAAAGGCCATGATCTTTAATGCAAGTCCTTTCTATTCTAAGCCAGAGAGGAGAATAAATGGAGCCCGGTTTGGGTTCCTCTATGGATAGCTACCTAAGATGTTTATTTGCATGGCTGGCTAAATAGTATAACCTAATATGCGGTAGTGTTAAGCCTCCTTTCAGCTTGGGAGCTGCTAACTTGTAAAATGCCATTCTCGATTTTTTTTTTTTTTTTTTTTTGCCCAAATAAACTCGGTAATAATACTCTGAACTTTTTTGCACCAACTTATGGGGAGCCAAGCATTGAGAAGGTTTAAGAGGGTAAATAAGGTGGGGGGAAAACGTTAATTTTTATTGAATTAATCCTACCCCATAGGGAGAGGGGGAGTAGGGACCAACGTTTCAAGTCTTGACTGACCATGTGAACCAGAGAATTTAAATTAAGTTGTTGAAGGCGAACTGTACTTCTTGTAAGGAAAAGCCCTAGATACTTAACGAGGTTAGGTTTCCAGGAAAGACCCAGGACCGAAAACTCCCTTTTGTGTGTTTTATGATTAAGCGGAAAAATCGTGGATTTTTCTATGTTCAGTTTATAATTGGAAACTAGACTAAAGCCTTCTATAATGTGAAGCATTGCTGGGATAGATGTAACTGGGTATGAAAGTTGGACCAGAAGATTGTCTGTGTATGCTGAGATCTTCGCAACTTGGCCAAAAAGGGGATGCCCTGAACTTCCTGTGAATCTGCTAACCTGCGTATAAGGGGCTCTAAGTAAATGTTGAAAAGCAAGGGAGACGGGGGACGGCCTTGCCTTGTCCCTACATGTAGCGAAAATTATTCAGATAGTAAACCATTACAGGATATCCTGGGGGAAAGAAATTTATAAAGTGAGTTAACCCACTTTTGAAACTTTGTAGGAAAACCAAATGCCCCCATAGCTACAAATAAGTAATGCCAGTGAACCCTGTCAAATGCCTTCTCGTCATCCAGGGAGACCAGGACCGCCGAAAAGGTAGCATCTCTGGAGGCCGAGAAAACATGAGACAAGGAGCACAAATGATCCACAGAGGATCTTCCTTTCTTGAAACCGACCTGTTCCGAACCTCTTATGGTAGGGAGAACCTGGTTCACCGGGTAGCCAAGAGCTTGGTGAGAATATTTATATAAGGAGAGATATCGGTCTGTAATTGGGCACTAGGTCGGGAGGTTTGTCTGGTTTGGGTAATAAGACAAGGCCTCAAACAAGGATGTATCGTACGCTGAACCAGAAATAATGCACCGGTATATGGGGCAGGAGGAGAGGGGTTAATTGTTTTTCAAATGTTTTATAAAAATTGGAGGAAAAACCTTCTGGGCTGGGGGTTTTGTCTGAAGAGAGGCTTTTAATAACATTCTCTAATTCAACTTGGGAAACATCAGCTGTAAGAAGGGCCTGCTGTGATTCTGAAAGGGAGGGTAACTGGGAGTCCTCCAGATATTCCTGTATCATCTCTCAGATGGATGGGTTGCCATAGGGCCATAAAGCTTTTTAAAATTGCTACTAAACTCTGCCAGAATATTCTTTGGGGAGGTTTTGAGGAAGTTATCCTCTATGGAGTGAACAGCTGCAATTAGTCTGGCCGATTCCTGCTGTTTGACCCACAATGCAAGCATGCGGCCCGCCTTCTCTCCCTGATCGGTGTAAGCCGCTTTAGTTTTAACATTGCAAACTCTGCCTGCTCTCTCAGGAAGCTTAAATAGTAGTCCCTTAACTTTACAAGTTCCAGTCTCTCCTGTTCTGAGGAGTGCGGGTAAGCTTAGCTTCTTTATCCCGAATCTGAGCAAGGAGGGTGGCTATGCGTTTCTCCCTTTCTTTTTTTCTCCGTGATATTAAACTACTCAGCATCCCTCTCAAGTAAGTTGCGCCCCGCTCTGCATCAGGACGTGTCGTAGAATTTAGATTATGAGAAGTAAATTGAGTGATCTGGTTAGAAATATATTCAACCATTTTCGGGTCCCTTAATAGTTGGTTATTGAATTTCCATCTACCACTTCTACCAGGAAGAGCAGGCAAAGAAAGCAGGCAGACCACCAATGTACGATCAGAGGGAGGCCCCGCACAATAGTACAGTCCAGGACACCAGAGATAAGAGATTGAGAAATGAGGAGATAGTCAATTCTGGAGTAAGTCCCATGAACCTGGGAGGTAAAGGTATATTCTCTCCCCGTTGGGTGCAAAACTCTCCAAATGTCACAGAGACCCGTGTGGTCTATTAACTTCCTGAGTGCCCATTGGGCTGAGGATAAACCTTTCCGGGAGAGGCCACTCCTATCAAGGGAGGAATCAAACGTGATGTTTAGGTCACCCCCAGTAATTATTGGGATATTCTAGAAGGGGACCAGGGCTTGTATAATTTGTATGAAAAAACCTGGAGTATCAGAATTTGGGCCATATATATATTGCCCAATAAAATCTCCATAGTGTGTAATTTACCTTTAACCAGGAGATATCTACCTGCAGTATCGGGAATAATTTGCAGAGCTTTGAAGGGTAACAATTTATGTATTAAGATCAGTACACTTCTACTCTGGGTAGTTCCTTCTGCTGACAAAACACTATGCCGAATATGATACTGGTGAAATTATGGTCTTTAATTTTATCCAGTTTGAGAGGGCTATACCCCATTTGCAATAGGCAAACCCCCACTTCCCCAACTAATATAATCAACTCCAGGCGGGCACTGGGTAGTAATGGCTCACGGGAGGGGCGATAACAAAATTTAGTACTAAAAATAAAAAAAATAAATAAAAGTTTTCACCTTATGTGTAGACCCGAATCCGGGTCCATGAACACTGCAGGTGGTGACTTTAAGTGCCATGCCAGGTGGCCAGCTCGGCAGCAGCCCACTCAGTTGCACTCCTTAACCTGTCACCTCTACACTCCGTAACCCCCAAACATTTGCTGTTCTGTCCCACCTACCTCACTATTCGTGCTCGCTTGCTATGCTTTCATGGTCACTCTCTATGTGGGCACACAAATTGAGTCGCTCAGTTTGCTTTGCCTATATCTCTGGATACCGAGGAGGGTGGGTATGTGAGCGGTGAACCATTGTTTGCAGATGCAGCCAGGATCAGGATTTAAGGAGGACATCAGATTTGACAGCGTAAGTAGACGTATGAAACTTGGAACCACTGGGAGTATGTAAAGTTGAAAAGAGGGAGGTAGGGAGGGAGATGTAACTGGGCCCACCAAGCTGTCTTGAGAAAAAGGCCATAGTCGGTTCCTGCAGTCATCATAAAGGACTGCACCATGGACTTTTCCCTGTTTTCATTCCTGTTTTATGACCCCTCTACCCCTGGAATGACACAACAACAAATGAAGACTGCATTTTCTGTTCCCGGATTTTATTATTTGTGTATTTATTTACAGTTTTTTTTATTTTTTATTTTTTTTATTTTTCTTTTTTATTCAGGATAGGCCAGCTGTAATGCAACATTTTGTTTCCAGTTGGATGCTTCTTCTGCACATTCCTTCTACTGGGTGGGCTGGAGCACTGGGAGTTGAGAAACTTTCAAAAGGTTACACAGTGAATATTTGGCTCTAGGGTTTGAACCTGCAATCTCTCGGTTACCAAGCCAGTGCCATAACTACCGGACCACTCCACCTCCTAATGCACCATTCTGTTTACCCTAAAAATTTACTTAACTGTCCAGCGCTTTTAAAACTGTTATGGTGTATTATTGGAATCTCCCCTCTTGAAGTTTTTATGGCACCTTGGAAAAATCTACTACAGGGTAGTCCCTGACTAACAAATTGCCTGCCAGAAACTTGGACACTTTCTGGGCTTGCAGGATAAGGGCCTATTTAAAATATGGGGTACCTGTTTGGTACTCTGGCTTAGGTAAGATCAGTCGTGCCAGACTGGAAGCAGTACAGAAATAATGATGAGGGAACATAGTACACCATGCCTCAAAAGTGGGATTAGAAACCGAAGAGGGATGAAGGGTGATGTTACGTAATTTTGTGTTGTAATTTTTTATTATTTGTTATTAAGGGATAATTGAAAATGTGATTTGGCCTAAAAAGGAGACTGGTTATTAGTTATGGAATAAACAGATTTATCCTACCCACATAGGAAAACCCAAGAAGTTTAACTTAAGTTTTGTCACCAGGACTGTTGAAACATTTCAGAAGATGGCCTCCAAGTTGCTCAGCAGTAGCATTACTTGTTCTGATGCCAGTGACTCAGGTTTAGGAGCAAACCCGAGATGCAGGCGGAAGGGACACGGGGGGGGTGAGGTGTACTCAGGCGGCAGTCTGTCCTCAGCAAGAAATAGTTGCACTGTGTTCTAGGATCACTGTGACCACAATGGAGGGCCAAAAAATTGTGTGCTGATGAGATTATTGTGGACACTGCGCTGCCCACTGGGTGGTGGAAGAGACAAGAAAACAATGGGGGAAAACTCTTCAGCCATCAGAATGATGGCCCTGGGTACTCCTGGCTCCATGCGGCATGAAAGGTGCAAGCAGTGACAGAGCTGGGGGTTGACGGCAGGTCGAGGAGGGTGAGGGAGTGGAGGATGGGGGAGGAACTAAATTTGAAAAAACAAACATTGGGACAGGCAAGTGCCACATAGGTGGTTTTGCACAGAAATGTATTGTTTGCTACTTGATATATGTTGTCATGTGGAATAGTTTCTTTGTATAGCTATAAACTGCAATGCTTTAACCTGTTTCCAATAAATTTGTTTTAATTTAAAATGGTTATTTTCTGTCTGGATTACTTGTGTTTACTATGTTTTCTGTTGTTCACAGAGACTGACTGCTCACTTGCACAACAAGAAAATCCCCCCTTATGTGATAAACCTGGATCCAGCTGTGCTCAACATACCATTCCCTGCTAACATTGGTAAGGGGATTCTTCCATTGAAGCAGCATGGGGATAGTGAACTTCAAACAGCATGAAGTCTTGTTGTATTCTGACATATGCAGTTAGCCCCAGCACTTGAAACGTCCCGGAGAGGAAAGAGTTAATCTCTATGCCAAGCATAGAATGTTGAGCTTGAGCTCGGTTTTCAAACCTCTGTCTGTGGCACTCCAGAGTGTAACCAGTTCTTTACTCCGCCTAACTGAAGTCACTCCGGAGATTGCTTCTTCGCTTTGGTTTGGTAAAGTTTCAAAATGCGTCAGGTTTTCAAATGATTTGTTTATTTTCAGTTTCGAGCCTCTGACTGTGGTATAAGTAGTGTAGATAGGTAGAGAACTGTGATTTTTTTCTACTGTGGAAATTGTCATCTTCGGTTCTTGTCGTTCCGGTTGGGAACTGACCTTGTGTGTTGAATTTTGTTTTCTGGGAATTTAGTTGTGGTGTGCCAGTTCCTATCGGTTTAAAAAAACAAACTGACTTTTACTGGTTTCTTTACACAACCCGTGACATGGTTGGTAACCGATAGGGCTGCATTACCTGGCTGAAAGCTGTAAAGGGTAATTTTTTCTAGTCTGGCTATGTCTGAGAAACCCATTGGGGGGGGGAGGTCCCACTGGGTTTCAACACTGTACAGAGTGTGGGGAGGCCTTTGCCAAGGCCGACCCCCACCTCGTCTGTTTATTGTCTGGGGTTTGACCACCTCAAAACAGACTGCCAAATTTGTAAACATTTTCTTAAGGCCACTCTGGAAAAAAGATTGAGTAGGCTAAAGGAAAAAGAGTCTGAGAAATCTGCTGATCCGGATGGCCAGCCCGGTTTGGTTCTGACCAAACCTGAGGAGTTGCCCTCTGACCTGGGCAATGCATCCTCTGGCAAAAGGAGAGCCGACCCAGCCGGTTCGGATCCAGCACCCCATACTCCAACTGCTGAAGAAATAGCCAAAGTGATCAGTATTGTGCAATCACTTCACCCGGTTTCGTTTGAACTGGCGCCGCCAGTTAGGTGCTCGGTTCGGTCGGATCCTACTCCATCGGATTATGATCCAGATGCTTATTACGAATTGGAGTCGGAGGGGGACGAAGAGTTACCAGATGAGGATGATGACGGTGACAGTGATTTTGAAGGTCTGGATGTCCCCACTGAACCAGACATCTCCCTAGACACTCCAGTGTCTCCCCTCCAAGGCTTTCTGAGTCCCCATCTATTTGTTTTACAAAAAGGTGGCTGAAACCCTCCAGCAACCTATGGTAGATGCTGTTGAGGAGGAAGAAGAGTCTGATTTTGTTGAGATGATGGACATCCCAGAATCCAAGAAGTTGTCTGTTCCTCTCCATAAATCCCTGGGGAAATGGACAAAAAAGATGCTACAGACACCAACTTCTTTATTTCCTGTGGATAAGAGAATGGGCAGGAGGTATATGCTATCAGGCTCAGGTACAGAGTTTTTGTTCAATCATTGCAGCCATAGAAACATAGACTTTGACGGCAGATAAGGACCACTTGGCCCACCCAGTCTGCCCATTTCCCTACCTACTGGATAAGCTGCAGATTCTAGTTAACCAACAGCCTACTTCCTGCCACTCCCCACTACAATTGCCTTGTGTCTGTCCCATGCATGTTTGAATTCCCCCACTGTTTTAGCCCCAACGACCTTCCCTGAAGGCAGTTCCACATCCACCACTCTCTCCGTGAAAAAGATTTCTCCACATACCCCTGAGCCATTCCCCCCTCTATCTTTAAATTGTGTCCCCTTATTCTTACACATCTCTTTTTCTGAAAGATGCTACCCTCCTGGACTTTGTTGATTCCCTTGAGGTACTTGAACATTTCTGTCATGTTCCCCCCTGTCCCTCCTTTCATCAAGGGTATACATATTAAGCTCTCTGTCTCTCTTCAAATGATTTCTGATGCAGACCCTGCACCATTTTAGTTGCCCTCCTCTGGACTGCTTCCATCCTGTCTATGTCCTTGCGTAGATGAGGTCTCCAAAACTGTACACAGTACTCCAGATGGGGTCTCACCAACTGTCTGTACAGAGAGATGACCACTTCCCCTTTTCTACTTGTGATGCCCCTTCCTATGCATCTCAGTATCTCCCTGGCTGTCCTTACTGACTTCTCACATTGCTTACCCACATTTAGATCATCTGATATGACTACCCCCAAGTCCCGTTCCATTTTTGTTGTTGTTGTTAGTACCTCCCCTGCTATTGTGTATTCTTCTCCTGGGTTTTTGTTTCCCAGCTGCATTACTTTGCACTTCTTTGCATTGAAGCTAAGTTGCCATATGTCTGACCATTCCTCCAACCTTGCCAAGTCCCTTCTCATCCTTTCTATCCCTCCTTGTGTATCAACTCTGTTACAGATCTTTGTATCATCTGCAAAGAGGCATACCTTTCCCTCCAGACCCTCTGCAGTGTCACCTATAAAGATGTTAAAGAGGACTGGACCCAGTACTGAGCCTTGAGGTACTCCACTAGTGACCCCCCTTTCTTCGGAATGTGTTCTGGAGACCATACCTACGTAAGGACATAGACAGGTTGGAGAAGGTTCAGAGGAGGGCAACAAAGATGGTGCATGGATTGCATCACAAGTCCTGTGAAGACAGGTTGAAGGAACTGAACATGCGTATGTTCCACTCACTGTTACCTTCTGTGTCCTATTGTGCAGCCAGTTTGCAACCCAGGCTACCACCCTGGGACCCACTCCCAGGCTGGCTAACTTGATTATTAATCTTTTGTGCGGGACTTTGTCAAATGCCTTGCTAAAGTCTAAGTAGGCCATATCCACAGCCCCTCCCTGGTCTATTACTTTGGTCACCCAGTCAAAGAAATCAGTTAGATTTGTCTGACATGACCTTCCTGCTGTAAATCCATGCTGCATTGGGTCCTGTGCCCCGCTGGCCTCTAGTTACTCAACAATTCTTTCTTTCAGAAGTGATTCCATCATTTTTCCTACCACTGAGGTCAAACTTACAGGTCTGTAGTTTCCTGCTTCTGCCTTGCTCCCACTTTTGTGAAGGGGAATCACATCTGCCCTCCTCCAGTCCTCCGGTACCACCCCATCCTCCCATGATTTGTTAAAAAGTGTGGTCACTGGTGTCACTAGGTCCTCCCTTAGTTCTTAAAGGATTCTGGGGTGAATCCCATCAGGCCCCGTTGCTTTGTCCACCTTGAATTTTAGGAGTTCTTTCAGGACTCTTTTCTTCTGTAAATGGACTGGTGTCAACCCCCTACCCAGATGGGTTCTATTGTCTGGTTTAGGTAACTCTTCCTCATCTTTTTTTGTGAATACTGAGCAAAAGTATTCATTCAGTATTTCTGCCTTTTCACTGTCTCCCTCTGCCCACCTCCCCTCTCCCTTATTAATCTTCACTATTCCTCCCTTAACCTTTCTATGCTCCCTAATGTACCTATAAAAGGTTTTATCCCCCCTTCTTAACTGACTTGGCTATTTTTTCCTCAGTTTGGGCTTTTCCTATTCTGATTGCCTTCCCCACTTCTTTCTGCTTTAATTGATACAGTTCCCTGTCGTGCTCCTTCTGTGATGCCTTAGTCCTTTTGAATGTAGCCTTTTTCTCCTTAACCTTCCCTGCCACCTCTTTTGAGAACCATAGTGTTTGTTTACTCCACTTTGTTTTCTGTATCGGTTTCACACAAAGGCTTGTTGCCTCTGTGATGGCAGTTTTGATTTTTCTCCATTGTTCTTCCACCCCTCCTTTTTGGCCATTTGCTAGTGTATTCCTCAGGTATTCACCCATTTTGCCAAAGTCAGCCCTTCTAAAGTCCAGTATGATTGTTTTTGTATGGCTTGTCTCCATGGTTGTGCTTATTGTGAAGCACACTGTGCAGTGGTCACTTGTTCCCAGATGTCTACTGACTTCTAAATTTGTGATCCTCTCTCCATTTGAGAGTACTAGGTCTAGTATTGCTTCCTCCCAAGTGGGTTCCAACACTAGCTGTCTAAGGCCTGCCCCCTGCAGGGCATCGAGAATTACACTGCTCTTGGATGTGGCTGCAGTACATGTCATCCAGTTAACATCTGGCATATTCAGGTCCCCCATCAACAGTATCTCCCCTTTTTCAGCCATTTTGAGAAAGTCATCTATCATTTTCTTGTCCATCTTTCCTCCCCTTGAGATGGGGGTCTGTGTACAACCCCTGTGCGGATTGTGATGCCATTCCCTGTCTCCAAAGTGACCCAGAGTGCCTCTTGTCTTCCCCCTTTACTTCTTAGTTCTGTAGCTTTGATCCCTTCCCTTATGTATAGAGCTACTCCACCTCCTCTTTTCCCCTCCCTGTCCCTTCTGTAGACTGTGTATCCCGGTATGTGGACATTCCAGTCATGGTTACCCGGGTACCATGTTTCTGCGATTGCCACAATTTCCAGTTGTTCATCTTCCATCAAGGCTACTAGCTCAGGAAGCTTGTTTCCCAGACTACAGGCATTGGTACCCATTGCCCTCCATTTAATGTTTGCTTTATCCTTTTTTTCCCCCATGCCTGCTCTTTTTGCCCTTGTCTATTTTTCCATTTACCCCTGTCCTGCCCTCTGTTGAGCACTGTACCTCAGTGTTTACCTTACTACCCATCATGTTGGGGTAGTGCAGGCTGCAGCCTGTGACAGGGCTAATATACCTTGGGCTTCACACCCCCAGATAAAGACTCCAGGAAGGTGAATGATATGGCCAAGAAACAATATTTTGCATCCTCCTTGGGACTCAGGCAGGATAATTATATTGTCTGCAAAGGCAGATACCAGAAGTCCAGGTGAGATACCGTTCTGGAACTGGCTAAACAGGGCTTCCCCCGGCTAGCCAAAGAGCTGGAGGAGTTGGCTGCTGATGGGATTGAGGCATCCAAAGTGCAATTCCATGCTGCTGTGGACTCCCAGCGGATGTGGCATAGAGAGTCATGGCTACATCTGTGTGTCGTGGGAGCTTTGCTTGACTCAGATGCACTAGGCTTTCTCAGAATACCCAGGCTAAGGCCATGGATTTCCCTGTGGTGGATAATTCTCCATTTGGGGAGCAGACAGAGGCTTACATGAAGAAAATGGATGAGTACAGGACCACTTACAGGGGTGCACAGGCCAAAGAAAGGCAAGCCACTTCTCAGAAGCAGCAGTCTAGGGGCAGGAGCCGGCCTTTTCACAGGCCTTTCTACCAAGCCCAGGCCTCCTCTCCCTTCCCACAGACTGGGCTCTTCCGAGGGAGAGGCAGGAGGGGGATGAGCAGGGCTGCAACCTTTTCCCCATCCAAAGCTGCTGCCAAGCAGACACCCTGATGTGTCAGCCCTGGTAGAGTCCCCAATTCCAGTAGGTGGCAGGCTGGTTTACTACTTCCAGATCTGGAAGTCTGTTACCTCAGACAAGTGGGTCCTGGAGGTAGAAAGCCAGGGACTGGCCCTCAGTTTCCTTAAAATGAGGGTCAGATCTTTTTCACCTGCAAACACCTCGAAACCGCTGCTCCAGAAGCAGAGGTTTCCTCTCTGCTGGCTCTGAGCTGTGGAGAGAGTTCCTGCTCCACACAGGGGCAAAGATCTGTACTCTAGATATTTCCTTACCCCAAAAAAGACAGGGGAGTGGTGACCCAGCCTAGACTTAAGGTATTTGAACAAACATCTTAAAACCAAAGTTCAGAATCTTGACTCTGGGAGTAATTCTTCCCTCTTTAAGGCCAGGGGATTGGTTAGCATCCCTGGACCGCAAGGATGCCTATTTCCATATTCCTATCAGCTGCTCCCCCACAAAGTACCTCAGGTTTGTTTCCCCTTTAGGCCATTATCAGTTCAGAGCCATGCCTTTCGGTCTAACATCAGCTCCAAGAGTGTTTACAGAGTGCCTTGCAGTAGTAGTGGCCTTCCTCAGAAGGCGGCGGATTTCTCTACTCCCTTACCTGGATGACTGGCTCATTGTAGGACAGTCTTTCGACCAGGTCAGGTCAGCTCTACAAGTCACTTAAGATTTGCTCGGTTCTCTGGGATTACTACTCAATCTGTCAAAGTCTGTTCTTGAACCAGTACAACTCCTCACTTTCATAGGGATAGCATTAGATACTGTTCAGGCAAAGGCCTTCCTCCCACTAGCAAGGGTAGAGGTCCTTACAGATCTTGCTTCCTCATTTCATTCTCTAGTTTCTTGTCCAGCAAGACACTTTTTTTCAGCTCTTAGGCCACATGGCAGCTTCCACTGCAGTGTGCAAGGAGTCAGATTCCAGATGAGGGACATTCAGTTCCACCTAAGGTCTTTTTGGTCTCGGAAGAAAGATTCTCTTACCAAGTTGATTCCAGTGACTCAGACTCTGGTCCAAACTGTCCAGTGGTGGCTGGATCAGGACAATCTCAGACAAGGTGTTCCATTCCTCATTCAAACTCCTTCAGTGGTTTTTATCATAGATGATTCTCCTCTGGGCTGGGGAGCCCACCTGGGAGCCCTCACAGCGCAGGGTGTTTGGTCTCCACAAGAGTCTGTCCTTCACATCAATCTTCTGGAACTCAGGGCAGTATTCTTGGCCCTTCAAGCTTTCTCGGACTCAGTAAGGGACAAGGTGGTTCAGGTCAGGACAGACCCCACCACCACCATGTGGTACATCAACATGCAGGGTGGCACTCGGTCCACAGCCTTGTGCACGGAGGCCATGAAAGCATGGTTTCTGGCCTGCTCCCTTCAGACTTTCCTAATAGCAGTCCACCTTCCAGGGAAGGACAATGTGCTAACGGATGCTTTGAGCAGAATCTCCCAGGGCCATCACGAGTGGGCCCTGGATCCTCTCATCCTGAAAGTAATCTTCACCAGATGTGGCACTCCAGAGATGGATCTCTTCGCAGCCCCAGACAGTTACCAACTTCCCCAGTTCTGTTGCAGACCTCCAGTCCTAGGGACTGTTCCCCTGGATGCTCTGATATTGGATTGGGAAGGCAAGTTCCTGTATGCCTTTCCCCTGTTCAGGGTTCTAGTCAAGATCAGGTCACAACCCTGCACAGTGATTCTAGTGGCTCCAGATTGGATTAGACAACCCTGGTATCCTCTGTTGTCCCTAGCAGTCTCACTCACCCTGTCTGTTCCCAAGAGACGCAATCTCCTAGCCTCCTCTCAGGGGAGAATCTGGTACCCCAGTCTCAAGGCCTGGCTATTGAAGAGTAAGAATATGCAGGCCTGCAGGTTTCTCAGGGAGTTTTGGACATTCTTAAGGTTTCTTGGAAACCTTCTAGCAGGAAAACTTATAATTCCAAATGGAAAAGATTCAGCATTTGGTTTTCCCACAAAGATATTCTACCAGATGCTGCTGGCATTGCTACAGTTTTGGATTACCTGGTTCGCCTTGATGGCATGGGCCTTAGACCAGCCACTTTAAAAGTTGATTTGGCAGCTGTATCTGCATTCCTGTCAGCAGGAAGGGGCTTTTCCCTGGCATTTCATCTTGTCTTTAGTAAGTTCCTTAAAGGTCTGGTTCATATCAACTCTCCTTTTACAGAGCTTACCCCAGCTTGGGATCTCAAAATCTGCATTGCTCAGCTTATGCAGCTACCCTTTGATCCTCTGGCTTCGGCTGAGCTTAAGTACTTGACTTGGAAAACTCTGTTTCCAGTAGCTGTCACTTCTGCCAGGCGAATTAGTGAATTACAGGCCCTGTCAGTTGAACCTGATTTTATCTCACTCCATTGAGATAAGGTGGTCCTCGGAACTAATAGCAGGTTCTTAACCAAAATGGTCTGTTTTTCATCTGAACCAGTCCATGTCTCTTCCTCTGTTTTTTCGCTGATCAGTCTTCTTCAGGAGAAAGAAGATTACATAGTCTAGATGTTAAAATGGCACTTGGCTACTACATAGAGCATACTAAGGCACGCAGGGATGACTCTTCAATTGTTTCTCACTTATAATAAAGTGGGAAAAGGTAGGCTTGCTACTGAAATAACCATTGCCAGGTGGATTGTCTCTTGTATACAGTTCTGCTATGCCAAGCTAGGCAAAGCACCTCCCTCAGGCCTGAGGGCTCACTCGACTAGGGGTACAGCTGCTTCTCTGGCTGCTGCCAGAGATATGCCCTTGTTAGAGATCTGCAAGGCAGCCACCTGGAAAACAGTCTGTACATTCACCAAGCATTACTCTCAGGATATCCAGGCTGGGAGTGATGCTTGAATTGATACAGCAGTATTGCAGAGCCTATTCCTAAAATAAGTTTGGTAGCCCTCCTCCTTGGAGGTACTGCTTGCTAGCCTGTATATGTTAGAATACAGTAAGACTTCATGTTGTTTGAAGAAAAAATTACACACCTTAGTAATTGTGTTTCTTCTAATGGAATCTTTCTGTATTCTGACTTCCTGCCTCCCCTCTCAGAACCTCATTTTCGGAAGTGGGCTGGCAGGTACAGTGTTGCCCCTCAGGGGTGTACCTTGTACCCCTCCTCTTCAGGGTGAGGTAGTTTTTTTTTTTTGTTTTTGTAAGTGTATATTTATATATTTTTATTCACTGCCTTTTTTTTTTTTCTCTCTTGGGTTTTCGACTTGAGTCTTTTGGACCCAAGTTGTTGCCTTTTGGCTTGTATATTTACAGTAACCACACTGGAAGTATAGTTAGTTTGCTTGTAGAATCTGACAGTTACACTCTGAAGTGTCACAGACAGAGGTTTGAAAACTGAGCTCGAGCTCAACATTCTACACCTGGCATAGAAATGAACTCTTTCCTCTTTGGGGGCAGTTCAAGTGCTGCGGCTAATTGCATATGTCAGAATGCAGCAAGACTCCATTAGAAGAAATGCAATTACTAAGGTGAGTAATTTTTTCTTAGGGAGCATTGGGGTGGGATGTTGGGAAGCATGGGGGTGTGGTGCAGGGGCAGCAAGGGGTCAAGTGCTGGTGTGGCATGTATATGTTGTGCTGGGGCTTCATTCAGTTGGGTATGTATCTGGGACAGCAAAGGAGAGGGGAGTGAGCGGCAAGGGGTTGGGTCTCTTGGGCAGCTAGGTGGTGGGTCGCTTGGGCAGCAAAGGAGAGGGGTGTGGGTGGCTTGGGCAGCAAGGGGGTAGGTGGCTTGGGCAGCAAAGGGGTGGATGGCTTGGGAAGCAAGGGGGTTGGTCGATTGGGCAGCAAGGGTTGGGATGCATGAGCAGCAAGTGAGTGATTTGCTTGGGCAACTGGGGTGAATCTCTCAGGCAGCAGGGGTTGGGAAGCGAGGTTAGCAAGGGTGTGGGTTGCATGGGCTACAAGGGTGTGGGTTGCTGTGCTTGCAAGGGGATGGGGTGCTGGGCAGCAAGGGGGTAGGACATGTGGGCAGCTAGTCGTGGAGTGCTGGAGGAAAAAATTAGAAGGTTGGACTTACCGATATATTGCAGATATTAAAACAAAAATTGTCTGACCTCACCAGCTTCTATCCCAGTTCACTACTTTGGATCCCACCCCTGAGTAGCCTAATTGTGTCATCTAAATTGTGGAATTGGGGTAGAATCTGGTTAATGAATAAGAGACAGAGGTTGGTGGTTAATGGCACTTGACTTACCCTAATGATGGGAGAGTGACCAGCAGCTTTCCAGAGGGCTCAGTACTGTGACCAGTGCTCTTCATTGTCTTCATAAGTGGCACTGCAGAAGAACTGAAAAGGAGGGTATGCCTTTTTGCAGATGATACCAAAATTTGCAATTGGGTGGAGACTTGGGAGGAGATAGAGAGAATGCACAGGGATCTTGAGAAACTCAACACGTTGTCAAGAGCATAGTAGTTGTGGTTCAGTGCCAAAATGTTCAAAATCATGCACCAGGGGCATAGGAACCTAGGAGCTGAGTGTAGGATAATTGGGGGGAGGGTACTGACGGTCCCTAATTAGGAAAGGGGCCATACGGTTACATTTGACAGCCTCAGAGTGGCAGGGCAGTGTGACAGGAATGCTGAGGTACATAGGGAGGGGTATCTCCAGCAGCAAGAGGGAGGTGTTGTTGCTACTGTATCGCTCACTGATGAGATGCCACCTGGAGTACTGTGTGCAGTTTTGGATGCCGCACTTCAAAAAGGACATAGACAGTGGAAGCAGATCAATGGAGGGCAACTAAAATGGTGCAGGGACTGCACAAAAAGCCCTATGAGGAGAGACAGAGTCTCAAAGCAGGAAAGGGACCTTGGGGTTATCGTATCTGATGATTTCAAGGTGTCTAGGCAGTAGGCAGAGCTAGCAGAATGCTAGGGTACATAAGGAGTGGAATCGCCAGCAGAAGAGAAGGGGTGTTAACCACTGTATAGATTGTTGGGGAGATCCCACCTGGAGTACAGCTAGTTCTGGAGACAACCTCTCAGGCAGGAATGACGTAGGGTAGAAGCTGTCCAGAGGAGGGCAAGTAAAATGGTGCAGTGGTTGCATCATAAGCCGTATGAGGAGAGACTGATGGATCTCAATATATACACCCGGGGGGGGGGGGAGACAAGGATACCCCTGTAAGTACCTCACAGGGGTCAACAAGGTACAGGAGCAAAGTATTTTTCAGACGAAAAGGTGCCCGAAGACAAGGGAGCATACAGTGAAGCGGGAAGGGGAAAATATAGGAGGAATGTGAGCAAGTATTTCTTCACTAAAAGAGTGGTGGTTGCCTGGAACATTCTGTCAGCAGAGGTTGTGGGGGTGAAAACAGTGGTGGGCCTCAAACATGCATGGGATAGGCACAAAGTAATCTTCGTAAGGAAGCAGGGTGGGGAGGAGTACCCAAAGATCAGGTAGGTCTGCGGTGACTGTATAGGCAGGGACAAACTGGGCAGACTAGATGGGCCAAGTGGTCCTTATCTGCTGGCAAATTGTATGTTTCTGTGATTTCAACATGGACACCTTGAAAGAGAGCAGAGCGAGAGGTAACAGAATTGAGACCTACAAGTACCTCACAAGGGTGAGCAGGATGCAGCAGTGGAGTCTCTTTCAAATGAGTAAGAGCACAGGACCAGGGGCATGCAGTAAAGCTGGGGGGAAGGGGGGTAGTTTGAGAGATGAGGAAATACTTCTTCACCGAAGGGGACGTATTTACCTAGAACAGATTGCCAGCAGAACTGATGGAGACAAAAACAGTGGGAAGCTTCAAGCATGTGTGGGATAAACAGATAAACATACAGGTATATTTGAAAATGGGTAAGGAGGAGGGAGGGTCACCAGAGACCAGTTAGGGTCTTTGGTGACAGATTTGGCAGGGGACATCTGGGCGGACTGGGTGGGCCAAGCAGTCTCTGTCTGCTGGCAAAATTCTATGTTTTCGTGTTTCTAATCTGACTTTGATGCAAATACTGTAACGATTAAACACTATAGAAGTCGCTAACTCATTTATTTGATTGTCTTCCTTAGATATTCGTGACACGGTGAACTACAAGGAGGTGATGAAACAGTATCCTTTCAGTAGACCGATGACCCAGAGTACTTTCTCATCAATTCAGAACCTCAAGCAGGGCATTTCTGAGTAAAATCCCTACATCTCTGCCCAGTAGCATGCAATATCCTTATGCCGTCATGGGGAAACTACTGCCGGGACTACATTTTCATTGACTCGTATTATCAAGTATGATGCAGGGATAGATTTTTACTAGATATGCTAGTAATGTTCTGTCCCTTCCAGTACTCCGTAAGTAAGGTTTTATAAACAATCATATTAACTAAATTGAAATATTACATAGGTAAAATATATACATGCCAGTCTGTCTGGTACAGCAACTGAAGTCTTTAAACTGTGGGAATACATTTCCATGATTCAGTCTTAAAGAGGGACTCTGACCAAAAGTGCTACATTGCAGAATTAGAATAAGCATACTCCCAATAAATGTCATACCAAAAATTGGGTTTCTATGTTACTTCATTTTAAAGTAACCCTGATTTCACGATCTGTTCAAAAATCAGAGCAGCTAAGAACAAATACTGCAAGGACCTATTATCAAGCTCATCTGGCGAACCCTGGAAATTCTGGGCACATGTTGAGACTTTTCTGGGTGCTTATCAATCGATTACCTCGGTGGATATGATCTTAAATGGTGTTCATTGTAATGACTTAACACAATCGCTGATTCTTTTAACCGGGTGTTCTCTGATCTGTGCTAGTATACCTCCTCCTTCTGATCAACAGATACACACTCTCGGACCACACCAACTGTCCTGCCGGACACTTGTGCTGCTCTATCCTATGAGCCAGCCAGTGCCCCACCTTTCTACTTCAAGGCCATATCGAGGTCAGAGGTTCTGAAATTCCTGAAATCCATCTCTGACAAAACTAGTTCTGGCTCAGAGTCATTAGAACACAGACTTCTGAAGCTCGCTGCTCCTCTCATTGCCTCTCTGCCAGCTAAAATTTACATGCTGTCTCTCTCTGGAAGTGTAGTTCCAGACCTCTGGAAAAGCACTCGTGTAACACCTGTTTTCAAGAAAGGTGACCTGAAGGATATTAACAACTACAGGCCTATAGCTATCCTTTAAGTCCTGAATAAAATACTGGAGAAACTTGTAGCATCTCAAACAGTTGACTTCCTTACCAAGCACAGTCTTCTCTCTGAAACGCAGCACGGTTTCAGAAAAGGTCATAGTACATGAACATCTCTTCTCAAACTCACGACTGATACGCTATCCAGTATGGATGCAGGACATCTCACAGGAGCTGTCTTTATTGACCTTACAGAGACCTTTGATCTTGGTCACCCCCTACTTCCCTCCACTCTTCGGAATCTTAACTTTTCACCCCCTGTTGTTGACTGGTTTAGCAGCTATTTGTCCAATAGGACACAAACTGTGAAATTTAACTTCTCCCTATTTGATAGTACCATCGTTAATATAGATGTGCCTCAGGGCTCAACCCTGGGGCCACTTCTTTTCTCACTCTTTATAAACAATATTGCAGATGTCTTTGAATCCTGTTTGTCCATCCTCTGTGCAGATGATCTTGTTTTTTATACACACTCCTCTAGCATAACCAATATTAACTCATCTCTGTCCTTAGATCTCAGACATGTCGAAAACTGGCTAAAAGCCCATAAGCTGGTACTAAATGAGAGAGGTGGGGGGGGGATGAAAGCCATGCTTCTAGGCTCTGCCCAAAAGCTTAAGGCTTGTCCTATGTCCCTGATGGTGGGTGACTTAGGGGGCTCACAAATATAATGTGTGTCATCCTTTAATTACTTGGGAGTCCTGCTTGACCAGTCCCTGAATTTCAGCCTTCACATACAATTGTAATAATAACCTAATAGTCTTCAGGTGAAGCTACTTCTGGCTGGAAGCTGCAACACTGGACTTAAGATTTGCAAGAAAGCGAGTTGTGCTCACAACAGAGGGAGGTGAACCTTAGAATTTACAGTTGTCTTTGGTTTGAAACAGATTCCTTGGGAAAGTTAATATTTTTCAGGTGGAGGATACTTCTAACTGAAGGGTGAAATAAGGAACATAGAATTATCAGAAAAGGCAGTCTTTCAATCAACAGAGGGAGGTGGAGCTTGCTTTACTTTTGTTACAATTGTTAAGATTTTCAGTACAGGAAGAGTTTCAACCCACAGGGGCTTAATACTGTTTTCTGTGTCTGCCTTTCTGCACAGCTGTCGTGTTTTGGGGCTGACTGCTTTCAGAGCACAAGTCACCAGGCTGTTTTGGAGCTGGGGAGGTTTACCTGTATCTGAGTTGGATGTTTGGATTTTTCTCTGTTTGATTAGCAGGGTATTTTCTCTGTCAAATTGTCGTGTAGGGCATCTTGCTGACAGGAAGGCACTCATCGCAGCGGTAGGTCAGAGCTTTTAGCTGATTGTTTCGTGAGGGCACAGTTTAGGCCCAAACCCTTCCCGCCAGTCACCCCACCCACCCCTGGAAATAGTTCCTTTATACCTGGGGTTCTGACATCATTTCCTCAAGAGGGCAAGGTGCATATCACTGTCATATCCTCTCTAGCACACTGTACTGATAATATAAGCACACATATTATATAAATACATGTATTTCTGTATAACACACCAGTCACACACACACAAAAAACAACTAAACAAGGTAGACAGCTATATGGGGAGTAGTGCAATGTAATGGCTGTGGGGCAGCAGTCTTCCGGGAGCCTTTCTGGAGGCTGAGATGCTGCCCTGTTTGCAGACAACTATCTGCCCTGAGGGAGGAAGTTGCCTGTCTTCATGCCGCACTGGACAGTAGCAAGGGAACCTCCCCCATCCAGGGAGCACCAGAGCCACCACCACTACCTCAGAGGTTGCGAAGAAAGCGCAGCAGTTGGATCACAGTGGGCTCAGGGTGGGTAAGGGTGGTGGAACAGAGGCACACCCAGTCAGTTGTTCCACTCCACAATCCATACACCATTCTGGGGGAGCATAGTTCCCCTATGGATGGACCCGCAGAGGCGACTAAGGAGGGTGCAGACAACTGTTGCAAGGGAGGCCCTCAGGAAGGAGGCAGAGGGCACCACAGGGAAAGGAAGCAACTCCTGGTGGGCGACTCAGTTATTAGGGGGATAGAACTGGGGGGAGCAGGGACAACTGAAGTAAGGTGCCTGCCTGGTGCCTTGGCTTACAGGGACAGGAAGCGCATCCTTAGGATCACGAGAACAGTTGCACGGGAGTCTGAGCTGGACGTCATTGTCCACCTAAGGACAAATGACTTGGCTCATCATGAGATTAGAGCAGTGCAGAAGGACTTCATAGAGTTGGGGAGGGGCCTAAGGCAAGTAGCACACACAGTATCCTTCTCAGAGGTGCTGCCTGTCAGTGGCATGGGTGAGGCGAGGGTACTTTGCACCATGCAATTTAACCAATGGTTGAAAAAATTGTGTGGAGCACAGGGGTTTGGCTTCATTGAGGACTGGGGTTCCACCTGGAGGGACACCAGCCTATACTGGCAGGATGGTCTGCGTCTGTCCAGGAAGGGAACAAGGCTTTTGGGCAGTTAGTTTAAATGCTTCATTGGCAAGCTTTTAAACTAGTCAAGGGGGGAGGCACTGATAAGCAGCAGGAAAATCCCAGCCTCCCCCTACAAAACAGTACTAAATGAGAAAAAGACCAAGGTAGAAAGGTCAGTGGGGGATGCTGTTTCAGAAAGTAAAGCCATCAAAAAATGGGGAGCAATGAGTACCAATGCCCATAGTCTGGGTAACAATTTTCCTGAATTAGTGGCCTTGATGGAGAAGGAACGTCTGGATATTGTGGCAGTGACAGAAACATGGTACACACCGAACCATGACTGGGACGTAAACATACCAGGACACACTATCTACAGGAGGGACAGGGAGGGTAAAAGAGGAGGAGGAGTAGCTCTTTACAAAAGGGAACAAATCAAAGCAACAGAACAGAAGGGTAAACAGGGAGGAGAAGAAGCACTGTGGGTCAATTTGGAGGCAGGCATTGGCACCACAATCCGCACAGGGGTTGTTTATAGACCCCCCTCTCAGGGGGGGAATGGACAAGGAAATGATAGAAAGTATACTTAGAATGGCAGATAAGGGGGAGATATTGCTGATGGGTGATCTGAATGTGCCAAATGTTAACTGGAGTGCAGTTGCAGCAGCCACTTCTAAGAGGGGGGTTATTTTAGATGCCCTGCAGGGGGCATGCCTTAGACAACTAGTATTGGAACCCACTCGAGAGGGAGCAATCTTAGACCTGGTCCTCTCAAATGGAGATGGAGAGAGGATCACAGATGTAGAAGTGGGTAGCCATCTGGGAACCAGCCACCATCGAACAGTATGGTTCACAATAAACACAGCAATAGAGTCAGCTGCTACAAAGGCAAAAGTACTGGACTTCAGGAGGGCTGACTTTGCCCAAATGGGTGAGTGCCTAAGGAATGCACTAGCAAATGGGCAGGAAGGAGGGGTGGAAGAACAATGGGGAATAATAAAAACTGCCATCACAGAGGTAACAAGCCTTTGTGTAAAGCAAATAAACAAAACGATGTAAGAAACCACTATGGTTCTCAAAGGAGGTGGCAGTGAAGGTTCAAGAGAAAAAGAAAGCATTCAGAAAGTACAAGGAATCACAGAAGGAGCAGGACAGAGAATTGTATCAAAGCAAAAGGAAGCTGGGAAGGCAGTCAGAACAGCATAGGCCCGAACTGAGGAAAAGATAGCCAACTCAGTTAAGAAGGGGGATAAAACCTTTTTTAGGTACATCAGGGAGCGAAGGAAGACTAGGGGAGGGATAGTGAGGCTTAATGGGGGGCAGAGGTGACTGTGAAAAGGCAGAGAAGCTAAACAAATATTTTTGCTCAGTATTTACAAATGAAAAGGGGGAGGTGCCTAAAACACACAATAGAAACACTCTGGATACAGAAGTTGATACCAGCCCATTTACAGAAGAAAGGGTTCTGAAAGAACTCTTAAAACTGAAGGTGGACAAAGCAATGGGGCCTGATGGGATTCATCCCAGAATTCTAAAACTAGTGACACCACTGACTACCCTCTTTAACAAATCATGGGAGGGTGGGGTGGTACCTGAGGACTGGAGGGGGGCAGATGTGATTCCCCTTCACAAAAGTGGGAGCAGGGCAGAAGCGGGAAACTATAGACCTGTTAGTTTTTAACCTCAGCGATAGGCAAAATAATGGAATCACTTCTGAAGGAAAGAATTTTCGAGTACCTAGAGGCCAGAGGGGGCACAGGTCCCAAGGCAGCAGGAATTCATAGCGGGAAGGTCATGCCAGACGAATCTAATATATTTCTTTGACTGGGTGACCAAAGTAGTAGATCAGGGAGGGGCTGTGGACATGGCCTACCTAGACTTTAGCAAGGCATTTGGCTCAGTCCCACACAAAAGATTATTATACAAGTTAGCCAGCCTGGGAGTGGGTCCCAAGATGATAGCCTGGGTGAAGAATTGGCTGGAGAATAGGACACAGAGTAATAGTAAATGGAGTCCACTCTGAAGAAAGGGGGGGATACTAGTGGGGTGCCGCGCAGGGTTCAGTATTAGGACCGGTCCTCTTCAGTGTCTTTGTAAGTGACATTGCAGAGGGACTGGAAGGAAAAGTATGTCTCTTTGCAGATGACATAAAGATCTGCAACAGAGTTGATGCACAAGGTGGGGTGGAAAGGATGAGAAGGGACTTGGCAAGGTTAGAGGAATGGTCAAATGTATGGCAGTTTAGATTTAATGCTAAGAAGTGCAAGGTAATGCACCTGGGAAACAAAAACCCAGCGGAAGAGTACAGAATGGGGGGTGAGATACTAACAACAACAAAAATGGAAAGGGACCTGGGGGTAGTCGTATCAGATGGCTTAAAGGTGGGCAAGCAAAGTGAGAGGGCAGTAAGGAGGGCTGGGTGGATACTGGGATGCATAGGGAGAGGCATCAGCAGTAGAAAACAGGAGGTTGTTATCCCTCTGTACAGACAGCTGGTGAGACCCCATCTGGAGTACTGTGTGCAGTTCTGGAGACCCAGTCTCCGCAAGGACATAGACAATATGGAAGCTGTCCAGAGGAGGGCAAGTTAAATGGTGCAGGGTCTGCACCGGAAGACATATGAAGAGAGACTAAATGAGCTTAATATGTATAGCCTCGAGGAAAGGACGGAGAGGGGGGACATGACAGAAACTTTCAAGTACCGCAAGGGAATCGACAAAGTCCAAGAGGGTAGCATCTTTCAAAAAAAGAGGTGTGCAAGAACAAGGGGGGCACAATTTGAAGATAGAGGGGGGACGGCTCAGAGGTACTGTAAGGAAGTATTTTTTCACAGAGAGGGTTGTGGATGCATGGAACGGCCTTCCGGAGGAGGTTGTGGAGTCAAAAACAATGGTTGAAGTCAAGCATGCATGGGACAGCCATAAGGCAATTCTAGGGGGTGGGGGTAGAAAGAAGTAGGCTGCTGGTTCACTAGGACCTGCAGCTTATCCATTAGGTAGGGAAATGGGCAGACTGTGTGGGCCAAGCGGTCCTTATCTGCCGTCAAATTCTATGTTCCTAATTGACCTGCAAAGCTGTGAATACCAGACTGAGTGGTGCTTACAAAACTAGCTACATGCCTCTGCAAAGCTGGTTATTGCAGAGGTATCTTGCTTCCTGTCCTCAGTTATGGTGCTCCCATTCTTGCCGCAGCTCATGAAACTTCCCTTCAAAAATGGGACGTTGCTTCACAATAATATATGTCTGTATGCCTGTATGTCTAGGAGGTCAAATCATGGAAAGCCATGTGTGCAAATGCCAGGAGCCTTAGCAACAAGATGGAAGATCTGGAGGCTGTCATGGTACAGTCAGACCTGGACATTGTGGCCATCACTGAAACCTGGTGTAATGATAACCATGACTGGGAGCTGGCTATACCTGGCTACAACATATTCAGAAGAGACAGAGCAGGCAGGAAGGGAGGAGGAGTGGCACTGTATGTGAAAATGACATAAGGGCACACAGATCCAGGAGGAACAAAATGGGGAGAGATACTGTGGGTTAAGCTGGAAAGGAAAATGGGGCCAGCCATCCGCACAGGTGTGGTCTATAGACCACCAGCCCAGAGGAAGAAACAGATAGGAGTTGATGCTAGCCATCCAAAGTATGGCAGACAAGGGTGAGGTAGTACTGGTTGGAGACTTCAATATACTCAGACGTGGACTGGAGCATCCCAGCAGCAGCATCAACTAGGAGCAGATTTATCCTGGACTCCTTCAGGGTGCCTTCCTCAAGCAACTGGTCATGGAACCAACTCGGCAGAAGGCAATACTGGACCTTGTGCTCACAAACAGGACAGTGTGATGGGGGTAACAGTGGGGAGCACCTGGGTAACAGTGACCACCAGTCATTGTGGTTTGAAATCACAGAAAGAGCAGAACCAAACCACACAAAACCTCGTGATCCTGGATTTTAGGGGGCAGACTTTGGGAAATGGGGAGATACTTGAAAGAGGCATTAAGGGAATGGGACAGGAATCAGGGTTGAGGAACAGTGGGCAGTATTTAAAATGGGATTACAAGAACAACAGAATTATGCATTAAGCAGGTTAGCAAAAGGAAAAGGAAGAGGAGACCATTATGGTTTTCCAAAGAGGTAGCAAAGAAAGTGAAAGCCAAAAAGATTGCATTCAGGTAATACAAAAAGACACAGGCAGAAGGGGATAGGGAGAAGTACCAGGAGAAACAAAGGGAGGCAGGGAAGTCAGTAAGGGAAGCCAAAGCTCAGACAGAAGAACACATTGCAAAATCAGTGGGTAAAGGGACAAAACCTTTTACAGGTACATAAGTGAAAAAAGAGACAAAGGGAGGGATAGTGCGACTGAAGGGGGAGGATGGGAGCAGCGTGGAGGATGACAACAATAAAGCGGACATATTGAACAGGTATTTCTGCTCAGTCTTTACTAAGGAAGAGGGGGGTAATGGGTCTGAAGGGAATACAAGGGGAGAGAATGGTGCAGAAATGGACACAAGTCCCTTTACGAGAAAGGGTCCTGAAGGAACTGGAAGTAATAAGAGTTGATAAAGCAATGGGGCCAGATGGGGTGCACCCAGGGTCCTTAAAGAACTAAGAGAGGTGGTGGCTGAACCTCTGGCTATCCTGTTCAGCCAATCACTGGAAACAGGGAGGTACCCAAAGACTGGAGGACAGCAGATGTAGTCCCCTTATACAAAAGTGGGAACAAAGAGGAAGCAGGGAACTACAGACCAGTCAGCCTCACCTCGGTAGTGGGAAAGATCATGGAAGCACTACTGAAGGAGAGATTGGTGGAACATCTGGTTGTCAATGGACTACAGGACCCAAGGCAGCATGGTTTCACCAGGGGAGGTCATGTCAGACCAACCTCATTGAATTTTTGACTGGGTGACTAGGGAGGTGGATCAGGGAGGGCAGTGGACATGGCCTATCTGGACTTAGCAAGGCCTTTGACACTGTGCCACATAGAAGACTATTACATAAACTGGGGAATATGGGTGTGGGCAGGACAGTAGTGTGGTGGGTAGGTAACTGGCTGGGTGGCAGGACACAGAGGGTGGTGGTAAATGGCTGTCACTCCACAGAGGGAAGAGTAACCAGTGGGGTACCACAGGGATCAGTGCTGGGACTGGTCCTATTCAACATCTTCATCAGTGACATTGCACAGGATCTAGAAGGCAGAATTTCACTGTTCATGGATGACACAAAGCTCTGTAACAGAGTAGACACACCAGAGGGTGTAGACAGAATGAGAAGGGACCTGCAGAAACTTGAAGAATGGTCAAGGGTTTGGCAGTTGAAATTCAATGCAAAGAAGTGCAAGATAATGCATATGGGGCACAAAACCCTGGCACAATATATCAGTTGGGGGTGAGGATATAGCATGCACCAAGCAGGAAAGGATCTTGGGGTTGTCATCTCTGATTGACCTCAAGGTAGGAAACAGTGTGACAGGGCATCAGGTAAAGCAAATAGGATGCTGGGATGTATAGGCAGGGCATCACCAGCAGGAAAAGGGAGGTCATAATTCCGCTATACAAGACACTAGTGAGGCCCACCTGGAGTACAGTGTACAGTTATGGAGACCATACCTACGTAAGGACTTAGACAGGGTAGAGAAGGTTCAGAGGAGGGCAACAAAGATGGTGCATGGGTTGCATCACAAGTCCTATGAAGACAGGTTGAAGGAACTGAACATGTACTCCCTGGAGGAGAGGAGGGAGAGAGGATATGATAGAGACATACAAGTATCTTACAGGGAGGAACAGGGCGAGGAAAACACTATTTTTAAGCGAAAAGATGTTTCAGGACTAGAGGGCATGGGATGAAGTTGGAGGGAGGACGATTCAGAGGAAACATGAGAAAGAATTTCTTCACAGAACGGGTGGTGGACAAGTGGAACACCCTGCCAGAGGAAGTGGTGGGGCTGAAACAATCACAGGATTTAAGAATGCATGGGATAGACATAAAGGAATTCTAGAGGGCAGGGGTAAGGGGAAACAGACTTCTAGGAAAACAAACTGAACTTACAAGCTCAAATGGGCAGACTAGGTGGGCCATAGGCTCTTATCTGCCGACACTGTCTATGTATCTATGTATCCTCGTCTCCTTGTCTCAAACACCATTGTCAACTTTACAGTGACCTGGGATGGCTGTCTCCCTCTGCTTGCAGGAAATACTATCTTGGCTCGCCATGCATTCCATTATTCAGCAACAATCTCCATGCTTACTTGCAGTGTTACTGGTTCCCAAACCACCTCCCATGGATATCCTTACTCAATGTCCCAGGTGTCGATCATCTAAAGGCACTGTTACTTTCCAACAGGTAGCCCTCCCAGCTATGGAACTCCTTTCCTAGTTCTTAGACAGTCAAGTCCCATCAGCAGGGCCACTGGAAAATTCAGGAAAATTTTACCCAAAATGTGGGATTTTCTTAAGAATTATGAAAATTATGGGGTTCACTATACATCCCCACTGCCCCTAATAAATGTTTTTATTGTTTGCTGCAGCATGTATTGGTCACATAAATTGTTAGATAAATGTATTGCCACTTGTAAATGCTTTTAATATGAAGAAAGATGTGTGTTTTGAAATGCACTGTAAACTAATCATTATATAGCATATCTTCTAAAAATCAAGACATCTAAGTCATGCAGTGCTAATTAGATTTCATTCACTAATTTACTGTTAGTCTGTACTGAATACATCCTGAAACAACATATTGTGCCAGTTTCTAGATGTTAAATAATGAAGTCTGTTTAAACTACTTGCTTTGCAAAAGAAAAAATAAACAGATAACCAGGGTGCCTAATAAAGGTCTAGTAAGAAAATATTTATTTTAACATAGAAGATAGACTTTGACGGCAGATAAGGACCGCTAGGCCCATCTAATCTGCCCATTTCCTCTTAATCAGCACTGTAAATACATTTTAAAATCACATGATAAAAGTATCAAATCATATCAATAGCTTTTCATTACATCATACAATAGTTTTAATACGTTGTACTTTTGTTCTATTCGTTTGGTAATTTTACTTGGGTTGCAATTATTTTGTCTATTTGAAGGTAACTGTTTAACTATACTTAACCTATTCAGCATTTTTTCAGAAATGTTTGCTTTTTGTAGGCTTTGTATGTGAGTATACAGTTGTGGCAGATTGACATGTAAGGAATCACTGTCACCAACCCCCTCAGAAGCACATTCAAGTTTATAATCAGCAGGGCCATCCAAACTCTTGACACATTAGAATCAAAATCCTTTCAGACTGAAAGTATTTATACAAGGAAAATCTACCCTACCATTCAAAAACAAGCATTGTGGTCAAGGCTTCATTTAGGTGAATGGGGCACTTTGCACCTCTTCTCACAGCTATTGTTTCAGTCTCTGTGTCAGCAAAAAGTTCTCGGATAGTCTGCTTTAACACAGATTTTAAGTGTTCAAGTCTACATATGCATGACCAGAGGATTCTGAAACCAGAGCAGGGAAGTGAGTCACATTTGACCCCTTCTCACCTCACACTGTACTGTTTTGGTCAAATCCAAGTCTGTGTACCATATCTGAGTAGATTTCCTTGAGAATTTAAATATGTTGATACAATTTCAGTCAAAAATTTTCTAAATGTAAGAAATTGCGGATTTTGTGCGGAGAAGGGTGAAAATTGCGGAAAAATTGTGCCCGCACTTCCAGTGGCCCTGCCCATCAGTAATTTTAAAAGGAGCTGCATGATATTATCTCTCACTGACTTGTGCACTTGCTTTGACCCCACCTAATGTCAGTTTTAGACCCCTGCTTTCCCAAATCCTATGTTCACCCTTTTTTCCCCTCACTACATTTGTCACCCCATCCCACTCCCCCTCTAGCTAAGACTCATTTTTACTGTTATCATACTTATCCCTCTTATCCCTGTTGTTCTTAGTTAAGTGCCGGACCTCTGATGGGTCTTTCCTGACTTATTACTACCACATTATGTTGTTTAAACTCCTGCTGAATGTTATCTCTGTTTAATGTTTTTATTCTACCCTATTTATGTAACTGTTTCTTTGTAGCCCTACATTATGTAGTGTGTTTTGACTGCTTGTGTCTTGGTCATCTACACTGATTTGACCTACCCTTTATGTAATTGTCCTACACTCATGAAATGTTTACCTGTCTGTTATACTCTGTTGTACTCTCCCGGGTCGTGCCTGAAGATGGTCATTTTATGGCTAGTGCACTTATCCGGTAAACAAAAACTAAATAAAAAAATATACAAGAAATAAAAAAGCCAGTGTCAGTGAAGAGCTGCGGCTGATGTCATCATCTGAACTCGGTCTAGTTCTCCTGTCAGCAAGCTTATAGGACCTTTTTTCTCTCAGTTTACAGATCGTGTGTCAATGGTTTTCTGGCAAGTAAAACCGCAGCATCATTCAGTAAACATTGCTATAAAACTGTGTGTTTCAGGTTTTGTAAGAAAGTTGTCAAATTTGTATTTTTGTAATGCCTTTTTGGTGTGGTCCATTTCTCCAGGGTTGCTGGATGCTGAGTCGGCATGCCTCCAGGCTGCTGATACCATTTGGAGTGCTACTCTACTGTGTCTGTTAGGAAGTTTTATTGCTGCTAGTATTGTAGTGTTGGTAACTTCATTGCTGTTTGTCAGTGTCTGCTTTACAATAAGTTTTATTGGGGCCTTACATGTGTTAATTCCTACTAGAGGCTGGCAGTATAGCCTTGAGGTTAGAGTAACGAGCTGTGAATGAGCTTGATACATCTGGCAGACCTGATTTGATTCCCACAACCTCCACTTAATGTGTCACTCTGAGATGCATGGGACAGACATAAAGCAATTCTTGTGGGGGTAGGAAGAAAAAGGCTGTTGGTTAACTAGGATCTGTTGCTTATCCTGCAGGTAGGGAATGGGCAGACTAGGTGGGCCAAACTGTCCTTATCTGCCGCTCAAGTGTGTGTTCTGAGCAAGTCACTTAATCTCCCTGCTGTTCCTGGCTTGCCCCTGAAAATGGCCACTTGTGCCTAATGGGCTTTACCTGGTTACCAAGACAAAAATAAAAAAAAAAAAAAAAAGTGTCAACTCTAGTAAATGATCATTTTAATGTGGAGTACAACACAGATGAGCCTGAATGTAGGTCAACAGCTAGCCTGGGAGAAACCACTGGGTTGGCTACATACGTGAGAAACTCAGGTTTCAAAACAGCATTGCTTCACCTCCATTTAAAGGGAGATGGAATAATTGTTTTAAAGTGCCTTCCTGAGATATCACCTCAGTTGCATGACAGGTGTGAATGATCATAGCCTCTCACCACATCAGTTATCCAGTCTTCAGACCTCACATCCATGTGCTATAACACAGCATGCAACAACCCTGGAGAAAAGGACCACAACAAAAAGACACAAAAAAGGGAAAAATAAAAGTCGACGTTGTTACAAACCCTGAAACATACACAGTTTTTAAAATAATGTTTATTGAATGGTGCTGCCTGTTTTATATGTGAAACCATTGCACGTGATCTTCAAACATAGGAGGAACAGGTCCTGTAAGCTTGCTGCCAGGGAGGACTAGACTGTGAGTTCAGGAGGTGACATCAGCAGCAGCTCTTAATAAAACCTTTTTTTTTTTTTTTAACAGGCAGTGAAATCAGGGTTGTAAAATGACTTGTAACTTTTTAAACAAAGTAACTTGAGATCTCATTTTTCATTAGGCTCACTGGGGCTATGCTGATCCAAATTTGAATTTGTTGATGCCTGAAATTTTAAGTCCAGGTTGCTATGGTTAAAATTTGTGTTTGCTATGTAGAGAACTGCCCTCCCTCTTCTGGATTGTAAAAGGGTGTGCAATACAGTTTCTATAAAAGCATTAGTTATAAAAATTTATTTATTTATTTATTTATTTTTTTGGGGGTTTGTCTGTTTTTTCCGCAGAAAAGCAACAGTAGGTCCAGCCAGTCTGCTGTATTTTTCCCCATCTATTCTAACACTTGGACCCAACTTGATCACTGGTGCCACTTACACCTCCTTTCTATGTATTATGCCCAAGTGCCTATCCCATAGCTACTTAGCTCCCCACTGTTTGCCCCACCAGCTCTTCTGGCAGGCTGTTCCAGGCATCATCCACTCCTTATGTGTAGAAGGATTTCTCACGTTCTTTTAACTCCCCCTCCCCACTGCTACATTGCATGCCCCTGTGTTCTGGTGCTTTTCTTCCTCTGAAAGAAATTCCTCACCTGCACCCTCTTCACCCCTTTGAGGTACGTAACGGGTCTTAATCATGTCCCTGCTCCCTCTCCTCTCCAGGGAGTACATGTTGAGATCCCACAACTTTTCCTCTCATGGCTTTTTGTGCAACACTCGCACCATTTTGGTAGCCATCCTCTAGACCGCCTCCACCCTATCAATGTTCCTTGCCATTGGGCGCAGTACTGTAGATGGGGTCTCATCAGTGGATGATGTAGTGTCAACATCACCTCCCTTCTGCTAGAATTCCCCCTCCCTATGCATCCCAGAATCCCACTAGTCTTGGCTGCTGCCTTTTTTTTACTCTGCACTGTCACCTTGAGATCATCAGATACGCTTACTCCAAGGTGCCTTGTTGCTTGGTGACTGTATGTACCTCCCCCCATCTTAAACACAGCTCCCTGGTTCCTCCCCAGGTGTAACACCTGCAGTTTTTTCATTGAAACCCAGCTGCCACACCTAGACCACCTCCTCTAGTTTCCCAGATCCCTTTCTATTCTCTCCATCCTTCTTACTGAGTGTTGACCCTGTTGCAGATTTTTAAGTCATTTTCAAAGAGATGCACCTCCTCCCCAGTTACTCAGCAATGTGATTTATTAAGACATTGGACAGTTCCCAGTACTGATCCTGTGTGGCACCCCACTAGTCACTCTTCCATCCAAGTGTCTGCCATTTAACATTATCGCCTGCCTCCCATCCTTCAGCTAGATTGATACCCAGCTTGCCACTTTCTCCCAGCTCACAGGCTACTTATTTTCTTAACTATCCTCCTGAGCAGTGCAGTGTTGAAGGCCGTACTGAAGTCCATATATAGGCCACATTCACTGCCTCCCCAATCCACTTCCCTAGTCACACAGTCAGAGAAATCTGAGAGATTTTTACGTGACCTCCAATGTAACCGTGTTGCTGGTGTTCCATATGCCGCCAGGTGGTACTTCAGTAGGGTCTCCATTAATTTCCTTACCAATCTGTGATTCAGCCAGCCTGACTGAGCTAGGGGCCCAGGTTTGTCGGTGTAAACTAGTAACTGCAGGTGGGGATTGGGGTAGAGCCTTTTTTTTTTTTGGGGCAGATATTTTCAGTGATAGTTTCAATGAAAGGGTGCACTTTGTAAGAGATTCTGTATATTGTGGTCTCTGACTAGTGCATGGCTGATGTCTTATGTGCTTGTTGCTATGATGCATACTCATAGAAACATAGAAATTGACAGCAGATAAGGACCGCAAGGCCCATTTGTTTTTCTACCTTATGAATGTGTCATCGGCCTTTGCTCTGTCAATGGCATATCTATTTATACTCGTCTGTATTGCTCCCTTATGCCTATCCCATGCCTGTTTGAAGTCCTGCACTGTGTTCATATCCACCACTTCCTGAGATAGGCCATTCCATGCATCCACCTCCCTCTCTGTGAAAAAGAACTTCCTCACATTGCCCCTTATTCGGCCTCCCTCTAATATTATGCTGTGTTCTCTTGTCCTGCTATTTTTCTTATATTGAAACATGTTAGACTCTTTCACCTTTTTAATACCTTTGAGGTGTTTGAATTTTTCGATCATATCACCTCTCTCGCTCCTTTGCAGTACTCCAGATGGGGCTTAACCATTGTCTTGTAAAGAGAGATTATTACCTCCCTCTTAGGACTTGTTGTACCCCTACTAAAATACCCCAATATCCCCCTAGCTTTACCTACTGCTTTAGTGGTCTGCTTGGATGATTTCAGGTCATCTGATGATGATGATGATGATGCCCAAGTCTCTCTTCTTCCCTTGTGACTGCCAGCAACTCTCCTCCCAACCTATATGTGACTTCAGGGTTTCTCTTCCCTATGTGCATGATCTTGCACTTCTTTGCGTTAAACCTCAGTTGCCACTCTTCCAGCCATTTTGCCAGTTTATCCAGATCTCTTCTCATTCTGCCCACCCCATCTGGATCATCTACTCTGTTGCAGATCTTGGTGTCATCTGCAAATAGACAAATCATACCCACCAGTCCATCTGCAGTGTCACTGATGAAGATATTGAAGAGGATTGGCCCCAGGACTGATCCCTGAAGTACCCCACTTGTGACTTGCATCTCTTCTGACTATATACCATTTACCACCACTCTGTGTTCTGCCAGTCAACCAGTTTGCCAGCCAGTTGACCAACTTCAAACAACATTAAGTCTTGCTGTATTCTGACATATGCAGTTAGCCCCGGCGTGAACTGCTCCGGAGAGGAAGAGTTAATTTCTATGCAAGGCATAGAGCGATGAGCTCGAGCCTGGATTTCAAACCTCTGTCTGTGGTGCCTTAAAATTGTAATCGTCAGATTCTTTACTCCGCCTAACTGTGAAGTCACTCCGAGATTGCTCCTTCGCTTTGGTTGGTAAAGTTTCACAGTGTGCATCCTCTTCCTAGTCCAAGGCTCCTGCCAAGCAGACACCCTGATGTGTCAGCCCGGGTCGACTCCCCAACTCTGGTAGGAGGCAGACTGGCTTACTACTTCCAAGCCTGGAAGTCTGTTACCTCAGACAGGTGGGTCCTGGAGGTAGTAAGCCAAGGACTGGCCCTCAGTTTCAAAAAGTTTACAAAAATGAGGGTCAGATCTTTTCCACCTGCAAACATCTCTGAAACCACTACTGTAGAAGCAGAGACTTCCTCTCTACTGGCTCTCGGAGCCATGGGGAGAGTTCCTACTCTACACAGGGGCAAGGGTCTATACTCCAGGTATTCCTTACCCCAAAAGACAGGGAGTGGCTACCGGCCTAGACTTCAGGTATCTGAACAAACGCATCTTAAAACCAAAGTTCAAAATGGTGACTCTTGAGTAGTTCTCTCTGAGGCCAGGAGATTGGTTAGCATTCCTGGACCTCAAGGATGCCTATTTCCACATTCCTATCAGGTGCTCCCACAGAAAGTACCTCAGGTTCGAGTTGCCTTCAGGCCATTATCAGTTCAGAGCCCTGCCTTTCGCAACATCTGCTCCAAGAGTGTTTACCAAGTGCCTTGCAATAGTAGTGGCCTTCGTCAGAAGGCAGGGATCTCTGTTCCTATAACTGGACGACTGGCTCATGGTAGGACAGTCTCCCAACCAGATCAGGTTAGCTCTTCAAGTCACTCAAGATTTGCTCAGTTCTCTGGGTTTTCTTTTCAATCTGCCAAAGTCTGTTCTTAAACCAGTACAACTCCTCACTTTCATAGGGATAGAGCTGGATACTGTTCGAGCAAAATCTTTTCTCCTATTAGCAAAGGTAAAGGCCTTACAGATCTTGCTTCCTCTTCAAACAACATGAAGTCTTGCTATATTATGACAATTGCAGTTTGTCCCACCATTAGAAGTGCTCTGGAGGTGAAAGAGTTAACTTCCATGCCAGGCATGGAACTTAGAGCACAAGCTCGGTTAGAAAAGCTCTGTCTGGAATATTTCAAACTGAAACTGTCAGATTCTTTACTCCGCCTCACTGAACAGTCGCTCCGGAGATTCCTCCTACTGCTCGGTTCATTTCTCGGTTTAAAAGAGTTTTTCTCGGTTAAATTCAACTGCGTATTATTATTATTATTATTATTATTATTATTTTAACCGTAAACCGATTGGTTCAAGCTCTGTCTGTGGTATTGTAAGTAATAGACAGGTTTATTTCTGTGTGGAACTTGTAAATGTTTATCGGTTCGGTTTGAACCGATCAGGTTGTTTTAAAACTTTATTCTGAAGCATTTAAAAGCTTTTTAGAGTGCGGTTCCCAGTTCTTATTGGTTTAAAAAAAAAAACGGATTTCATTACAGTTTTTTCCACGACCCGTGACACGGTTGGGAACCGATAAGGGTGTCTTGCCTGGCACTGCCGGAAAAAGGGCAAGTTTTTGGTTAGGCTGGCATTATGCCTGAGAAACCCAAAAGAAAAACCCGGCCCACTGGGTTTCAACACTGTAGTGTCTGTGGGGAAGCCTTTGCCAAGGCTGACCCACACACCACATGTGTTTATTGTCTGGGTTTGACCACCTCAATGCAGACTGCCAGATTTGCAAAGAATTTCCCTGCAGCTACCCTAGATAAGAGAGTTGGTAGGCTCAGGGAACCAGAGGCCAAAAGTCCACTGACCCGATGAGTTGCCCGGTTCGTGCCAACGAACCGGAGGGAGTGCCCTCTGACCAGGGTGAGACTTCTCGGCAAACGTAAAGCTGACTCAGAGGAGCCAGTTCCAGCAAAAGAACTAGAAAATCAGCAGGTGTGGAGTTAAAAATTCTCCAAGTGCTGCAGAGATAGCCAAAACAATCCAAATTGTCCAGTCACTTTCCTGGTTCCATCCGAACCGCCACTATCTGGCAAAAGGTCGGTTCGCCGGTTCCACCGTTCAAGAATATGATATAGAGGAGTTTTATGAACCAGAGGAGGGGAGGATGATTATGATCAGTGTGAATGTGACTTTGAAAGTCTGGATGTGCCATTGAACCGACATCTCCCCAGACGGACCTTTAGGAGAAACTCCCCTAGGCTTTCTGAGTCCCTTCTCATTTTCTGTTTTATAAAAAGTTGTTGAACCCTCCAGCTTCCTTGAGGAAGCTGTGGATGAGCAAGAGGAGCCTGACTTTGTAGAGATGATGGATATCCCAGAGTCCAGGAGATTGTCTATTCTTTACATAAATCCTTTAGGAAACAAACAATAAAAATTTTAAAGCTCTAATTCTGTGCCTCCTGTGGCTAAAAAGATGGACAGGAGGTACACTTTGTCAGGTCCTGATACAGAATTTCTTTCACAGCAATGCAGCCATGTTGGGGTGGGTCAGGCTGCAGCCTGTGATAAGGCTAATATTCCCTGGCTTCATATCCTCTGACAAGGACTCCAGGAAGATTGATGCCGTGGCTAAAAACAATACATGGCAGCGTCCTTGGGACTCAGACAAGCAAATTATATGGCTTATGTTGCAAGATACCAGAAATCTAGATGGGATACTGTCATGGCTTTAGCCAAACAGGCCCTGGCCAGCTTGCCAAGGGCTGGAGCAGGTGGCTGCTGATGATATTGAGGCATCTAGGTGCAGTTCCATGCTGCAGTGGATTCTGATGATGTATCCTCTAGAGTCATGGCTACATCTGTGGCTTTTCATAGATTGGCTTGGCTCAGGTGTACTAGTTTATCACAGGATACCCAGGCTAAGGCTATGGATTTTCCTGTGGTGGGAAATTCTCTGTTTGGGGAGCAGACAGAGAATTATATGAAGAAAATGGATGAATATAGAACCACTTATAGGAGTGCACAAGCCAAGGAACGGCAAGCCACTCCTCAGAGGCAGCTCCCCAGGGGTAGAGGCAGGCCTTTTCACAGGCCTTTTTACCAAACCCAGGCCTCCTCTTCAGCTTATGCTCAGAGGGGGTTCTTCAGAGGGAGAGGCAGACGGGGTACAAGCAGGCCTGCTCCCACCCCTCAGCCTAAAGCCCCTGCCAAACAGGCACCCTGATGGGATGCCCAGGGCCTGTTCTTCATTACCTGTAGGGGGCAGGCTGGCTTACTTTGTCCAAGACTGGGAGTCTTTAACATCAGACAAGTGGGTCCTGGAAGTAGTAAGCCAGGGTCTGGTTCTCAGCTTCAAAAAATTTCCAAAGATGAGACTCTGATCTTTTCCACCTGCAAATCCTCTAGAGACTCTTGCTTTGGAAATGGAAGTCTCAACCCTACTGGCTCTCAGAGCTGTAGAAAGGGTTTCTCCCCTACACCAGGGCAAGGGTCTGTACTCCAGGTACTTCCTTACCCCAAAAAAGACAGGAGAATGGCGGCCCATCCTGGACCTAAGATATCTGAACAAGCACCTTTTAAAACCAAAATTCAAAATGGTGACTCTGGGAATGATTTTACCCTCCCTAAGGCCAGGGGACTGGCTAGCTTCCCTGGACCTCAAGGATGCCTACTTCCATGTTCTTATCAGAAGCTCCCACCGAAAGTACCTCAGATTCGAACTGCCCTCAGGCCATTATCAGTTCAGAGCAATGCCCTTCGGCCTTACCTCTGCCCCAAGGGTATTCACAAAATGCCTGGCAGTAGCAGTTGCTCATTTAAGAAGGCAAAAGATTGCCATCTTTCCCTACCTAGACGACTGGCTCATTGTGGGTCAGTCTCCAGACCAGGTCAAATCACACCTGCAAGTTACCCAGCAGCTGCTTACCTCGCTGGGCTTTCTTCTCAATCTTCCAAAGTCAGTTCTGGAACCTGTCCAAGTACTCACCTTTATCGGTGCTGAACTGGACACAAAGCAGGCCAGAGCCTTCCTTCCCCTGGAAAGGGTAAGGACCCTGGTGGCCCTGGCCGCCTCCTTCACTTTGCAGGTCTCTCGACCAGCAAGGCATTTCCTACAGCTCCTAGGACACATGGCTGCTTCCACAGCTGTAGTGCAAGGAGCAAGATTTCAGATGAGGGGCATTCAGTTCCATTTGAGAGCCTTTTGGTCTCAAAGAAGAGATCCCCTATCCAAGTTGATCCCAGTGACTCGAACCCTGATCCAGGCCCTTCAGTGGTGTCAGGATCAGAGCAATCTGAGACAAGGGGTTCCCTTCATCCCTCTATCTCACTCCTTGACCCTTACTACAGATGCATCCCTTTTGGGATGGGGAGCTCACATGGGCGACCTCTCCACCCAGGGATTGTGGTCCCCTCAGGAATCTCTGCTCCACATCAATCTGTTGGAACTCAGAGCTGTTTTTCTAGCACTTCAGGTTTTTTCTGCATCTGTTCAGAACAAAGTGGTACAGGTCAGAACAGACAACACCACTACAATGTGGTACATCAACAAACAAGGGGGCACTCGGTCTTCGGCCTTGTGCACTGAGGCAATGAAGTTGTGGTCTCTGGCTTATTCCCTGAACACTTCCCTCATAGCAGTTCACCTCCCAGGCAAGGACAATGTCCTGGCAGATGCTCTCAGCAGGATTTCCCAGGGCCATCACGAATGGTCACTGGATCCCCGAGTACTGGGGATAGTTTTTGCCAGATGGGGCACCCCTCAGATAGATCTTTTTGCAGCCCCAGATAATCATCAACGTCCACTTTTTTGTTGCAGGCCCCCAGTGTTGGGCTCAGTCCCCCTGGATGCCTTTCTCCTCGATTGGGAAGGGAAGTTTCTCTATGCCTTTCCCCCTTCCCTCTCCTATTCAAGGTGCTAGTCAAAATCAGATCTCAGCCCTACAAGATGATTCTGATTGCTCCAGACTGGGCCAGGCAGCCCTGGTACCCACTCCTTCTGTCCTTAGCAGTCCATCTTCCCCTGTGTCTCCCCAGGAACCACAATCTGTTAACCTGTGCCCAGGGGAGAGTTTGGTATCTGAATCTCAAGATCCCTCAACCTCAAGGCCTGGTTCTTGAGGAGTTAGAGTTTGTTGACCTACACCTTTCTCAAGGTGTTCTCGAAATCTTGAAAGCTTCTAGGAAGCCTTCCACTAGGGCTACTTATAACTCCAAATGGAAAAGGTTTTCCATATGGTGTTCTGAGAAGCATATTTCCCCGGAATCTGCTGATTTGCCCACTGTTTTGGACTATACGGTCCATCTTAATTCTTTGGGACTGAGACCAGCTAACCTGAAAGTGCATTTGGCAGCTGTCTCTGCTTTTATTTCAGCAGGGAAGCCCTCTTCTCTTTCTGCTCACCCTGTATTTTCCAAGTTTTTCAGGGGATTGCTTCATACCAATCCACCATTCAGGGACCCTGCCCCTGCCTGGGATCTTAATGTTTGCATTGCTCAGCTGATGCAACCCCCTTTGAACCTCTGTCTTCGCAGAGCTTAAGTGCTGACTTGGAAAACTGTGTTTCTAGTAGCCATCACTTCTGCCAGGCGATAAGTGAGTTAAGCGTTGTCAGTGGAGACTGACTTTATTTCCTTTCACAGGGATAAGGTAGTCCTCAGGACTAACAGGAAGTTTTTGCCTAAGGTGGTTTCAGATTTCCACCTTAATCAATCTATTTCTCTTCCAGTGTTCTTCACTGACCATTCCTCCTCTGGTGAGAGGAGGTTGCACAGCTTAGATGTTAAGAGGGCCCTAAGTTACTACATAGAGCGTACCAAGGGTCACAGGTTTGACTCCCTCCAACTATTTCTCACTTATCATGAGGTTGGGAAAGGGAAACCTACCACTAAGAGATCCATTGCCAGGTGGATTGTCTCTAGTATCCAATTTTGCTATCAAAAACTGGGTAAGGTTCCCCCTTCAGGCCTGAGGGCTTACTCTACCAGAGGTACAGCTGCGTCCCTAGCTACGGCCAGAGACATCCCTATCTTAGAGATATGTCAAGCTGCTACTTGGAAAACAGTACACACTTTCACCAAGCATTACTCCCTGGATATCCAGGCCAGGAGGGATTCTCAGTTTGGCACAGCCGTGCTTCAGAGCCTATTCCCTAAGTAGGTTCAGTCCTCCTCCATGAAGGTACTGCTGTGTGGTCTGCAATTGTCATAATGTAGCAAGACTTCATGTTGTTTGAAGAAAAAATTACTCACCTTAGTAATGTTGTTTCTTCTAATGGAGTCTTGCTATATTATGACCTCCCCAGCCTGACCCTCTCAGAACTTCTACTTTGGGTATGGGGTGGGCAGTCCAGTGTTGGCACTTATTGATGCCCATTTTATGTTTTCCACTTCTTCTTTTGGGGTGTTTGGGTGTTGTGTTTTATTTTATCTTATCTTATCTTATTTTCTGGTCCCCTGACTTGAGTCTTGGTGTTGGGACCAGGAAAATGTGTTAATATTTAAGTAGCCAGTTGGCTAGTGTAGGTTACAGCTTCCACACAGAACCTTAGTGAGTTTTGCTCGTAAAGATCTGACAGTTTGTTTGAAATATTCCAGACAGCTTTTCTAACCGAGTTTGTGCTCTAAGTTCCATGCCTGGCATGGAAGTTAACTCTTCACCTCGGAGCAGTTCTAATGGTGGGACAAACTGCAATTGTCATAATATAGCAAGACTCCATTAGAAGAAACAACATTACTAAGGTAAGTAATTTTTTCTTTTCATCCTCTGGTCTCTCGCCCAGGAAGACATTTTCTTCAACTCCAAGGCCACGTGGCAGCTTCCACTGCAGTGGTACAAGGAGCCAGGTCCCAAATGATAGACATTCAGTTTCACCTAAGGTCTTTTTGGTCTCAGAAAAAAGATTCTCTCACCAAATTGGTTCCAGTGAATCTGACTCTGGTCCAAGCTCTGCAGTGGTGGCTGGACCAGGACAGTCTCAGACAAGGTGCCCCATTCCTCAATCTCATTCAGTGGTACTGACCACAGATGCTTCCCTCCTGAGCTGGGGAGCCCACCTAGGTCTACTCGCAGCACAGGGTGTTTGATCTTCAGAAGAGTGTCTCCTTCATATCAGTCTTCTGGAACTCAGGGCAGTATTCCTAGCCCTTCAGGCTTTCTATGGCTTGCTAAGGGACAAGGTGGTTCAGGTCGAGACAGACAACACCACCACCATGTGCTACATCAACAAGCAAGGGGGCACTCTGTCTACGGCCTTGTGCATGGAGGCCAAGAAAATGTGGTCTCTGGCCTACTTCTTGCAAACCTCCCTAATAGCAGTCCACTTTCCAGGGAAGGACAATGTGTTGGCAGGTGCACTGAGCAAAATCTCCCAGGGCCATCACGAATTGACCTTGGATCCCCTCATACTGAAAATAATCTTCACCAGGTGGGGCACTCCAGAGATGGATCTCTTCTCAGCTCCAGATGATCACCAAGTTCCCTTCCTCTGCTGCAGACCCCCAGTCCTAGGGACTGTTCCCTTGGATGCCCTGATATTGGATTGGGAAGGCAAGTTCCTTTATGCCTTTCCTCCCTTTCCCCTGTTGTTCAGGGTTCTAGTCAAGATCAGGTCACAACCCTGCACAGTGATTCTACTGGCTCCAGACTGGGACAGACAGCCTTGGTATCCTCTGTTGTTGTCCCTAGCAGTCTCACTCCCCATCTCTTCCCAAATGACACAGTCTCCTAACTTCTTCTCAGTGGAGGATCTGGTACTCCAATCTCTAGTCTCTCAATCTCAAGGCCTTGGCTCTTAAAGAGTTAGAATATGCAGGCCTGCATCTTTCTCAGGGAGTTTTGGACATACTTAAGGTTTCTCGGAAACCCTCTACCAGAAAAACTTATAGTTTCAAATGGAAACGATTCGGCATTTGATGTTCCCATAAGGATATTCTACCAGATGCTGCTAGCATTGCTACAGTTTTGGATTACCTAGTTCAGCTCAGTGGCTTAGGCCAGCCACTTTAAAAGTTCATCTAGCAGCTGTCTCTGCATTCCTGTCAGTAGGAAGAGCTCTTCTCTGGCTGCTCACCCTATCTTTGCTAAGTTCTTTTAAAGGTCAGGTTCATATCAACCCTCCTTTTAGAGAGCCTACTCCTGTTTGGGATCTCAGTATTTGCATTGCTCAGCTTATGCAGCCACCCTTTAAACCAGTGGCTTCAGCTGAGTTTAAGTACCTGACCTGGAAAACTGTTTCTGGTAGCCATCACTTCTGCCAGGCAAATTAGTGAATTACAGGCCCTGTCAGTTGAACCTGACTTCCTCATTCCATAGAGATAAGGTGGTCCTCAGAACCAGTAGGAGGTTCTTACCCAAAGTGGTCTCAGATTTCCATCTGAACCAGTCCATGTCTCACTGTGTTTTTCACTGATCATTCTTCTTCAGGAGAAAGATATTCCATAGTTTTAATGTTAAGAGGGCTCTTGCTCATTCCTGTGTGCCTTAGTATGCTCAATGTAGTAGCTGTCTTCAGTTGTTTCTCACTTATGGTGAAGTGGGGAAAGGTAGGACTGCTACTAAGAATTATTGCCAGGTGGATTGTCTCTTGTATACACTTATGCTATGACAAGCTAGGCAAAACACCTCCCTCAGGCCTGAGGGCTCATTTGACTAGGGGTACAGCTGCTTCTGTGGCTACTGCCAGAGATGTACCCTTGTTAGAGATCTGCAAAGCAGCCACCTGGAAAACAGTCCATACTTTCACCAAGCATTACTCTCTGGATATCCAGGCTAGGAGTGATGCTAGGTTTGGTACAGCAGTACTGCAGAGCCTATTCCCAGAATAGGTTCGGTCCCCTTCTCCATGGAGGTACTGCTTGGTATCTTGCATATGTCTGAATATAGCAAAACTTAATGTTGTTTGAAGAAAAAAATTTCTCACCTTAGCAACTATGTTTCTTCTGATGGAGTCTTGCTGTATTCCGACCTCTACCCTGCCTCCCCTCTCAGAACCTAGTTTTGTGATGTGGGCTAGCAGGTACAGTGTTGCACCTCGGGTGTACTTTGCACCCCTCCCCTTCAGGGTGGGGTGGTGGTTAAGTTTTACTTGGGTTATATATCTTGTTCACTACCTGTTTTTTCTTTTGGGTTCTCAACTTGAGTCTTCTGGACCCAAGTTGTTGATTATTGGCTTATGTTTTACAATTTCCACACTGGAATTGTAGTTAGTTTGCTCATTAGAATCTGACGGTTACACTCTGAAGCACCACAGACAGAGGTTTGAAATTCAAGCTGGAGCTCAACGTTCTGTGCCTTGCATAGAAATTAACTCTTTTCTCTCCGGAACAGTTCAAGTGTTGGGGCTAACTTCATATGTCAGACTACAGCAAGACTCTATTAGAAGAAACACAATTACTAAGGTCAGTAATTTTTTCTTCTGACCCACCGCGCCTACCCAGCTTATTAATGAGTCTTCTACGGGAACAGTATCGAAATTTTCTGAAGTCCGGTAGGCTACATCAACTGCTTCCCTTGGTCCACCACTCTGGTTACCCAATCAAAGAAATCTGAGATTATTTTGACAGGACCTTTTCTGTTGTAAACCCATGCTGTCTTGGATCCTGTGAGCCTATGGAGTCCACTTGTTGCACCACCCTTTCCTTAAATAGTGCCTCCATAATCTTGCCCACCACTGAGGTAAGACTGACTGGTCTATAGTTCTCTGCCTCCTGCCTGCTACCACTCTTGTGGAGTGGGATCACATGAGCCCTTCTCCAGTCTTCTTGTTCCTCTCCTGTGCTCAGAGACTCACTAAACAGTTCTGATAATGGCTCTGCTAGTTCCACCCTTGGCTCCTTTAGTACCCTGGGATGTATACCATCAGGTCCCATTGCCTTGTCCACCCAGAGCTTATCGAGGTCTTGTAGGACCCTTTCTTTTGTGAAGGGACTAGTGCACATCTCCCTCCCTCATGTGTCCATGGTGCTTAGCTGTGGGCTCTGCCCCATCTTCTCCTCAGTAAATACTGAGCAGAGGTATCACTCATTGTACGCTTGTCTTTCTTTATTTCTATGGACATGTGATTCCTTAACCAGGATAACAGATATGGCCTTGGACCCAATGGTGGCATTGTGACTTCTCTGAACTTATTTGCCACCAGATTCGATCAGGTAAGGAAGTGAGTTTCTGTAATCATTGCTTTGAGTGGGGCAGTGTTTGGTTGTGTGTTGGCTTATTTCAGAGGTGACACCTGGACTGGGGTGTGGTTAAATTGGGGTGGGGCGAGGAGAATGCCAGACTGGCTGATTTGGGGGCAGTGCTAGAAGGGGTGGCGGTTTTGTATATTCAGGAGGCTAGACTGGGAGGAAGGGGTAGGCCCTGCTGATTCAGGGGTTGGGACCGTGAGGATTCATTATTTATTGGAAAATTGGTGATGGGGGAGTGGCACACTGAGCCAAGGTTAGTTTCCAGTTGCAGTGCATAGAAAGAGGGTACAGGAGAAATAATACAAGGCAGTTATACATATACATATATTATAGTGGCACGGTAGTGCCACTACAGTTAGGGTTGAGGAGCCATTTACATGTTAAACCCAATATTTTGGATCTTAATAACTTTGCAGCTGTTCAACGGATTTGCTTGAAATTTGGAATACATGATCAAGACATGCATGCTAGGATCTGCCAGGTTAAGTACTGGTAAGCATATACAGCCTAACGAGTTAAGTGTGATCTGCATGCGTTCGCTTTCTGGAATTTTACTGTCATCTCTATAGGTTGCGTGAGATTGCGCACTGGTCTGAAAACTTCAGGGACGTGCGGCTGGGGTCCTCGATGTGCCTTTTGAAGATTTCATGAAAAATATTAAATGGCTCAAAAGTTATTCAAAACAAGTTCCCATTATAAGTCAATGGGAAAAGTTTACAAAAAGTTCGACAGTGTCATGAATTACAGTTTTTATTTTAAATGGCCCTTTTACTTTTGCAAATGGCCCTTTTACATTGCAAATCAACATTTTGTTTTCGGTTGGCGATCTAAAAATGCTTGGTATTTAAAATTAGGACCCTCTAGTGACCTAATTCTTTTATATTCACCTAGTCGGACCCTGAGGATGCTAGCCATGTCTTTATTTTGGGGTAAAACACCCAGAAATATGTTTTCAAATTTCTGGAAAACTACTTTCGCAAAGTACTGTCGCACTTGAGACACTGTTGAATGACTTTTATGAAAGCTTTCTCGTGAAACTTCTCGACAGTACTTTCTAGGCTGTGGGAAAATTACAGCAATTCTTTGGTACCCTGCTGCAAAAGAACGGTTTGGTGTTTTGGCTTGAAATTTGGAGTAAACACAGCTGACATCTTACAGATGTGCCTTTCAGTGTTTTTGTTGAAAAATATTACATGGCAGCAAAGTTACGGCACTCCAAATTTGACGCTTTTTCCCATAGGATAACATTACGGCATCCCACACATTACAGGAATCCTTTGGCGCCCTGCTGCAAAATAATGGTTTGGTCTTTGGGCTGAAATTTGGAGGGAACACAGTCAACATCCCACAGATGTGCCTTTTTGTGGTTTGGTGAAAAAATATTACAGGGAGTCAAAGTTATGGCACTCCGAACTTCTCTTTTTTTCCCATACGATAATATTACGGCATTCGCCACGCCTGTCAGGGGGTGTATCTCGGAAACGGTGCGAGATACCGACTTTTCTTTGAAACTGCCATGAGTCTCTTAATGAGGCCAAGTACAAAACTAGCCAGGAAAGTCATAAATCATTGTTTATTAAATTTTGGTGACCGGGTATGCCCACTGAGCCCCGAAGGTCCCTTTTTCAGGGGCGACCCGGGATAACAATACAAGATGATAAAATACAGTAGAGAAAAACTTTTGATTAGATAGGTAGTTACAGACAGTGGTTACCGACATAGTTATCATCATTGTAAATTTTTTTTTCTATGTTGTACGGTTCCTGAGATATAAGCAACTTAGTATTCCAACCCCTCATTTTCTGCTCAGAGAACCATTATTATCCATACATTCTTTGTAATCACTGTCTTTCTGTATGCAGCTTTTGGGGAAAACCAGCCTGTGCGCTTCCATTACTGTTACTGTTACCGTTACCATTTCCGCTTGCGGTTCTGTTCCCATTTCACTTAACGTTCACGTGTACACCACCATGTGCGTTACCCTTTGTGTTTTCATTTGCTGTTCCTTTTGCGTTGTTTTTAACATTTCTGTCTACACTACTGTTTCTCTTTCTGTTTCGCTTTGCGTCACCATGCGCATTATCATTTGTGTTTGCAGGCATAATGTTACTATGTGACAAGACATCACGTGGCGGGCCCCGCGCTCCCGCCACCGCATTACATTCACTATTTCTCTGTATCATTCTCAAAGAAGGGAAATTAGAGGCAAAAAAACCCTCTGTTTACTGCATTAGTTAGGATTGTTTAACACCGACAAAAGCGAGGAAATTTGATGTTAGGGTTGAAAGCCCCCCTTGGACCCCCCAACACCCCCTACCCGCATCGGGGTGTGCATTAGGGTTGTCGGTCCTAACTCTCACCCCATTCTCCTACACCTCTGCTTCTTTACACATGTGATGGGGTGAGAGTGAGGGCCGATAACCCTAATGCGCACTTCGATGCCGCTGTGGTGGTTTTGGGGGTCCAGGGCTTTTAACCCTAGCACCTAGTTTCCTCGCTTTGTCAGCGTGAACATGCCTAACTAATGCATTAAACTGAGTTTTGTGTGTGTGTGTGTGTGTGTGTGTGTGTGTGTAAAGGCTGTGTGTATGTATATGTGTGTATGTGTGTGTGTATATGTGTATATATATATGTGTATATTTGTATATATATATATACACACACACACACACAACGCGCACATATATACACACACATGCATACGTATGTACTTACACGTACATATGTGTGTGTGTGTGTATGTGTATATATATAAATATATATAATAATATAGTGTTTGTGTGTATACAGTGCCTTCAGAAAGTATTCACCCCCCTTGGATTTTGTCATGTTACTACCAGAATTTTTAATGCATTGAAATGATTTTTCCCTTGATTCACACATCATACTCAACAATTTGAAGGGCAAAATATTTTTATTGTGTAACAATTTAGGAAACATTAAAAACT